>CM022946.1:71312098-71764914 GCA_012931725.1 Litsea cubeba
CCAGGTTTTCTTCCTAATATCTAATAATTTCCAAAGCAGCAAATTATTAAATATTAGTTGCTTCGCAAATTAGAGGGATCAAACAATTACGGATTTGATTTCTAATTTAGCAGTAGATTGCAACGAAAAATAAACTAGTATGCATCCTAGCAATTAAACGAAACAATCATGATAACAAATTAAGCACAGAAGAACAACCATATTCAAAACATAAATTGAATAATGAAAATAAATTAGATCTCACAGTATTTATTCCGAGGCTTCAGTCTTCTTCAACTAATTACATAAAATTAGCCACGCAGGGCCATACTAACTTGCAAAGAAAAGAGTAGAAAAAAAAAAAAGAAAGAGAGAGGGAGAAAAACGTGCAATGGGGAGGTGCTGTGGAGAATGTTATTTATAGATGGCATGTATGGCAGAAAGAGGAGAGAAATAAGGTGAGGTGGCGTTGGAGTTGGAAAAGGAGAGAAAGATGATTGGTTTAGATGAGGAAAGATGGAAAGAGAATCTTAAAAAGAGATAGAAAGAATCGTTGGAGAGTGGAGAGATATTAGGGGAAAAGTATGGATGTGAGATGGAGAGAATTGAAGTGGCGTGGGATTGGAGATAGAAATTAATAAAATAATCAATTAAATTCTAACTTAGTCAAAATCTTCTTCTTGACCATATCTTCTCACTCGGGCTTCTGTTGGATTCGATCCAAGAATTAAAGTTGCACCATTTTTCGTTCTAGACAATATGAGCCCAATATTGGATATGTTCCGGGAAACTCCTGATTTCATCAAATTTACCCCAATGCCCTTCTGCTTGATTCTTCATCCATTTAGCATCAAATATGAGCACTTCTCTTGCAACTCAGATTTGGAAACTTCTTGATTCAGCAAGAATCTCCCAAAACTCAAAACATAAAAGTTGTAGATCTTTTTCTTGGCGTTCCATAGCATCTTGAATCATCTCAATTGGAGTTCGGGGGAGAGAGTTATGTCCAAATTACGAAGCGATGTCAAAACTATCCAGAATCACTCAATTATCTTTGTTTTGCACACAGCACCTCTATTTGCATCCTAAAGCAAAATATAAGAATAATGAGTACATTTAGGCATCAAATAAGTATAAAGGACTAAACATTAATGGAGAAAAATATAACATTTTGCATTCTCATCAATGCCTTAGTTTGATCGATTATTGTTTTTCATTCATTTGTTTGATGGCTAGTGGTTGCATGGCGAGACTTTTTTTTGTGATTTTTGTGTCTATTATTGAGTTTGGAGTGGTGATTATTTGCCTGACTTTAGCTATCTACATCTGATGGCTGGCTGCTGAAGTGCTGATGAGACAGTTAGGATCGATTTTGTGTCATCGAATTTGATTTCAAGGTTTTGGATATTTTTGTATTCCATTTTAGTATTCAAGTTTTTCTTCAATTACGGCTTTCAAATTACAGTCAGTTAGCGTCTGATTAAAACATGATCACCTTATGAGACATGTTGCTTGTCGCATTACATTGCCAGTCCCAAACTCGGAAAAAAAAAGGGTGGTTTAAAGTCCGGTCATAGTATAGGAATAATTAGATAATCTTGATCTTATATTCAAAATCGTGCTTAAGCCCTAGCCCGCACTGGATGAGATTTGACATAGGCCCGCTCATTTTAGAGCTGAGATTGGACAACCCCCGGCCCGTCAGGCCCATCCAATATTCAAGACAAGATTGGACAACCCATGCCCAGGCCTAGCCCATCCCATTGACAAGTCTAGTCACGAGTCCAGAAAAAGGACTCTAACCTAGACCCATTTATTTATCGGGACTAAATGAAGACCCAAATCCCAATTTTAACGGACTGAAATCTCTGGTGATTGGAGAATCGGGGCCCATTTATATCCCTAGTTAAGGACACCTCATCCAAGAAAAAGACCCTCAAATCTCCCCGCATGAACATCAAACCTCAGAGAAATCTCCACATCCATATAAATTAAACAACTACTAAATAATCCATCAAAATCAGAAAAATATATACAACCACAGTATATAACAAGATAACAGTAACTCCAATGCAAGAAAAAGTGGAAGATATGCCCTTAGAATTCATTCAACTCCAAAGCTAAGAAACTCATCGAACGAAGGCAGATCCAAGAACATCCTCTCCATCTCCTCCAACTGATCATTTCCATCACCAAAAGATATCTCCTCCTTCGGCCTTATCAGCACCTTCTTTCCTCCATTGCCAAAGCTCTCTCCCAGCAGCGGAGGCGCAGTCATGGCGGCAGCCGCAGGAGCATTACTGGAGTCTCTTCCTGTTAGCCTCTGAACAACGGATTTGAAGCTCTGGGCATCCGTTTGGACGAACTGGGTCATTGTAACGCCCCAACCCTTACCCATGCATGATATTGTCCGCTTTGGCCCACTGGCCTCACGGTTTTGTTTCTGATGGGCCTGAACCCATCAAAAGGCCTCATGCTAAGTAAGGGTGTAAGCTCTACATATAATCCCAATCACTTTCCTCTCTATAGTCGATGTGGGACTCCGGGGCGTCACATTCCACCCCCCTTAAAGGCTGCACGTCCCTGTGTAGTAGCCTGCCAGCCCTCTTGGCCCACCCACTTGCACCAGACCACGGCAGGGGACCCACACTCGAACTAGTCGAGAGTCGGCTCTGATACCATTTGTCACGTCCCCAAAATAAGAATTGGGGAAAAACGTGAAAATTAAAATTTTAAATTCAAATTCATGTGCTTAATACAACACAAGCTTCCAAAAGTGGACCCACATAAAATTTCAACATGTGGTGAGTCAAAATAAATTTCATTAAATGCAACGGAAGCTATATTCAATTGGTATTCAAAGTAATGAACCATCACGAAAATCAAATAAACATAATAATTCAAGTTACAAAAATGAATAAAACAATTACTAAGAAAGGTTTATCATTGAGGAAAGTTCATCTAAGAAATTACTACGATGACGTTCTCTCTAAAGTAGGTTCAAACGGCTCCGAAACCGTCTCCGGCGTCCCACTCAGGTTCGTCAGTTGGCTCAAACGTTTGAAACGTTTGATCCTCCTCCGTTTTCTCGGTAAAATAGGGCTCGGTACCTATGCACCAAATATTTCAAAGTAAATAGCAAGAACATAATCATAATTCAAAATTAAATATCATGACGAGAAGAATATAGACAAGTGTGATCATATAGAAGCAAAGGTGAAGATATACACGAATGAACGTATGACATAAATCCAAATAAAACAAATGGAGCAATAAGATTCACACGGAGACAAGTGTCCCCGTTGTGGGTGGTCAACCCTACATAATCGGGAAAGCCCGTCCATAACGTCGGTGGTCAACCGATCAATAAACAAAAATCAGGATAACCTGTTCACATTCATAGCGGATTATAAGTGATCCGGACACATCGGTGATCAACCGTCCATATACGATCTGCAGTCGTTCATAAATGACCCACATAAAGGAAAACATATATACATAATAGACCCGAATAATAAGGCTCCGACACAAGAGTCCTAAGTCAAAATAAAGTGCTGGCCATTCTACATTCATATTATAATTAAATCGTCATACAGAATTTGCCAAGCCACTTTACAGTCCATAACACCATAAGGTATACATCTAAAGGAATAGATATCCTAAATCAACATATATATATATATGCATGCGAAGGTCAAAGAATAATCACAAGCCAATCCTAAGGTTAAACATAAGGTCTCGTACCCAACAACCATATGAATCTCTAAAAGATAAAAGGTCAACGCATCCCTTCTCCAATTATGGTGCATAGACCCAATTAAGGGTTTTCCAATAGAGATGGGTTGAGCTCGAATCCATTAGGATTTTTCCGATGTCATATGAAGCACAAAATCCCATGTTAATAAGATACCGGATGCCAAGTCGGTATTTACTCGGTCTCATAATCAAATTAATAAAATATAATTTTAACATATTAAAAATAGTTAAAGATCATAATTTATGCTTATAAAATAACAAGGCCCTTTTTCTTAATTTCCATAAATAAAAAGGAGCAATAAAAATAACTTAACCCTCACTAAAAATCTCATGGGATTACATCACCCCATGTCATAACTGCACTTTATTCCCATCCAACACAAGCAAGGTACAATCAACCCATGCTCACTTATTTCAACACAGCACACCCACTTTTTATTTCAACACCCCATGTAGAAGTTCAAACCGTACCACACACTATTGATTTTAAATTTAATAAAATAACTATTGTGACATGTCTAATCCCCCACATGTCCACATCACTCTCCCTCCTTATCCCTTTATGTCATCTCACATCATCTTACTCCCTCTTTCTCATGTCATACCCTTCATCCCCTTCCTTCCAGCAACACAATCGAACTCCCTGCAAATAAACTCGACAACAACAGAGCAATTGGGCCACTCGGATAGTGGTCCCACTGATCAAGAGGCTACGATCAGACATGATCAATATGGTCGTCCAAAACCCCTCTTCATGATGTAGGGACCCGATTTGAGATCAATGGCTCACATGGGCCCCACAGTCCCAAAAAGAAAATAACCCAAACCCATTTTCTTTATCCCTACCGCCTGCCCTCTTTTGATTGCTTGATGGTGGGCCAACCAGGGCCCACCTCGCATGGGTATACCATCCCTATGGTCGCCCGTGGGTCCACTAATGGATCTACGGTCTTGATCCATCATCAGTGGGGTCCACCTAGTTTCATAATTAAAACCACACGGGAGTAATTCCAAACACAGTGGGCGGTAGTTCATCATATTGGAATTATAGTAACAGTAAAATGAAAGATAAAAATCGTATACTCATATTACAATATAAAAGGCATCAAAAGGTTTCTACATGCGAATCAAGGTGAAAAACAAATATTAGATTTATAAATCATGATTAGGTACTTGCCTTTCACCGGGTTAAAGAAAATGCACAGACCCTAATACCCAAATCAAGATTCCCATAGCGCTCGAGAATAATCCTATCACCGATCTGACAATTAATATGAGAAAGAAATGCTCAGATGAACAAATCTATTATAACCCTACCCAAACCTAACATTGGAAAAGAAGAAGATAACCCAAGAGTATAGATTTACTTCTCTAATGGCTTGAGGAGAGGGTTACCTGAGATAAGAAGGTCGAACCAAGAATGATGGTATCCTCTGATCTTGATTCTGATGGCTAGATCTCAAAGCTGGTATGGCTTGGGATGCTGAAAAGAGGAAGAAGAAGACGAACGATCGGGAGACGTTGCAGAGATAAGTGGGGAAGGAATAAGTCGTCGTGCGTTCGAAATAAAAGGGATTAGGTTAAGAGAGTATTGGGCTTAAGTTATTGGGTCGGGTCAAACGCGGGTCAGGTCATCTACCCAGTAGCCCGACTCACCGATTCAAACATCTAATCTATCGTGTGCCCCACTAAATCCTACCCACTTAAATAACTAAAATACATTTAATTAAAAATAATAGTAATATTCTAATTAAAATATAATTATAAATTATAAATGGGACCCAGATCTTACATTCTCCCCCCCTTAGGACATTTGGTCCTCCAAATAAAAATCATACCTCTGGAAGAAGAAATGGATACAACTTCCTCACTTGGTCCCGAAGTTCCCAAGTGGCTTCTCGAGGACTATGGTGCTCCCACTGGACTTTCACCCAATGTATTGTCCGAGTCCTGAGAATTTGCTCTTTTGTGTCGATGATCTGAGACGGTCGCTCCACATAAGTAACATCTGGCTGCGATTCCAATGGCTCATAGTGCAACACGTGCAAAGGGTCTTTGATATACTTTTTCAACATCGAGACATGAAAAACATTATGCACTGCTGACAACTCTGCTGGTAAAGCCAATCTGTAAGCAACTTCTCCAATTCTTTCCAAGATCTCGAATGGGCCTATATATCTCCGAGATAACTTGCCTTTTTGCCCAAATCTCAATGTTCCTCGCGTCGGTGAAACCTTAAGAAATACATGTTCACCTACCTCAAACTGAAGATGTCTTCTCTTCATGTCTGCATAACTCTTTTGCCGGCTTCTAGCAATTTTCAACCGGTCATGGATTTGCTTCACTTGTTCACTGGTATCACTAACAATAGATGGGCCATGAAAACTTCTGACACCTATCTCTTCCCAACAAATTGGGGTTCTGCATCTACGGCCATACAACGCTTCGAATGGTGCCATACCGATACTAGAGTGATAACTATTATTGTATGCAAACTCGCATAATGGGAGACTCTTCTGCCAGTCCTTCCCAAACTCAAGGACGCAAGCTCGCAACATATCCTCCAGTGTCTGATTAGTTCTTTCAGTTTGACCGTCGGTCTGAGGATGATACGCTGTACTGAAATTCAACTTCGTGCCCAAAGCTGCCTGAAGTTCTGTCCAAAATCTGCCCAAAAATCTAGGATCTTTGTCTGATACAATCGATAGAGGAACTCCATGAATTGTGACAACCTTCTCCATATACATTCGAGCTAATTCATCTCGAGGTGTCTTCATGTTCATTGGTAAGAAATGTGCCACCTTCGTCAATCTGTCTACTATCACCCAGATACTATCTTTGTTATGCATCGATGGCAACCCAGAGATAAAATCCATTGTTATGTGTTCCCATTTCCATTCAGGCACTTCCAATTGCTTTAAAAGTCCTGGGGGTTGCTTCCGTTCTGCCTTTACTTGCTGACACACCAATCATCTTGCTGTAAATCCTGCTACTTCCTTCTTCATGTTATTCCACCAATAATGATTACGCAGGTTCTGGTACATCTTTGTACTGCCTGGATGAATAGTATAACGGGAATGATGCGCCTCCGTCATAATCTCATTCTTCAACTCTTCTATGTTTGGCACACATAACCGATCTTGAAAATACAACACACCCTCTAATAATCTGAAATCTGGTCTGCTGTCAATTTGTTCAATCACTCGAGCTAGCTCAGGATCCTCTACCTGCCTGCTTTTGATCCTGTTCAAGATCTCTGGTTCCCAAACAAACATGTGAGCCAACATAACCTTATCATCAATTGGATGCAAATTCACTCCCAAATCGAGGAAAATTTCTGCCCAAGACCATTCTGCTCTCAAACATGCATTAGTTACTACTCTTCGACTCAATGCATCAGCCACTACATTGGCTTTCCCGGGATGATATTTGATTGGAAAGTCAAAATCCTTCATGTATTCCATCCACCGGGTCTGTCTCATGTTCAATTCAGGCTGAGTAAACAAATATTGGAGACTTCTATGGTCTGAATGAATTTCAAACTTCTCACCGTAAAGGTAATGACGCCACATCTTCAATGCCATGACTACTGCTGCAAGTTCCAAATCATGAGTTGCATACTTTTTCTCATGCTCTTTCAATTGTCTAGAGCCATAAGCCACTACTTTCCCATCCTGCATAAGCACACAACCCAATCCAACCTTCGAAGCATCTGTGTAAATGACAAATCTACCATTGTCCGTAGGCAATGTGAGTACTAGAGCGGTAGTCAACCTATTCTTTAACTCCTGAAAACTTGCTTCACATTCGTCAGTCCACACGAAAGGCACATCTTTTCGTGTTAATCTGGTCAATGGAGCAGCAATGGATGAAAATCCTCTCACAAATCTCCTGTAGTAACCTGCTAAACCCAAGAAACTACGAATCTCTGTAATAGACATGGGTCTCTGCCACTTGACCACTGCCTCAATCTTTCCTGGATCTACCGCCAATCCTTCCTTGCTGATGATGTGACCCAAGAAAATAACTTGATCAAGCCAAAATTCACACTTACTCAGCTTGGCATAGAGTTGATGATCTCTCAAAGTCTGTAATGCTGATCTCAAATGCTGCTCGTGATCTTCTCGAGACCGAGAATACACTAATACGTCGTCTATAAAAACAACGATGAACTGGTCGAGAAATGGAGTAAATATCTTATTCATCAAGGCCATAAATACTCCTGGAGCATTGGTTAATCCAAACGGCATTACTAAAAACTCGTAGTGGCCATATCTTGTCCTGAATGCTGTCTTCTGAATGTCCTGATCTCGAACTCTGAGCTGGTGGTATCCTGATCTCAAGTCTATCTTTGAGAAATATTCAGCTCCCTGAAGCTGGTCAAACAACTCATCGATCCTGGGAAGAGGGTATTTGTTCTTGATTGTGACCTGATTGAGTTGTCTATAATCTATACACATCCTCATGGAACCATCCTTTTTCTTCACAAATAGGACCGGTGCACCCCAAGGTGATACACTTGGTCTCACAAATCCCTTGTCCAACAAATCCTGCAATTGGGTTTTCAACTCTCTGAGTTCTGCTGGAGGTAAGCCTGGAATCTCATCGGGGAAAACATCCGGAAACTCACAGACCACTGGAATATCCTCCACCCCTTTTGACTGTTTATCCTCCGTGATAAACGCCAAGTATCCTTCGCATCCAGATTTCAACAATCTTTCTGCTTTCAGTGCCGAGATCCGGCATGTCTGAATTGATCTCTTTTGCCCAACGAATTCAACAGTGTCTGAATGCAGTGACAATTTGATGGTTTTGTTAAAACAGTCCATCACTGCTCTATAGGTCGCTAGCCAATCCATACTAAGTATGACATCGAAATCCTTCATCGTTAAAAGAATCAGGTCTGCAGGTAAAATGAAATCTCCGACCTGAACTCGGGTACTCGAAAAATATTGGTGACAACGGACCTGCGTGCCACTGGGGTACCCACTACTAAAGCAACATCTAATCTCGCTACAGCCTCATTGATATGTCTAGCAAAATCATGAGAAACAAATGAATGTGTAGAGCCAGGGTCAGAAATGGCCTTAGCTTCTACCTCTGAGATTAGAACAATACCTTCCACCACTTCTGCAGAAGCATCTGCATCCTCAGGCGTAACTGCATACACTTTGCCCATCTGATAGGCTTGGTTCTGCTGCCCTTGGACTGGCCTTGGTGCTCTTGGTTGACCCACTGGTTGCTGCCTGTATTGCTGAAATGGCCTCTGTTGTCCCTGAACTGGCCTCTGCTGACCTAGCGCTGGCCTCTGCTGCTGTGGCGATGCACCCCTATATTGCTGATACTGAGGAGCTGGTGCTCGGTACAACTGCTGCTGTTGTGGGGCTCGATAAATCTGTTGTGGCCCCTGCGGAGGTGCTGCTCTCCACGGCTGCGCCGGAGTACGAGAAGCTACTAGCTGGGATTTTGGTAACTGACTACCACCGTTGGGACAATCTCGAACTTGATGTCCAAGCTGTCCACAATGAAAACATGCCCTAGTCTCCTTGTAGCACTGCTCAGTAGGGTGATTCTTTCCACACCGTCTACACAGTGGTTTCTGACCACCTGAGGGTTGACCTTGAAACTTCGGTTTCTTTGGGTTGCCCTGACTAGAAGATTGCCTCAACTGATGTTGCTGGTATTTGGCTTGCCGTTCTGCTGCCTTCTTATTTAGTGCACCTTCAGCCCAATATGCACTTTTTACAGCCTCTTGGAATGTCGGGCGTTGATTGTCTCCAATCATCATATAGATATCAGCTGATAATCCATCCAGAAAACGCCTGATTTTCTCTTCCTCCGGAACAACTAGTGTGGGTGCATACTTAGACAATCTTGTGAACTGCTGTTCATATTGTTGCACTGACATATCCCCTTGCACCAAGTTTTGAAAATCCCTCTTCCACTGGTCTTTGACATATTTGGGTATGAACTTGTCCATAAACTCCTTGGTGAATGTTTCCCATGCAGTTTCTTCAGCCACTACCTCTGCTTGCACTACTGCCTTCACCGAGTTCCACCACTGGAGAGCTATCCCTCGGAACATGTAAGCTGCCAAGTTCACTCGCTGCTTCTGAGTACAGCGGAAAACTGCAAAGATCTGCTCTAACTGCTCTATAAAGGCATCTGCTGCCATGGGATCCTCGGACCCGTGAAACTCAGGAGGAACCCTCTTCCTAAATTTCTCGTACAAGTCATTTGGATCTACTTCCCGAGGAGGCATGACCACTTGTACTGGCTGGGCTACTCTGTCAGTTAATGCTATGATCTGAGCCTGGAATGCTGCCCTGTCATGATCTGCTTGTGCCCTCTCAGCAGCTCTATCTTCTCTTTCTTGTTGTTTCTCTGCAGCTCGTTCAGCTTCAGCTGCTCTTTGTTGCTCATTTTGAGTTGCCTGTGATTGCATAAAAGCCTGCAACAGCTGATTGAAACGTTCATCTGAATTATTAGATCCATTCCCAGGCTCTTTGTCCTGAGATCTAGTCGTACGTTGTGCCATGACCTGCAACAAAATAATAATGTTTTAGTTCCTGTGAAACAAGCTAACAAACAATTCTATAGACTTTACAGTTAACACTTTAAAGTCTATCTAACGGAAATCGCAATCCTCACCACGTCCTATTGTTTCTATCCATTTTTAATATCCGAAGATCGTGTGTGCTACGTGCAGTAGCCTGCCAACCCCTGTAGCCTGCCAGCCCTCTTGGCCCGCCCACATGGAAGCCCGCCCACTTGCACCAGACCACGGCAGGGGACCCACACTCGAACTAGTCGAGAGTCGGCTCTGATACCAACTGTCACGTCCCCAAAATAAGAATTGGGGAAAAACGTGAAAATTAAAATTTTAAATTCAAATTCATGTGTTTAATACAACACAAGCTTCCAAAAGTGGACCCACATAAAATTTCAACATGTGGTGAGTCAAAATAAATTTCATTAAATGCAACGGAAGCTATATTCAATTGGTATTCAAAGTAATGAACCATCACGAAAATCAAATAAACATAATAATTCAAGTTACAAAAATGAATAAAACAATTACTAAGAAAGGTTTATCATTGAGGAAAGTTCATCTAAGAAATTACTACGATGACGTTCTCTCTAAAGTAGGTTCAAACGGCTCCGAAACCGTCTCCGGCGTCCCACTCAGGTTCATCAGTTGGCTCAAACGTTTGAAACGTTTGATCCTCTTCCGTTTCCTCGGTAAAATAGGGCTCGGTACCTATGCACCAAATATTTCAAAGTAAATAGCAAGAACATAATCATAATTCAAAATTAAATATCATGACGAGAAGAATATAGACAAGTGTGATCATATAGAAGCAAAGGTGAAGATATACACGAATGAACGTATGACATAAATCCAAATAAAACAAATGGAGCAATAAGATTCACACGGAGACAAGTGTCCCCGTTGTGGGTGGTCAACCCTACATAATCGGGAAAGCCCGTCCATAACGTCGGTGGTCAACCGATCAATAAACAAAAATCAGGATAACCTGTTCACATTCATAGCGGATTATAAGTGATCCGGACACATCGGTGATCAACCGTCCATATACGATCTGCAGTCGTTCATAAATGACCCACATAAAGGAAAACATATATACATAATAGACCCGAATAATAAGGCTCCGACACAAGAGTCCTAAGTCAAAATAAAGTGCTGGCCATTCTACATTCATATTATAATTAAATCGTCATACAGAATTTGCCAAGCCACTTTACAGTCCATAACACCATAAGGTATACATCTAAAGGAATAGATATCCTAAATCAACATATATATATATGCATGCGAAGGTCAAAGAATAATCACAAGCCAATCCTAAGGTTAAACATAAGGTCTCGTACCCAACAACCATAGGAATCTCTAAATAGATAAAAGGTCAACGCATCCCTTCTCCAATTATGGTGCATAGACCCAATTAAGGGTTTTCCAATAGAGATGGGTTGAGCTCGAATCCATTAGGATTTTTCCGATGTCATATGAAGCACAAAATCCCATGTTAATAAGATACCGGATGCCAAGTCGGTATTTACTCGGTCTCATAATCAAATTAATAAAATATAATTTTAACATATTAAAAATAGTTAAAGATCATAATTTATGCTTATAAAATAACAAGGCCCTTTTTCTTAATTTCCATAAATAAAAAGGAGCAATAAAAATAACCTAACCCTCACTAAAAATCTCATGGGATTACATCACCCCATGTCATAACTGCACTTTATTCCCATCCAACACAAGCAAGGTACAATCAACCCATGCTCACTTATTTCAACACAGCACACCCACTTTTTATTTCAACACCCCATGTAGAAGTTCAAACCGTACCACACACTATTGATTTTAAATTTAATAAAATAACTATTGTGACATGTCTAATCCCCCACATGTCCACATCACTCTCCCTCCTTATCCCTTTATGTCATCTCACATCATCTTACTCCCTCTTTCTCATGTCATACCCTTCATCCCCTTCCTTCCAGCAACACAATCGAACTCCCTGCAAATAAACTCGACAACAACAGAGCAATTGGGCCACTCGGATAGTGGTCCCACTGATCAAGAGGCTACGATCAGACCTGATCAATATGGTCGTCCAAAACCCCTCTTCATGATGTAGGGACCCGATTTGAGATCAATGGCTCACATGGGCCCCACAGTCCCAAAAAGAAAATAACCCAAACCCATTTTCTTTATCCCTACCGCCTGCCCTCTTTTGATTGCTTGATGGTGGGCCAACCAGGGCCCACCTCGCATGGGTATACCATCCCTATGGTCGCCCGTGGGTCCACTAATGGATCTACGGTCTTGATCCATCATCAGTGGGGTCCACCTAGTTTCATAATTAAAACCACACGGGAGTAATTCCAAACACAGTGGGCGGTAATTCATCATATTGGGATTATAGTAACAGTAAAATGAAAGATAAAAATCGTATACTCATATTACAATATAAAAGGCATCAAAAGGTTTCTACATGCGAATCAAGGTGAAAAACAAATATTAGATTTATAAATCATGATTAGGTACTTGCCTTTCACCGGGTTAAAGAAAATGCACAGACCCTAATACCCAAATCAAGATTCCCACAGCGCTCGAGAATAATCCTATCACCGATCTGACAATTAATATGAGAAAGAAATGCTCAGATGAACAAATCTATTATAACCCTACCCAAACCTAACATTGGAAAAGAAGAAGATAACCCAAGAGTATAGATTTACTTCTCTAATGGCTTGAGGAGAGGGTTACCTGAGATAAGAAGGTCGAACCAAGAATGATGGTATCCTCTGATCTTGATTCTGATGGCTAGATCTCAAAGCTGGTATGGCTTGGGATGCTGAAAAGAGGAAGAAGAAGACGAACGATCGGGAGACGTTGCAGAGATAAGTGGGGAAGGAATAAGTCGTCGTGCGTTCGAAATAAAAGGGATTAGGTTAAGAGAGTATTGGGCTTAAGTTATTGGGTCGGGTCAAACGCGGGTCAGGTCATCTACCCAGTAGCCCGACTCACCGATTCAAACATCTAATCTATCGTGTGCCCCACTAAATCCTACCCACTTAAATAACTAAAATACATTTAATTAAAAATAATAGTAATATTCTAATTAAAATATAATTATAAATTATAAATGGGACCCAGATCTTACAGTCATGATGATTTTCAGTTTCACTGGGTGTCTTCCTCCTCTTCCTGCCATGAGTTGTAGTGAGAAATCCTCCTGGTTTTTTTTTTATGGATTCTGAGCTCTTCTGCAATGTGCATCTTTTAAATTGTATTTTATTGACGTTGGAGGGTGTTTTATGATTGGAGGTGACAGGAAGATCTGGAAATTGGTTGTTGACCGTTTGAGGTTAACATTGACTTTGGTGAGCAGTCTAGAAGGAATACGGTTGGGTCAAACCATGAAGCAGTAGAACACTGACCAAAATGTCAATAATGTGAGACCCAGTATCCTCTCAGGTTAAGGCTCCGAGAACTCTTATGAGGCTGAGGGCTTAGAATCCAAAAGTGGGTCCCACTTAATGAAGCCCAAACTGCTCAAGTACTTTACATCCATGCATAGAACATACTTGCTCTAACTAGAATTGGGTGCCATCATCAGATTAATCAGTGTACAAAATTTTGCCACATAAGCTTAGCCGTGAGGGTCCCACTTATGAAATAAGATCAACTCAAAATCAGTATTCCCCGCTCTTTATTGGGTCGTCCGATTGGAGTTGGGTGAACTATCAAATTGATCTCAAATAAATTATATAAATGTACTAACCATAAGATTGATCAATGTATAAAATATGGAAAGCGGTAATATAAGCCTTTTAAAGTCTATTTAGAAACTTTACTAAGTAGAGTGAAGTATAATAAAGCCTTTGATTTTCGGACAAAGAGTCAGATCAAAGGTACATATTTTCAAAATCCTATTTTTCTTAAATATAAAATAAAAATAAAAAAATAAAAAACCTTCTTTCTCCACTAAAATACAATAAAACACCCACTTTTTAAACAAAAAGTCAAAAACCTTCCTACCAAACAACTAAGAACTAAATATCATCATTACACGCTTATATTTTTTTCTTTCCCTATTTGAGGCTTCATTCACTGGCCAAATGCCAAAAAATTGGGATAGTGGTGATGAGCAATTTGGATTTCACAGGTGGGGCCCACATTGGATTTGTAGAGCTGGCCGCAGAGAACTTAGAGAGGACAAGGACAAGAAGACAAGGAATGTGGACTCACGTAAAATGGGCGCTACAAAAGACCTTTTCTCCGATTTCTTCAAAAGCAACGTCGGGGTACGGAACTAAGTACGTTCACGGAAAATGCTTGGTGGACTTTATCAATCTTAATCCAATATTGAATATTTTTTCTCCTTCTACACCTAGATTCAAGTGGGCCCACCTCCTCATTATTCAATTTGCATGCACATGGATGGAGCCAGGATTTTTTTTCCAGTGGGAAAAAGTTGATCGGCCAAAGATGTTAGTGGCCCCCACTTATGGAAAATCTAAATAATCCAACAAATGACCACTTCCCTTGTTATCTACATGTGATTCACTCCAACTCTATTAGGCTTAGTTGGGTCAATATTTGATTAATCTAGCTCCTTTCACATTTATATTCCCCACCTTGATCTGGCACCATGCCATGTTTTGATGCTCATCGATTCTTTACCCACTATTGGATTGGATCTCATAAAAAAAAGAGCAAAATTATTATTAAAATAGTGTTAGACTTTAAGGTTGTTAAATCAAGGATTAGGATGATTTCAATGTCCGCAGATGCCATCTACAGGGTGAGATAGTGAAAAGAGAAGGGAAAATATGATAGAAGAGTTCTACGTACAACATTAGACTCACTTATAAAATAACTAAATTGTTGAAAAATAGCCTCCTCATCTAGTATATGGACCTTATAAGATTTCACTCAAATGACCAGCGTAAGATTGTTAACTTTTAAAAAATATATATTTCTTAAAATTTTTATAAACAAATTCAATTGTTTCATATAGAGAACTAGAGCATTTATTTTATGGGATTTATATTTTTCCAACCCCACTCAATAGCATTGGCCTTAGAGGACCCACATCTAGAGCCTGCTTAATTTTATTAAGTGGGCTCTACTAAATAGATTCATTAAATGCTCTCTGAATATGGTTAGATGTGGGACCGAGAGAGGGAGATGGATAGAACCATAAGACTATCTGTTAGGAAGAAAATGTCAATAATGCTCTTATTAAGGCAAGAATACCCTTGTTGCTGTCTAAAGTTCTTAAAGAAGAGAGAAATTTGAGTCGGGGCAAAATGGCAAAAAATAAAAATGCCTAAATTTAGTCCTATGTTTTCTCTTATTTATCAAACTTGAGAAGGAAACTGAGTGGACCTCCCCTCCCTCCATCCTTGTGCATGAATTGGCCATCTTCATGTGTAATGGAGTGGGCCAAATTTCACTCGAGGCAACGAGAAGTTTGTGAATAAATTGTAATATATTTAGGCCACATTTGTTTACATTAAAATACATAGAAATGAAATGCTTAAGGATGGTTTAAACAAAAAGAATAAATAAAAATACAGTGGATAGTTAAAAATGAAGAGTAAAGGTGAATCTTAAAAACTGAATATCAAATAGCAATTTTTTTATTTGATATTCATTTTTTTTCAAAATTTACCTTTAATCTTCATTTTTAACCGGTAGCAGACCCAAGTGTTACCATGCAGGTGCGGTCGCACTCGCGTGATTCTAGAAAGCCCTTAGATAAAATACTTAAAAATCTAATTTTATTATTTAATATCTTCACTTAACCATATACCCCACTATCTAAATGAAACTTCTGAATCTGCCATTATTTTTAAGCATCTTTTGTATTGAATTCCTATATGTTTTAGGGAAAACAAACAAGCCCGATTTTAGAAGTACGTAAAATCCATGACATTTGTTTTGTGCAATGACCTGCAGAGGAGGGAGAGGAGGCAAAGATCTAGGAAAAGAAAAGAAAATATCATTGTAACCACACCAAACCTGCAAATTGGAGTTGGGTCCATCATCATAATCATCATATGTAACATCATGCGTTTCAATCTTTGGTTTTGTGTTCAATCATGAATTTTCAATTGATCAATGTGATCTTTGGCTGCTTCCTTTTTTATTATTGTTTTTACTCCCCCAGCTGTTTGGGTTTCAATGGTCAATCCACCTTGTCAACCGGATAGAGTTTTATATTATATGCTCACTGTTGACACCAAAAATGTCACTTTGCCTTTCCAAGATCCAAAGAGCTACAGGAAGTCGCAACCTGCCATAAATAGGCAATGCTGCTTCCAAAAATAAAATCTTGTCAGAATCAAACAAAAACTGCAAGATTCTTCCAGACAGCCAAAAGAGGAGTACACAAGAAGTTTCAAGCCATTTCAAGATCATTTGGCCTAACTTCGCTTCTCCGACAGCCAAATCAAGCCTCTCGGCGGTAAAGCTCTCCGGGACCATGATTTCCAAGGCAGAACCTATGGATCATCTTAAAATGACTCCAATAGGTTCCCTGTCAAATTTCAAGTCAATCGGACATCGGTTGACCGCACATCAAACCGCGACATCTTCATCGCGACAAAAAGCAAGTCTACAGGTGATAGGACCCCAAACGGCTTCAAAACTCAAACAAAAGCCTATGGTTGGTCTTATTTATTGCTCAGGAGGCTTCACACCAAATTTCAGGTCTTTCCGACATCGTTTGACCCAGTTTCAGCTTTTGACAGAAAATCGGCAACTCTGCGCGACAAAGTCTTCGGCTTTCTCAGGAAATTGGAAACTTTGCAAAATAAAATGCAAGGATTCTCATCAGGTTTCCTACAAAGAAATCAGGCCAATAAATGATCAAAATGTCAAAGAAGAGTACAGAAGAAAAAAGAATCAGAAAAAAGCAAAAACGGACGCAAAACGGGACCAGAAAGGGGGAAAAACCCCCCCAGGGTCGCCGGCGACCATGGACCCCCGGGGTCGCCGGGAAAGCCCCGGAAACCCCGGTTTTCGCCGTTTTTTTCGCGATTCGAGAAGCCCAGCCTCTGGTACTTTCCAAAATTCATGCTTTTGAGACACCAAGTCCTCTGACATCCGTCCAAAACACGGGTAAATCATCAAGAGTATCAAAGACAGTATTGATCGCCACCCGGTCAACCAAAAAAAAGTGTGCTTTCCACCCGACCGATCGAGAAATCGACAGGACAGATGGCACCGACCCGCTGTTGGCAACAAACACCTGAAATTACATGGTCATCTGATGTCGATCTACATGAAGATCCATCGATGATCATCGACAGAAGAATTCCAAAAGACGTGGCACGGCCCGCGACTCTTCAGCTGCTCGGCGACCACTTAATGCGATTAATTGACTAAGCTTTATTACAGTCATTAATCCATTTCTTTGGACGGCCCAATCAGAAGCAAGCATTTGGGAGTTACAAGTCAAGAGATTCATGGCATTTAACCCATGAAACTCCTCCCATCATGGCGATTAAAGGCGATTAAATGCCCTTAATCTCCTCCGGCCAATCAGAAGCCAAGAAAAAGGAGTTACAAAATAAACAATTCAATTTTGTAACTCCTCCCATTATGTGGCTTAATGACATTAAAAGCCCATAAGCTCTCCTAAATGGCTACCAAGAGCCTATAAATAGGAGAGCACTCCAAAGGAATCAGATCATCAAAAAACATCAGAAAGCATCAGGAAAATCAGAGAAAAAAGCACAGAAATCCAGAGAAAAGAAAAAGAGAGAAAACTCTGCGGAAGTTCTACACCGGCCACCGCAACAAGGTGATAAAAGTCCCTTGGGGGGTACCCCCCCCCCCCCAAGGTCCTTGCCTTCTCCTCCTGCCTCCAATGGCTTAGATATGGCTTTTCAGCCCGTCTACTCGGTTTTTTATTGGACATAGGACCTTCCTTTGGTCTTTGTCTTCTAAAAACCCGAGGTTATAGCCAAGCCAAGCGAATCAATAGCATCCTCTGTTCTCATCTGCATGGATGATGGCGAAGCCCACATATGGCTTGCGACCGTCAATCTAAACGAGTCCCCCACAATCTCCTGAGAAGTTAGATCCTCCTTTTCTCGCTTTTCATTGTAGTTTGTATTTTTTCAAAAGAGACAAAAATCACAATTCTTGTCTTTCATTATTGATAAGGATTGTAAATCGGCTATAAACGCCAAAAATCGGCTATAAACGCCAAAAATCGGCTATAAACGCCAAAATCGGCTATAAATGCCAAAAAAATCGCCTTTCACGGCAAATCAAGAAAATGTCTCTTTTCTTAAATATATGTGCAATGGAAAACTTGAAAGAAGTTGATTTCCTTTTTACTTGCGAAGGTTGATCTCCGGATCACCATTTGCAATTCCAAGTAAAATAGAAAATCTGGCACACCCACAAAAAAAGAAATGTTGATGCACGCCCCTGCCCCCCGGTTACGAAAGGGTCGGACCCGACGGACTCCCACGTCCGCCGACCTCGGTAGGAACCAAGCAGGAGCGCGGTCCATCAAGCTGGCACACCCGGTGGGACTCGTTTATTTGAGAACACGATGCTAGAAATGAAATATTTGCATATCATATATTTTGCTCTATGCTTATATTTCTTTTCTCGATTCCTTGGCTACTTTATAATTGGTGGCCTATGTTGAATTCTGCAAAAAAAATGAGATGAGATTTTTTGTTTGGAAATTTCTAATTCTTTGAATTTATTTCCATTCTTTCTCTTTTCAAAAAAAAAAATTTAAAAAAAAAAAAACAAAAAAATCAGATTTGTCATTTTTGGATTCAAAATTGAGAAACCTTGATCCGTTCCTATCGTTCATCGCGCTTGCAGAAATGTTGAGCCTGTTCGACTAAGGTTTTGGGCCATGGTTTCTCTTCGATGAGTTCATTAAAAAATCAAAAAAATATATATATATATATATATAAAAAAAAAATTTTAGATTTCTCAATTTGGATTCAAAATTGAGAAACCTTGATCCGTTCCTATCGTTCATCGCGCTTGCAGAAATGTTGAGCCTGTTCGACTAAGGTTTTGGGCCATGGTTTCTCTTCGATGAATTCATAAAAATAAAATAAAAAAAAATATATATAAAAAAAAAAGACATAGACCACTAAGGTTAAACCAACTGTGTTCTTTGATCATGGTTGATTCAAAGAAAAGCCTTGTCCAGAGTGTGGAGACAGCTTGACTGTTCTAGGCAAGGGTCCTCCAAACGGGTTCATTAAGTAATCCTACCCTTACCTGCGGGCAATTCTATCAATCAAGATTTCATAAGACCGGGTTAGGAGGCCTATGTGTACTCTCTCGTCTTTTAAATAAAAAAATATAAAAAAAAAATATAAAAATTTTAAAATAAAAAATAAAAATAAAAAAATTTTCAAAAAAAAAAATCTTAAAAAAAAAAAATAAAAAATAAATAAAAAAAATAAAAAAAAAGATTTTTTTTTTTAAAAAAAAATCTTCAAAAAAAAAAAAAAAAAAAAAAAAACTTCCGTCATTTGGGTTTAGATTGGAGAAATCTTGGTCTTCTTCTTTCTGAGCACTGGCGCTCGCGGAAATCGCTGAGCCCGTGTTCAGATTGGAGTGCCTTTTGCTCTCTTTGATGAACCCGATATTGGCCTTTCAAAAGAAAACTCGTCATTTTTAGATTCAGATCCGAGAAATCATGGTTCATTTCTTTCTGAGCACTGGCGCTCGCGGAAATCGCTGAGCCCGTGTTCAGATTGGAATACCATCTGCTCTCTTTGATGAATCCAATCTTGACCTTTCAAAACAGAGAATCTCATCTCATAGATGCGGTCTCAAAACATTTGTGTCTAGCGGTACTAGTACGCCCTTTCAGGTCTACTGTATTGCGACCGGCACATCTGTAACTCCAACTTTATATTCTTCTTACCTCGAGCAAGCTCTGCTTCTCGATAAGTCGAATTTAAGTTCACAATTGCTTCTAGCAGTCACTGGGATGCCCATTCCGGGCTTACCACACCTGCGATCAGAACAATTGTACCCTCTATGGCATTTTGCCTTCCTCATATTGTTTGGGTCATCTACCTCGAGCAATTTGAAAAGACGAAACCATAGAACTTCCCATTTATGATCATTATATTCTTGTGATTACTAATGGATGTGGTCTTGTTTCAGAAATTTTCGAAAAAACTAATAATGGCAGCTTCACTAACCATTACTTTCGACGAAAGCAAGCACCAACTCATGCTTCAACAGAAGCAAACCACGCGCACCTACAAGCGCCCCATCAGCTGCCGAAGTGTCAACTCCCTCGGCAACTCTGTGAACTCCGGGTCGACCTCGACTCCCCGGACTATCGTCCTCGGGACGCTGGGACCATTCCCACTTCCTGAGGAACAAGCTGCTCCCTCCAAGAAGCAGAAACTCGCCTCTCAACGTGTCACTACCGTGACACCAAAGGCGAGTACAAGAAGGCCTGAAGCCCGTGGCAGCCCCACGAAGCCTCAACCTGCAAACAACCAGGTCTACCCCAAGACTTGGTCCCCAAGACCTTCACCAAAACAAAGAAGGTCCCAGGCATCCACTAAGCCAGCATTCCTGGCCCCACTCAAGGAGAACCAGTTCTATCCTCTTGCCTACATGAAAGAGGAGAGACCCATCTCCAACCTGACTCTCAAGTCATCCCAGCATGAGCCGGCTTGTTCCTACAAGCCCAAAATCAAGTCATGCATCACAAGGCCTCCACAAGCATCTGCTAAGGCCCACAAATCTGCAGTTCGACCCTTCATTTCTACAGGGGCCGAACTTCACAAATTCAAAGCTTCGCTGCAACAGGCGAAGGATAGGGTTCGCATCCTGTCCTTGCCCAGCTACAAAGAAGACAGACTCGGCTGCTGCGCCCGAGGGAGCACATCCTTCATTGTCAAAGCCCAGTCAGAGCTGACCGAAGCTCAAATTGCTCGTCGTATACGCCGCCGCGCGTCGTACCGACAAAAGAGACTACAGAAGCAAAGGACCCAGCCTCCCACACTTCAAGTCTCTCCCAAATGGGTCGAAAAAGAAAGACCCAACCAAGTTGCTGCCGTCCATATGGTTGGAAAAACCAGAAGGCGCCAAAAATCAGCAACAAAAATCCATGTCCGACGTCCAATGACCCGCAGCGTCTCAAGGACAAGAAGACATTCAGAAGAATCCCCTGCTCCTTCAAGCAAAGGACAGCAGAGTGATCCTTCCTCAAGCTCCTCTTCAAAAAGAATGAGCCCTAGCTCAGTCACCAGGACAGTTTCTTCGTTCGAATCACGAAGGATGAATGTCTTGGCTACAAATTCTGAGCCACCACCCCGCAATCCACCTCTAGAAGATGCGATCACCCGCATCCAGCAGTTGGAACAGGGCCAGCAGAGGATTGAAACTCTGATGGAAAACCTTCTCCTCGCCTTCCAAAATCAGGCGAACAATGAACCTCCTCCGAATCATCAAGACGACGAGGTAAATAGAGAAGAAAATGAGTCACGCGCCCTTACCAAAAAGGACGTAGACGGTATCCTCGCCAAAGCAAAAGAAGAGGATATACTCAAGGAGCATGGGATCAAGCCACCATATCCCTTATGGATGGACTCGGTCCCGTTCCCCACCAAATTCAAGCATCCTACTCTCCAAACATATACGGGGAAAGGATCAGCCAGACAGCACGTCATCCACTTCAAGATCCTGACGGGAGCTATCGCGGATCAAGATGCCCTCAAGATCCGCCTCTTTGCAAGTACCCTAAAAGGTACGGCCTTCGATTGGTACTCCACTCTGCCGGAGGACTCAATCCAAAATTGGGCCATGCTAGAGACACGCTTCCTAACTCACTTCAAAGGTGAGGATCATCCCGCTACTATGGCTCAGCTGTGCAGCCTAAAACAGGGGGATAATGAATCAACATATGACTTCATTCACAAGTGGAAAGCAATGGCATACAAATGCTCTGACGTATTGCCACAGGCGTCGCTAGTCGACATCTGCCGAAACAACATGAGAGCCAGAATCCGCTCCATGATCATCGGCAACAAATCAAAAAACCTGGGAGAACTCCTAGAAGCTTCCATGGAAGCTGAAACGGTGATTAAAGACCTCAACAGTCAGAAATCATCAAGAAAAGAGCCAAATTGTGACTCCAGCAGTTCTCTCAAGGTTCTTGGAGAGGGCAAAATGGTCCATCCTTCTGTCACAATTTGATATTAGGTATGTACCACAAAAAGCAATCAAAGGGCAAGCTCTAGCAGACTTCCTCGCAGAGCATCCATTGCCTAAAGATTCTCCACTCAGAGATGATCTTCCAGACGAACCAGTCTACAATGTGGAGACTTTCTCACAAAATGCCTCCTGGGACATGTACTTTGACGGTGCAACCAGGACAAATGAAAAAAGACAGCTGATCTCGGGAGTTGGCATCCTCTTTGTTAGCCCCGACAAATACATGATTCCACACGCTTTCTCGCTACTGGAACCATGCACAAACAATGCAGCTGAATATCAAGCTCTGATCTTAGGATTGGAACTCGCCATCGAATCCGGTATCACCATGCTGGAAGTCTTTGGAGACTCTCAACTGATCGTCAACCAGATGAATCAGAAATTTGAAGTCAGGAAGCCAGATTTGCTGCCCTACTACAACAAGGCACAATCACTTCTGCAAAAGTTTGACATCTGTCACATCACCCACATTCGTAGAGGTGAAAACATACGTGCAGATGCCCTAGCCGGACTTGCCGCATCCATGGCAATCCAGGAAGGGGAAAACATGCAAGTCACAGTGTGCGAAAGAAGAATCCTTCCTCCTCTTAACACACACCAAGCAGTTGCTGAATGCCACCAAGTGGTCGGAAGTCGGATTTCAATCCTTCAAACTTCAATTGGCGACTGGAGGGATCCGTTCATTGATTACATTATGTTCGGAATCCTACCTGAAGATCCAAAAGAACGGGTAAGCATCCAAAGGCGAACCCCAAGCTTCCATTTGGATATTCCATCAAAAATCCTTTACAGGAAATCTTTCAACGGAGTACTTCTACGCTGCTTGTCACAACAAGAGGCTGAAGAAACACTCAAAGAAGTTCATGCTGGTCTTTGTGGAGCTCATCAGGCTGGACCTAAGCTCTATGATCAGATAAAAAGGTTAGGATATTACTGGCCTACCATGGTAGCTGACGCAATGCAATTTGCCAAGCGCTGCCAACAATGCCAAGTTCATGGAGATTACATTCACATGCCTCCAGAATGGCTACATCCTACAGCGATCTCATGGCCTTTCGAAGCCTGGGGTATGGACATCATAGGTCCTATTTCTCCCCCTTCAAGCAAAGGTCATCGCTTCATCTTCGCCGCTACAGATTACTTCTCCAAGTGGTCAGAAGCATTTGCGTTTAACGAAATGAAGACCTCATCAGTCCTTCAGTTCCTACGCACCAACATCATTTGTCGTTTCGGTATACCCAAAAGATTCGTCCATGATAACGGGCCACAGTTCCGGGATCATCGATTCTACAGGTTCTGCGACAAATACAAAATTCAAAGCTGTCCTTCGACTCCATACAATCCGGCAGCAAACGGGTTAGCAGAAGCTTTCAACAAGACACTCTGCAAAATCCTCAAAAAAATGGTCTCTAATCACAAAAGAGACTGGAGCGACAAAATGTCTGAAGCTTTATGGGCCTATCGAACCACCGTTCGAGGACCAACACATAGCACACCATTCTCCTTGGTCTATGGATGCGAAGCTGTCGTGCCCTTGGAAGTACAAATTCCTTCCTTGAGGGTATCCTTGCAAAATGACATGACTCAAGAAAGCAATGTCAAATTGCGGCTCCATGAGCTGGACAATCTCGATGAGAGACGGCTCGAAGCTCAACAAAGCATTGAACTTTACCAAGCACGTATGGCAGGATCTTTCGATAAAAAGGTCAGGCAACGCGCCTACAAAAAGAATGACTTGGTTCTTGCGGTAAAAAGACCAATGGTCTTCGCTCACAAGTCCAAAGGCAAATTCGAGCCAAAATGGGAGGGACCCTACGTCATCGACAAAGTTTTCTCCAATGGCGCATACGCACTCCTAAACATGGAAGGTGACAGATGTATGCTGCCCATCAATGGCAAGTTCTTAAAGCGGTACTACCCTTGAAGACTTACCCAACTGGGTAAGAGCAATGCCTGTACGGCCAAAACCGGTTTCCAGGTACACGCTCGCTAAACCCACCCTTTTTCAGAATTTTCATGTCAAAAATTGAAATTTCTAGAAATCTAAAACAATGTTTACTTTCATCGTTTCATTGTTCAAAAAAAATATATATATATCCAAGTTTAGGAACCTTTCCCTAACTTGACCAAAATTTCCAACCCTTGAACCCAAAGTTCATGGTTTGAAACAAAATCCGGATTCAGGGATTTCCATCCTAGTCCACCCTGCCTTTTACTGCCCAAATGGTTTTAGGTCAAAATTTATGACCCTCGTGTCTTTAAACAAAAAAATGGTTTTTTAAAAAAACCGCGAGGAAGCGACGCTTAGTCGATACTCGCACAAATCGGAAGCAAGCGAACCACATTCGACACTTCCAAAATCGCAGGGAAGCGACATTTCGTCGATACTTGCAAAATCCAAAACTGTGGAGACGCAACATTTCAGTTGATATCCATAACCCAAAGGTTCGAGAAAACCACAAATTTCAAAAATCGTGGGGGAAACGACATCAAGTCAGTACCCGCAAAACCAAAATTTTTGAAAAGCAAGGATGCGACATTCCATCGATACTTGCACCCAAATCCGCGAGGATGCGACATTCCATCGATACTCGCAACCGAATGAGCAAGGATGCGACATTCCATCGATACTTGCAAGAACATTCAGCAGGGAGGCGACTTTTAGTCGATACTTGTATTTTTTCTTTGAAAACCAAACCGGCTATAAATGCCATCAAAACAGGCTATAAATGCCACAAACCGGCTATCAATGCCACCAAAAACAAACCGGCTATCAATGCCACAAACAAAAAACTTGGATTTCAAAAACGGCTATCAATGCCACCAAAACAAAACAGGCTATCGATGCCACCAAAAAAATGGCTATCAATGCCACCAAAACAAAACCGGCTATCAATGCCACCAAAATTGGCTATAGATGCCACAAAAAAAAAAAAACCGGCTATAGATGCCACAAAACAAACCGGCTATCAATGCCACCAAAATTGGCTATAGATGCCACAAACAAAAAAAAAACCGGCTATAGATGCCACAAAACAAACCGGCTATCAATGCCACCAAAATTGGCTATAAATGCCACAAACAAAAAAAAAAACTCGGCTATCAATGCCACAAGAAAAGCTGGCTCTCATGCCAAAATTGGCTTCCATGCCACAAACAAAAACCTGGCTTTCATGCCAAAACAATCATTTGACAAAAGATTTTCACAAAATGACAACCTTTTGATCAAATCCCATTTAGCAATTACTTTTATCACAAAAAGATTCAAGTGAGCGTAGGGATAACAAAAAAAAATCAATCCCATTTAGCAATTACTTTTATCACAAAAGATTCAAGTGAGCGTAGGGATAACAAAAAAAAAGAGCATCCCATTTAGCAATTACTTTATCACAAAAAGATTCAAGTGAGCGTAGGGATAACAAAAAAAAAAGTGTTCACAAGCACTACAAAAAAAGAATACCAAAAAAATACATGTGGTACCAAAAAAAAAAAGAGAGTGTTCACAAGCACTGCAAAAGAATAAGTACAAAAAAAAAATATACAAGTGGTACAAAAAAAAAAAAAATGAGAAAGAAGGATGGTTTCTGTATACAGGAGCTCAATCAAAGATGGTCTCCAGCCAAGAGTTCAACTCCCCAAGCAGACTTTTAGCCTCAGCTGTCAAGGATTCCAAGGCACGCTTCTTCAGGAACTTGCCATGAGATGCTGGAGTGGGCTGTACCCCTTCTCTCACACCAGGAAGCTTACCTCGAGCAGCTTGCCATTGTTTATCCTCATCAGACTTCCTTTTGAGAACCCGTTCGGCATCTGCAACCTGGTGAATCAGGACACTCTCCCTGTCGCGAGCTTCTATTATGGCAGTCCACTTGGCAGCGACTTGTGCCTGCAGAAGCTCAAGACGTTTCCTGGCCTCATCGACCTCCCTATCAAGGATGTTAAGGTCATGTGTCAGCTCGATGATGGTTACCTCTTCTCTATTCCTCTTTCGGACTGCCACCTTCCTGCTTTCGGTAGCCTCATCTAGGTCAGACTTAGCCTTATCAGCAGGGTCCAGGAACATCTCCTTGAAGAACTGGTCATCAGCCAAACTCACGGTCTCAAACCACTTGTCACCCAGTGCAATGATCCTATCAACGATCGCCCTGGCACCTGTGACATCCAGACCAGCCTCTTCAGCATCACTGAGAATCTCCTGCACATGCTGGATCATGCCAAATCCGACTTCCAAGTGCCCAGAAAGGAGAGTCTCAATCCAAGAGCGCACAACTCGCACCACCACCTTCTTCGCAAAAAGAAGAGATGGCCCAGCTGAGGATTCGCCCAACTCCGTTGGTCGGCTACTCATGTCATCATCTGTTGAAAGAGTAACAAAAGAACTCTTTCCAGCTGAAGCTGCTCCTGCTCGGGAAGGAATCTCAGCGCGAGGAATCTCCTCAATATTGTCAGAGCTGGTCCCAGGAATCTCTACCTCTGGATCAACCTCTGGCATCTCTTGCTCTGGAAGCAACGGATCCTCCTCTGCCACTTCAAAACCTGCAAAGGAAACACAAAAAGGTATGAATATGACCCTGTTTGAAAATCATTATCAGAGTTATAACTACAAAATACCTTCTTCTACGACTGGCGGAACACTCTCTTCCTCCATGAACTCATCGGAAGCATCATCAACATTTGCGTCCATCGATGGTTCAAAGTCATCAGAACCCTGTGGCAAGTCAGCTGACAAAAAAAAAATGTGTTAGCAAGCCAAGTCACAAACAAAAAAAAAAGAGCAAAAGAAGTCGTACCAATTGGAGATTCTGGATCTACTCCAGAGTCCCTCGGTTCTTCTTCAGGTGCCTCAACAGGATCCATCACCACCTCATCGGTTGGGACCTCAGGCATCACCAAGTCTTCCTCTGCTAAAAAAAAAAAAGAAGAAAAGCAGAAACAAGAAGCAAATCATAACATGGAAAAATCCCATGAAAAGAAATGGAAAGAGAAAAAGGAAGAATCATACCTTCACCGACGGTCTCTTCTTCTCGACTTCTTTTCTCTGGAGGCTCGTCAGCATCCACTGGCACATCCTCATTGGTAGTAAGAGGAACTTCCAAGTTAGGAGGGTCCTCATGTTGCCCCTTGCTACTATGATGACTCCTCCTCCTCTTACTTCTGCGGGCTCGCTTTTTAGAGGAACCTGCCCCGCCGTCAGAGTCAGGTTTCCCACTTGACTCATCACTGGATGGTCTGCTCTTGCCAGTAGACTCCACGGAAGCTTGCCTCTGTGCAGCCTGCATCCAAGCGCCAAGTTCGGCTTCCTCCTGTTCTAGCTGCTCCAAAGCCTCGTCAGGTATTTCTCGAACAGCTTCAGAACCGATGACGCCCTGGTCACCGAGAAAGCCTATCTTGTGCTTCTCTCCAGAAAGGAAGGACCAAACTTCCTCTCGCCGGATGCCATCCGACTTTCCAAGGCCCTTTCCAGATGCCAGCTTCACATCTAGCTCCTTCCTGGAAAGTCCCCGATATGCCGAGAAGCTCTCCGCGAACCACTTCGCAAAGCCGGCAGTCCGGGAAGTCAGCAACACAGGATAAGAAATCATGGCTGTAGTATCTTCAGCACTATAGAAAGCCCATGCATTTCTCCCGTCCTGTAAGCCTCCAAAGCGCTTCACCATGCTTGAAGGCGCTCCAACAACGCCTTGAGAAAAGCCAAGCTGCAAAGCAAAGCGAGAGGGTACATACGGCTGGATGTCGACGAAAAGATGTCTGCGGTACACCATCGTGCCGACACGTATGCTGAAAAGCCACTCTCTCTCTGCATTTGTCAAGGAATAATGCCTTCCCGACCCCGCCCTGGTAGAGTCTCGGGAGGCACCAAAATCAAAAGCCTTCTTCCGCAACTCCGGAGAAAGCTTTACTGAAGATTGCCCCATCTCGACGTCCCTGAACCGTCGGATCCTCATGCGGGCAAACAAAAGTGATTCGGACACGGCTTTGCCCTTAGCCAGTCGAATCATCAGAGGATCATCATCCTGTGCAACACTCAGCCGATGGAAGCCAGGACAGTGGTATACATACCACGAATAAAAGATATGGGCTGAAAATACCCTATTCATGGGAAGCCCAAGCCGAACTAGAAAAGCAGCAGCCTGCAGTTCGGTACACAGGTAGGAGTAAAGAGCAGGCACCAAAGCAAGCTGCTCTCCAAACGCCATCTGACAAGCCGGGAAAATACAATGCGGCCTGATGTGCGTTCCATCTCCTCCAGCAAAAATAGCCTCACCAAGCCAATAAGTGAGGTAAAAAGCGAGATCTCTCCGCAGTGCAATGTCAGGACATATGGCGTTTGTACTTGCACAGAAATCTCTCAACTCTTCTTGCATGGCCAAGATCTTCTTTGAACTTGGATCCTGAGCTCCAGCTTCCTGGGTCATGCTATCGGAAGGCTCCCTACTATCAAAGAAGTTGGGGAATGAAGAGCAAAAACTCTTCCAACTGCTGGATCTAACTTTCGAACCCCCCTTCTCCTTCAAAAAATCATAGAAGGCGACGAGCTGAAAGTATAGAAGCCTGAACTCCTCAGACTGCCCCTCGAGGACGCTGTCAATCGGCATAAACTCCTCATAGAGTTTGCCGAGGATGGGCAATCCGGTAATAGCGCTCAGCTCCTTCAAAGAAAAACCAATCTCACCATTCGTCACAACGAAGGTATTGGTTTGAGGGAGGAACGACTCCAGCATAGCCATGAAGGCCTCGTCGGAAAAGATCACGGTCTCCCCAAAAGCGCGGACCGCATCAAAAATCCCGGCTTCTTTCAAAACGGCGCCACCAATCAGCAGGACGCGATCAGTCCACGACTTCCACTCGGAGTCAGCATTGAAACGACCTCGAAGTCGAAAAGGCTTGATCCAATTGCTGCCGTCACCGCTGAAAATACCAAGGCCCACCGGTCTCAAATCGACCGACGGATAATCAGAGCCCTGGTAGCCGCTGGATGGCATCAACAAGTCCATGTCAACAGGCAACCTCTCCGTATATCCAGGAGAACCGCCGACAAAAACCCCGGTCTTGATTACATTTGTCCTTCTCACCCAACTTGGAGGATCTTCCCTCTTAGGGCACGTGGGGGCAAGACTCAGAATCGAGACGGTGCGATCAAACATCGACCGGGTAGTAACAGTCTTCTTCTCACCATTTGCTGTGAAGGAAAACTGAAAAGATCTCCTCTGGTATGTAATGTCGTCAGGGACTGCATCACCAAAGAAGAAGGTAGGCTTGGGCAAAATGCTCTGATCTTCCATCAGCCATGGACGACTGCTTACCATGATCTTATAGAATTCCTCTCCCTTGAGAGTGATCAGTCGCTGCCTCATCTCATCTCTGTTGAGGGAGTCGCACTCTTCCAGGTTTCTTTCAACATACTGGACCTTCTCAAAAGCCTGCTGAACGGCCGGATTAGAAGATCTAGAAGATCGACGAGGTACGCTTGTAGCAGGCTCTTTACCCTTGTTCGCTCTGGAGGAACCACCTGAAAAGGATGGAAAAGAAAAAGATCAAACATCAAAATGACAGAATCTCGCTAAAAAAAATCTGGCGAAATTTTGACATGATGACGGGGCAATTCCGAAGAAAAGGAACTATCCCGAAAGAAATAGAAAGCTTGAAGATGGGCTCAACATCGCTGCGAGCTCCGAAACTCCAAACTTTCGAAACCTAAAAGTCTCCGCAAAATCAGGAAGGGCTCAACATCACTGCGAGCTCCAAGTTCCCAAATTTGCAAACACTTTCAGGTATGCAATCACATCATGCTACAAATTTAATTTACAAATTAAAGGCATGCATGAACATCTAGATTTGCGAAAAAAAAATGCATTATCATGATGAGCAAACAAAAAAAAAAGAGAAAAGAAAAGAAACTTTCTCAAAAAAAAAAAAAAAAAAAAGGGGGAAAGAAAACAAAAAAAAAAGGGAAAAGAAAAGAAACTTTCTCTAAAAAAAAAAAGGGGAGGAGAAAGAAAACAAAAAAGAAACGAAACTCTCTCAAAAAAAAAAGGGGGAAGAAAAAAAAAAAGAAAAGAAGAAAAAAAGAGGAGGGGGCTGGCCCACAGGCCACGTGGCCGTACGGCCAGATCCGTACGGATCTGTCCGTACGGCCCACACAATAAAAAAAAAAACATGAAAAAAAAAAAAGAAAAGAAAGCAAAAAAAAAAAAAAAAAAAAAAAACACGTGTAAAAAAAAAAAAAGGGGAGGCAAACACGTGAACAAAAAAAAAAAAAAGAAAAGAAAAAGAAAGAAACAAAAAAAAAAGAAGAACTTTTTTTTTTCTTCCTACAATGGAGTTTTCTTGAAAAAGAAGAACTTACTTGAAGCCATTGATGGAGAAGAAGAAGAAAACTCTTGAAGATCTTGAAGAAGAAAAGCTCTTGGTCTTGAAGCCCTCTTGAGATTATTGCAAAAGAAAGTAGTAAGAGCAAGAGATCCAACCTTCTCTTTGCTTTTATAGAGGAGAGCAAACCAAAGAAGGAAAGAAGAAAGAGGTAAGTGTTACTAATTAGTAACCTTACCAAAAGAAAGAAATTAGAAAGATTCTTTCCAAAAGAAAGATATCTTGAGAGATTTTCTCCTAAAATCAATCTATGACGGATTCTTTCCCAAAAGAAAGATATCTTGAGATATCCTATCCCAAAATAAAGGGATATTGAGAGATTTTCTCCTAAAATCAATCTATGACGGATTCTTTCCCAAAAGAAAGATATCTTGAGATATCCTTGAGAGATTTTCTCCTAAAATCAATCTATGACGGATTCTTTCCCAAAAGAAAGATATCTTGAGATATTCTATCCCAAAAATAAAGGGATCATGAGAGATTCTCTCCAAGTAAAGATATTCTTAGATATTCTCTATCCAAATGAGATATTTTTGGATATTCTTTACAAAAATGACACCATATGAGATCTAAGCCATTTCAAAAGCTTAAGGTCCCATGGGTTAGCCCATATGAGCCAGGTTTGACCACCTAGGCACAAAAAAAAAAAAAAAAAAAAAAAAAAAAAAAAAAAAAAAAGAGAAGAAAAATTTTGGGCTTTTAGTCAAAGAGAAATCCCTCTTACCAAGAGCATACAAAAATGGTTCCATGCCTCTTTTGAGTTGATTGGACCATACAAAAGAAAATTCCAAGCCCTATGAGCTTCCAAAAATCAAACCATCCAGCCTCATCTACCAAATTGAGCCAAATTCTTGAAATTGACATTCCATCAAACCAAATCCTGGTCCCCTAACTTGCCACATACAGCCTGTTAGGTCACAAGACCAAAACCAAAAACCAAAACCTGATCCCCTAACTTGCCACATACAGCCTGTTAGGTCACAAGATCAAGACCAAAATTGATCCCCCAACATTCCACATACAGCTTGTTGGGTCACACGATCAAAACCAAACCCGACCCCCTAACCTGCCATATATAGCCTGTTAGGTCACAAGGTCAAAACCCAAATCCACATCCCTGATGTCATCTTCAAAACTTTGCCTTGAGATGGTACGTGATCCCTTTCACCACCATAAAATTCCCCTGGAAGCTCAAAAGGCTACAAATACCAAAAAGAAAGACTGCTCAAAGACTCTTGGTCAAGTCACAGGCTCTCCTTCAAAAATCTCTTCGAGGCACATCGACTACAAAAGTTAAGCAACTCGCCGCTGTACCTCGAGGGGGCATTTGTTGACACCAAAAATGTCACTTTGCCTTTCCAAGATCCAAAGAGCTACAGGAAGTCGCAACCTGCCATAAATAGGCAATGCTGCTTCCAAAAATAAAATCTTGTCAGAATCAAACAAAAACTGCAAGATTCTTCCAGACAGCCAAAAGAGGAGTACACAAGAAGTTTCAAGCCATTTCAAGATCATTTGGCCTAACTTCGCTTCTCCGACAGCCAAATCAAGCCTCTCGGCGGTAAAGCTCTCCGGGACCATGATTTCCAAGACAGAACCTATGGATCATCTTAAAATGACTCCAATAGGTTCCCTGTCAAATTTCAAGTCAATCGGACATCGGTTGACCGCACATCAAACCGCGACATCTTCATCGCGACAAAAAGCAAGTCTACAGGTGATAGGACCCCAAACGGCTTCAAAACTCAAACAAAAGCCTATGGTTGGTCTTATTTATTGCTCAGGAGGCTTCACACCAAATTTCAGGTCTTTCCGACATCGTTTGACCCAGTTTCAGCTTTTGACAGAAAATCGGCAACTCTGCGCGACAAAGTCTTCGGCTTTCTCAGGAAATTGGAAACTTTGCAAAATAAAATGCAAGGATTCTCATCAGGTTTCCTACAAAGAAATCAGGCCAATAAATGATCAAAATGTCAAAGAAAAGTACAGAAGAAAAAAGAATCAGAAAAAAGCAAAAACGGACGCAAAACGGGACCAGAAAGGGGGAAAACCCCCCCAGGGTCGCAGACCCCTGCGACCCTGGGCCAGGGTCGCAGGCCCCTGCGACCCTGGCCCAAGGTCGCAGGCCCCTGCGACCCTGGGCCAGGGTCGCCGGCGACCATGGACCCCGGGGTCGCCGGGAAAGCCCCGGAAACCCCGGTTTTCGCCGTTTTTTTCGCGATTCGAGAAGCCCAGCCTCTGGTACTTTCCAAAATTCATGCTTTTGAGACACCAAGTCCTCTGACATCCGTCCAAAACACGGGTAAATCATCAAGAGTATCAAAGACAGTATTGATCGCCACCCGGTCAACCAAAAAAAAGTGTGCTTTCCACCCGACCGATCGAGAAATCGACAGGACAGATGGCACCGACCCGCTGTTGGCAACAAACACCTGAAATTACATGGTCATCTGATGTCGATCTACATGAAGATCCATCGATGATCATCGACAGAAGAATTCCAAAAGACGTGGCACGGCCCGCGACTCTTCAGCTGCTCGGCGACCACTTAATGCGATTAATTGACTAAGCTTTATTACAGTCATTAATCCATTTCTTTGGACGGCCCAATCAGAAGCAAGCATTTGGGAGTTACAAGTCAAGAGATTCATGGCATTTAACCCATGAAACTCCTCCCATCATGGCGATTAAAGGCGATTAAATGCCCTTAATCTCCTCCGGCCAATCAGAAGCCAAGAAAAAGGAGTTACAAAATAAACAATTCAATTTTGTAACTCCTCCCATTATGTGGCTTAATGACATTAAAAGCCCATAAGCTCTCCTAAATGGCTACCAAGAGCCTATAAATAGGAGAGCACTCCAAAGGAATCAGATCATCAAAAAACATCAGAAAGCATCAGAAAAATCAGAGAAAAAAGCACAGAAATCCAGAGAAAAGAAAAAGAGAGAAAACTCTGCGGAAGTTCTACACCGGCCACCGCAACAAGGTGATAAAAGTCCCTTGGGGGGTACCCCCCCCCCCCAAGGTCCTTGCCTTCTCCTCCTGCCTCCAATGGCTTAGATATGGCTTTTCAGCCCGTCTACTCGGTTTTTTATTGGACATAGGACCTTCCTTTGGTCTTTGTCTTCTAAAAACCCGAGGTTATAGCCAAGCCAAGCGAATCAATAGCATCCTCTGTTCTCATCTGCATGGATGATGGCGAAGCCCACATATGGCTTGCGACCGTCAATCTAAACGAGTCCCCCACAATCTCCTGAGAAGTTAGATCCTCCTTTTCTCGCTTTTCATTGTAGTTTGTATTTTTTCAAAAGAGACAAAAATCACAATTCTTGTCTTTCATTATTGATAAGGATTGTAAATCGGCTATAAACGCCAAAAATCGGCTATAAACGCCAAAAATCGGCTATAAACGCCAAAAAAATCGCCTTTCACGGCAAATCAAGAAAATGTCTCTTTTCTTAAATATATGTGCAATGGAAAACTTGAAAGAAGTTGATTTCCTTTTTACTTGCGAAGGTTGATCTCCGGATCACCATTTGCAATTCCAAGTAAAATAGAAAATCTGGCACACCCACAAAAAAAGAAATGTTGATGCACGCCCCTGCCCCCCGGTTACGAAAGGGTCGGACCCGACGGACTCCCACGTCCGCCGACCTCGGTAGGAACCAAGCAGGAGCGCGGTCCATCACTCACTTTGTGGGAGAATGCACCAATCCATCGGATTCTGATTGAATTATCTAACTGATATTGTTTCATTGGACCAAACATAGAGGGCACTGTTCCAATTTTTTGGGCCGGACTAATTTCTTGGGCTTAGAGGAAAGCCGGATAAACTCCCCTACAGTCCCAGTGTGATAGTACAGTTTCGAACTTACAATCTCCGGGTGCAAACCGTGATTCTAGACCAACTGAGCTACCTCTTGGGATTGAGTGCACCACTCAGTCACATATTTATATAGTGACCGCCCAATGCTCCTCCTTTGCAGCTGTATTGCATGGTTCAAGCCAGCCAGTGGGGCCCATTGTGGCCCGGCCCCGTGTGATCCATCCAAGCACCTGATCCAAACCCTACCTCCCCCTTAAATGTCACAGATGGGGTTTGCATCAATCTAAATAGATTAGACCGTTGAATCGAAATGAAGAAAATATATCCATGTTCTAAAATCTTTAAACCTATAGGCCATAGATCAAGAGGTTGGGATGATTGGATTAATTTTAAATTTCTTGTCCGGAATGGTCCCACCTGGGTCTTTCAATCCTTCACATCGGCCATAATTGTTGGGGCCTCAAGTGGGCCCCACTGACTATCACTCACGGCCTCCGGTGTATATTTGTTTTAGAGTGGTGCTATTGGCACCACGAATTTTTCTCTTCTCACCGCACTACAAGACAAAAAAAAAATTTTTCCTAAACTACCCTTCCTCCCTCCTCCCTCTCTTCCCTTCCTCCTCCTCCCTCCTCCTCCCTCCTTCCTCCCTCTCCCAGCCTCCACCCTCATCCCCCTCCCCTCCCCCTCCCCCTCCCAGTCGCCGGCGGGGAGGCCAGCCGGCCGGGGCTCCCTCCCCGCCGGCGACTGGGGGGAAGGGAGGGGGAGGTAGAAGAAGAGTAGGGGAGGGAAGGAGAGGGAGGGAGAGAGGGAGAAGAGGGAAAGAAGAGGGAGAGAGGGAAAGAAGAGGGAGAGAGGAAGAAAGAGGGAGAGGGGGAGGGAGGCCAGCCGGCTGCCGGCTGGGGCTCCCTTCCCGCCGGCGACTGGGGGGGGGGGGTGGGTGAGGGGGGAGGCTGGGAGAGGAAGGGTGGCGGCTGGGAGAGGAAGGGAGGGTTGAGGGAGGAGGAGGAGGAGGGAGAAGGAGGAGGAGGGAAAAAAGGGGGAGGGGTAGTTTAGGAAAAGGTTTTTTTTTTTTCGCGGTGGGAAGAGCAGAAAGTGTGGTGCCAATAGCACCACTCTTTGTTTTATTCCTATTTCTATGCCAAGGAATTACGGCACACTTTGGAATTTTTCATATCTTGTAGAATGCATTGTTCTTTGTAATCTATTTCTTCCAAGAACTATTGCAGATTTTCAAAGCAAGGTCAGTAGCTGGAGCCAAGGTTACTTAATAAGAAAGCATTACGTCGACACATGACATGATAGAATCTTTCACCTAAGGGCGTTCACACACACCCTTCATCAATGAAGAGGGGAATTGCACCTTCCTTCATCAATGACCTTTTAAAATGTTGAAGGTAAAGAAAAGAGGATTTTACCTGAAAAATCCTTTAAGACTTGTCAATAGCCAAAAGCACCATGAACATCTTATAATGACCACAGTAGTCTCAAAAGCCTAATTTGGTTTTTTTTTTCTTTTCTTCTCTGAGCTGGGATATCCCTGCTCCTTTCCCTTAAACAAAACCCAAAACCCAAAAATCCATCCTCTCCCATATCAGATCGAGGAAGGAAGGAAGAACCGAACCCTAACCCTAAAACGAAGAAGATGCAGATCTTCTAGAATAGGAGCTTTTTCCACATTCAGATTCTTATATTTTCGAAAGATGGGTTTTAAGGATTGAATCTAGAGTTCCCAACTGGAATTTGGGGTTTTTCTTATTACAAAGTAAAAGGGTTTTCTAGGATCTGCAAGGATTAAAAAATTATTGTGCTTGGATTCATCATTTTGAGGGGAGATTTCGGTCTTTTTCATCTGGGTTCAGATTAGAACTCCTACAGTTGCAGAAATCAGATTCCAGAATGTGAGGAAGAAGAAGACAGTGCACGCCTAAATTAGTGATGTGAACAGGGATATCCCTGCTTTTGTTAGTGCTGTGAGCTGGGATATCCCCGCCCACCAGAGTACTGTGGGTGCTGTCTCTCAAGGACTGGTTTCAGTTTGGACGGGGATATCCCCGCCCACCAGAGTACTGTGTGTGCTGTCTCTCAAAGACTGGTTTCAGTTGGGACGGGGATATCCTTGCCCAAATTAGTGCTGTGAACAGGGATATCCCTGCCTCTGTTAGTGCTGTGAGCGGGGATATCCCTGCCCACCAGAGTATTGTCTCTCTCAAGGTGGTTTCAGTTGGGACGGGGAGCTTGACCGTTTTCTTCTTGTGCTTGATCTTCTTGGGCTTGGTGTAGGTCTTCTTCTTCCTCTTCTTGGCCATGCGGCCGCGGAGGCAGAGGACGAGGTGGAGGGTGCTCTCTTTCTGGATGTTGTAGTCGGCGAGGGTCTGGCCATCCTCGAACTGTTTTCCGGTGAAGATCAGGCGCTGCTGGTCCGGGGGAATGCCCACCTTGTTCTGAATCTTGGATTTCACATTGTCGATGGTGTCAGAGGATTCGACTTCTAGGGTTATGGTTTTGCCTGTTAGGGTTTTGACGAAGATCTGCATCTTCTTCATTTTAGGGTTAGGGTTCGGTTCTTCCTTCCTTCTTCAATCTGATATGGGAGAGGATGAATTTTTGGATTTTGGATTTTTTTTAAGGGAAATGAGCAGGGATATCCCTGCTCAGCGCTAAAAGTAAAAAAAAAATACCCAACAGGGCCTTTGGGACTATTGTGGTCTTTATGAGAAATTGATGGTACTTTTGGCTTTTAACAAGTCTTGAAGGATTTTTTAGGTAAAATCCTCTAAAGAAAACATCCAACTATAGATTTAAAAGTTTATTATGGCTTTTCACACCTGTTCTAGATTTTCAGACAGTTGCCCAATGTAACGACCAAATTAAATTGTCCAGCACACTATATCGGTCCATTAAAATGCTTAAAAAATGGAAATCTTCTTTCTTCCTTGATTTTCAAGGTATTCTAGATGTTGATAACAATGCTAGGTACACAGTAGAAAATGATGAATATATAGAGCTAAAATGTAATTGATTGTAACGCGAATGATTAGGCAAATCTAGCTTCAAATAACCCAAAATATTCTCCTAGAAGTAGACCGTATTTGTTCATCTGCGGTTGAGCTTGTGGGGCACACTTGCATGTATTACTATCATTGAATGTAAGATGGATGGAAAACTCTCTGTATGGATAATGATCATGCAAAAAAATGACTCATTAAATAATCTTAAATAGTCCTTGATTTAGCTATCTTAAACTTAATGGTTTATTAACTATAGATGTTTTCGATACTCACTCCAACAGCGAGTTAAAGTTCCATGAGCATAAAAATATATATGAAATCAAGAGTGTGAAAGGGGATGTACTGACCAAAGGTGAGACTAAGTATGCCTCATACAGCTGGAACGTATTCTAAAAAAAAAACCTCTCCCATAGACATCTACTAATGCAGTACTTCAATTTAAGAGAACAAATTTCTACTCAAGATTTATTTTCTACAATAAAAAAATATTGAAGGCTCTTTTTTCAATAGTTTCAGTTTCTATTGTTAGCAGCATAAAAACATTTTTTTTTTCAATGAAATGTGTTTCAATTTACCCATCCGACTTTAACGGCTAAGATTCAAAGGCTAAAGCCCTCAGTTAATGGCAACCCTGTAACTTTAATAAGATTCAAACATGACGTGATGCCCTCGAAGCAGTGCCTCTAATAATAAATTTGGCTTTCCAGAACCCCCATCATGTGGGGCCTACCACTATCAAGATGGATAACAAACTTATTAATAGCACTATCTTCACGGCTCCCGCATGTGAAAGATGTTAGAGTTTCCATCGCACCGTCCACAAAAGTGGAACCATGATCAAAAGGCATGGACCAAACTTTCTGCTCAGCTGTGGTAAATATCACCCCCTCCAATTATTCTTCTAAGAGAAAAAATTTCTCCCCTTAGTAATTAATGCCCATGTGTGTTGTTTCCAATTTCGTGCTCGGTTCAAGTTGTGCTGAGATCATATTGTGCCGAGACTATACTCTTCGGAACTTGTTTAGCATCATTATATTAAATTACTCTACTAAGAATATGTTGTACAGAACTTGTTTAGTAATATTTAGAAAAATTTTGATCTAAGGAGCGGACAAATGATTTACAATTTGAGACCCACATTTTATTGTTTGTGCTGTTCTATTATTATCGTACATGGGACCCACCTGTAGTAATTACAATGTGGTACCCACCTTTAAAAATTAAAATATGGAACCCATTTTCATAGGATTTAAAATGTAGGCCCACCTTAATAGGAATTATAATGTGGGGCCATCTTTTGTGACTGTAAATATGTGACCCACCTTTAGAAATTACATCATGGCACCACATTTAGAAATTAGAATATGGGGCCCACATTCATAAGATTTAGGGGCATTCGGCGACAGGTCCCTGAACATTTCACTTTAGGGCCTTAGATCCATAAAAAAAAGTCATAGAGCCAAAGGTCCCTCCCACACTTTCTCATACCTGAAATGTCTAGTTTACCCTTTCTTTAAATCATAACCCATGATTGGTGGGATATCCCATTAATAATGGTCAACTAACATTTAATTGCCAACGATTAATGGAATTCCCATATTTTCAAATAAATTCTAAAAACACATAAATAAATTTTAAAATAAAAAAAATAAAATTTAAAAAAATGCAATAATTTCAAAAAAATACAATAAATCTAAAAAAAAGTAATATATAATCAAATAACGCAGATAAATTTAAAAAGATAGAAATAAGTTTCAAAATTACCAAATAAATTTCAAAACACTCAAATAAATCTCAAAAGATCCAAAGAAATTTTAAAAAATGCAAATAAATTTAAAATAACGAAAATAAATTTTAAAAAATACAATAATTTCAAAAAAAGCAATAAATTTGAAAAGATACAAATAAATTTCAAAAGACGCAAATAAATTTAAAAAACGCATATAAATTTTAAAAAATCATAAATAAATTTGCTAAAAAACTCAGATAAATTTTGAAAAGAAAGTCAGATAAATTTACCAAAAACACAAAGAAATGTGACAGAAGATAGATAAATTTGAATAACACTCAGATAAATTTGACAAAAATACAGATAAATTTGAACAAAACTCAGATAAATTTGACAACAACACAGATAAATTTGACAAAAATTCAGATAAATTTGACAAAAAGATAAACAAAATCAAACAGCAATCACCGGGGAGACGTCAGTCCTCCATGAAATGCAATGGGTTAGGTCAACTCGACTGGCCCAGATCTCTTCTTCCTCTTCATTCTGGTTCTGGTTTCTGTAACCAGAATGGATCCAAAAGCACTACTGCCTTCTTCCTCGAGTTAGGTGGAGGCGCAACTGTAACGGGACGGTGGCGAAAGCCTCCGGCGACACGCAATGAACGGCAATGGCGACAGGCGCTGCAACACGACCGTAACCTTCTGCAAATCTGGTTCCCTTCCTTGTTATTTCTTCTCCTTCTCTTTGGTAATTACTCTTCCAGCTCTTGAAGAAAAGAAGACATTCCTATTTACCTCTGAGTCCGTAAATGAAGGCCATCCCAATAAGCTTTGCGACCAGATTTCTAATGCCGTGCTTGATGCCTGCCTTGCCCAGGACGCCGACAGCAAGTTTGCGTGTCTGCACTAACACCAACATGGTCATGATCTTTGGTGAGATCACAACCAAGGCTGATGTAGACTATGAGAAGATTGTTCGTGACACATGTCTGCACTAAGACCAACATGGTCATGATCTTTGGTGAGATCACAACCAAGGCTGATGTAGACTATGAGAAGATTGTTCGTGACACATGTCTGCACTAAGACCAACATGGTCATGGTCTCATGTAGAGTATGAGAAGATTGTTCGTGACACATGCCGTAACATCGGCTATGTCTCTGATGACGTTGGCCTTGATGCAAACAACTGCAAAGTCCTTGTCAACATTGAGCAACAGAGCCCGACATTGCTCAGGGTGTCCATGGCCACCTAACCAAGCGTACCGAGGATATCGGTGCTGGAGACCAGGGAGGAGGGAAGATTTGCCATCTGTCGAGTATAAAGAGGATTTAGGAAGGAGGGGGGAGGGGAGATTTGAAATTTGAATTTCAAAAACTTATGCCTAAAATGGTTGAAAGGGCAATTTAGTCTTGAAAAATGAGATCATGTGGATTGAGGGACCAAAGGCTGCAAAAAGTCTAGCTAACTGGACTAGAGACCTTAATAAGTTTTTCCTTGGACTAGAGGCTGGAAACATTGACTTATAGGGACCTTTCGCTAATTTTGCCTAAGATTTATAATGTGGAACCACCTTTTGTAGTCGTGGCCATGTGACTCACATTTATGAATGACAAAGTGGAGCCACAATTTTTGTGATTGTGGACACATGACCTACATTTAGAAATTACAATGTGGTGCCCACCTTTAGAAATTTGAACATGGGGGCAGCACATTCATAGGATTTATAATGTGGGCCCACCTTATAGGAATTATAATGTGGGGGGCATCTTTTTGATAATTGTGAACATGGGACCCACCTTTAAATAATTACAATGTGGAACCCACATTTATTGTTTGTGCTGCTCTATTATTATCATACATGGGACCCACCTGTAGTAATTACAATGTGGTACCCACCTTTAAAAATTAAAATATGGAACCCATTTTCATAGGATTTAAAATGTGGGCCCACCTTAATAGGAATTATAATGTGGGGCCATCTTTTGTGACTGTAAATATGTAACTCACCTTTAGAAATTACATCATGGCACCACATTTAGAAATTAGAATATGGGGCCCACATTCATAAGATTTATAATGTGGGACTACCTTTTGTAGTTGTGACCATGTGGCCCACATTTATGAATGACAAAGTGGAGCCACAATTTTTGTGATTGTGGACACATGACATACATTTAGAAATTACAATGTGGTGCCCACCTTTAGAAATTTGAACATGGGGGCAGCACATTCATAGGATTTATAATATGGGCCCACCTTATAGGAATTATAATGTGGGGGGGGGGGGCATCTTTTTGATAATTGTGAACATGGGACCCACCTTTAAATAATTACAATGTGGTACCCACATTTAGAAATCTGAACATGGGGCTACATTCATAAGATTCACAATGTGGGCCCACATTCATAGGATTTACAATGTGGTTCCCCACATTTTGTGATTGCGACCATATGACCCACCTTAAAGAATTATAAAGTGGGGCCACCTTTTCTGGATTGTAGACATGGGACCCACCTTTAGAAATTACAACGTGATGCCCACCTTTATAAATTAGAAGATAGGGCCCACATTCATAGGATTTTTAATGCGGTCCCACTATTATTAAATTATAATATGGGCCCACCTTTTTTATTGTAACCTCGTGACCTACTTTTAAGAATTATAAAGTGGGGCTACCTTCTTTGAGATTGTGAACCGGGGACCTACCTTTAGATAAGCGAGAGGATCTAGAGTATTTAAATGACATTCTTTAAAAGGCAACAGATAAGTAAGACTGCCCCGCAAGTTGTTTCTTAAAAAAAAAAAAAAACAAAAAAAATTTCGTTCCCACTTTCTTATGCCAGCGGAATAAGATTTTGAGATTCCTTCCCATGAGATTAAAATCTACAACAGTGATTTACACATACCAAACATATTTTCCACAACCTTATCTCATTGGAACATGGGAACATCCCACTAGAATGATTCCAAACACGCCCTAAGTCGCACAAGTGCACATGACAATTTCTGGACATGCAGGTTGTATACATGTAAACCCTCATTGGCCAGTTGTCCAATTTAGAAAACAAAATATACTTCTAAATTTCATGGGATGAATGTACATAAATATTTCCATATATATAAATCCGCGATTTGCAATAGCAAAATATTTGAGAATTGTTATAAGATATGGATCTTGGGTGGATGCCCACTTGTGATAAGATAGGGTTAGAATTAGGGTTCCTCCTTTTTAGTTTACTTTGCCTATAAATAGGCTCTCTCCCTATGTATTTAGATACAGTTAATGAGATATCAGAAAGGCTCTCTCTTCTCCCTCTAATCTTCTTTCTCTTGGTCTCTCCCTTTTATAACACGTTATCAGCACGAAGCTCTAAGAGAAGGAAGAAAACCAGGTCTTCTTGCCCAAAGAGAAGAAATCATTCCCTACACCCGTTGGTCTGATGTTTGCCTACTTTCAACTAGGAACATAGCATTTGCCCGTCTATTAACTCAAATAATCAAACTTAGGGCTCATTTCCCTGATTCTCCCATTAAGTCTATAAGACTTGACAATGCAGGAGAATTTACATCACAGGTTTTTGATGATTTTTGTTCATCTATAGGAATTGTTGTCGAACATCCTGTCCCCCATGTCCACACCCAGAATGGCTTAGCTGAATCCATGATTAAGCGCATCCAACTCATTTCTAGGACTCTGCTGATGCAATCCAAATTGTCAGTTAGTGCATGGGGACATGCTGTGTTGCATGCTTCAATGTTAATTCGACTTCGACCCACAGCCTATCATCAATTTTCTCCTGCACAACTTACATCCGGACATCAACCCAATATCTCTCACTTGCGCAAGTTTGGTTGTGCAGTTCAAGTCCCAATCCCACCTCCTAAGCGTACTAAGATGGGACCACAACGTAGATTGGGAATCTATGTAGGTTATGACTCTCCCTCAATTATTCGATATCTAGAACCAATGACAGGAGATGTCTTCACTGCTCGTTTTCCAGATTGTCAATTCGATGAGACAATATTCCCGCCGTTAGGGGGAGATAACATAGTTCCTGTAGAACGACCTGTTCCTGAAGAACGGCGAGAATTAACATGGAATACTTCCACTCTGTCTCATTTGGATCCACGAACTTCACAATGTGAAAATGAAGTCCGGAGAATTGTGCACTTACAAGAAATTGCAAACAGATTACCTGATGCATTTAACGATGCAGCAAAGGTGACAAAATCACATGTGCCCGCTATGAATACACCTGCCAGGATTAATGTCCCTGTAGGACAAAGTCAAAATACAACCGCAAAAGAATCTGCAATACGCCAGAAGCGTGGCAGACCTATAGGTTCAAAGGACTCAGCTCCGCGGAAAAGGAGAAATGAGCAATCATCATCATGTCCTCCCGAAGAGGCACGTAACACTCTTGAAGAGGTTCCTCCCGAAGAGGCACGTAACGCTCCTGAAGAGGTTATGACAAAATCCGTTCTCTCTAGAATAATGGAAGTCCCTGGTGAGACTTTGGAAGCCCCTGAAGAGGCACCGGTACCGGATAATGAAGAGATCTCTATATTTTACAATTATTCAAAAGAGAGATGGAATAGAAATGATATTGTCATCGATGACGCATTTGCATATGCGATAGCTACACAAATATCAAAGGTAAATGATGATGATGATTGGGACACAGAACCACGTTCTATAAATGAATGTCGACAAAGAAATGATTGGCCAAAATGGGAAAGTGCCATCAAAGCAGAGTTAGAGTCTCTCAATAAACGTGGTGTGTTCGGACCTATAGTACAAACCCCAAAAGATGTTAACCATGTAGGTTACAAGTGGGTGTTTGTAAGAAAACGGAATGAAATGAATGAAATTACCAGATATAAGGCACGATTAGTGGCACAAGGTTTCCTGCAGAAACCTGGGATTGATTATGAGGAAACATACTCCCCTGTCATAGATACAACAACTTTCAGATATCTGATAAGTTTAGCAGTTTCTCAAAATCTAGAAATGCGACTCATGGATGTTGTAACTGCTTACTTATATGGGGACTTAGACACTAGAATTCACATGAAAATCCCGGAAGGATTTCCTTTGCCTGAAGCAAAGCCAAGGAGTACATACTCAATCCAATTGAGGCGATCATTGTACGGCCTGAAGCAATCCGGAAGAATGTGGTACAATCGTCTTAGTGAATACTTGTCTAAAAAGGGGTATGCAAACGATCCTATTTGCCCGTGTCTATTTATAAAGAAATTCATGAAGGGATTTGCAATATTAGCAGTTTATGTGGATGATATCAATTTGGTAGGGACTCCAGAAGAGCTCGAAGAAACTGCTGATTGTTTAAAGAAAGAATTTGAAATGAAAGACCTTGGAAAAACAAGATTCTGTCTCGGGTTGCAAATCGAGAGAAATTCTAATGGGATGTTGGTCCATCAATCTAATTATGCCGAGAAGGTTTTAAAACGATTTGGTATGGACAAAGCACACCCATTAAGCACACCCATGGTCGTCCGGTCTCTTGATACACAGAAAGATCCATACCGTCCTATTGAAAAAAAATGAAAAAGTTTTGGGTCAAGAAGTACCATACTTAAGTGCTATTGGAGCCCTGATGTACTTAGCACAATGCACTAGACCGGATATTGCATTTTCTGTGAATCTACTTGCCAGATATAGCTTCGCACCAACTCAAAGGCACTGGGTTGGTATTAAACATATCCTACGATCTTTGCGTGGAACAACTGATTTAGGAATATTTTATTCTTATAATCCTATAGATTCCAGTTTTACAGGATATGCAGATTCAGGTTATCTCTCTGATCCTCATAAGGGTCGATCACAGACAGGTTATGTGTTTCTAAATGGTAATGCCGCCATTTCTTGGCGTTCTACTAAACAGACTCTGGTAGCTACCTCCTCTAACCATGCTGAGATTTTGGCTCTTTATGAAGCCAGTAGGGAATGTGTATGGCTAAGATCCTTGATTCAGCATGTTCGTAGTTCTTGTCAATTACCTTCTATTGCAGGTATCCCAAATGTTATCTATGAAGATAATGAAGCATGCATAAAACAAATTCGAGAAGGTTTTATTAAAGGAGACAAGACTAAGCATATAGCACCAAAGTTCTTCTTCACTCATGAACTTCAGAAGAACAATGAAATTGAAGTCAAACAAGTTTGTTCGAGTAACAACCTGGCTGATCTATTTACCAAATCTTTGCCAAAATCAGTATTCCAGAAGTTTGTATATGAGATTGGCATGCGAAGAGTTCATCATCAAACTATGTAAATGGTTGCAATCATCAGGGGGAGCAGTTTATCAGGGAGCATCCTGAAGTATGCTTCCCAGGACATTTGTGCGCTGTACTCTTTTTCCTTTCCTAGGTTTTATCCCACTGGGTTTTCCTAGTTAAGGTTTTAACGAGGCAGCATTATGCACGTCCAACACCATTTCAATGATCTTGAAGAATGTTGTACTCTTTTTCCCTTCGCTTTGGTTTTTCCCACTGGGTTTTCCTTAGCAAGGTTTTTAATGAGGCAACTGTCATTAAATGGTGGTCATCCAAGGGGGAGTGTTATAAGATATGGATCTTGGGTGGATGCCCACTTGTGATAAGATAGGGTTAGAATTAGGGTTCCTCCTTTTTAGTTTACTTTGCCTATAAATAGGCTCTCTCCCTATGTATTTAGATACAGTTAATGAGATATCAGAAAGGCTCTCTCTTCTCCCTCTAATCTTCTTTCTCTTGGTCTCTCCCTTTTATAACAAGAATCACATTATATGAGTTGTTTATAAGGGTGCACAAAAAAACAGCTTAACTGCTAAACTGATCCGAACTGGGCGGTTCAGATCAATTTTGTAGTGCATCGGTTCGGTTATGGTTCAAATTTCCTTCAAACCATTTAGTTTGGTTCAATTTTCGGTTTCAAGGTGCGGTTAAACCGCTCAAATCGAACCAAACCAATTATATAAATATATATATTTTATAAAATATATAAAGAAATACGAAAAATTACTTGAAGAATGCTCGAACGCTCACTCCGTCACTTGAAGCCCAACGTCTCTCACTAATTGAACTGCCATTTTTTGTGAAAATAAAATAAAAACAAAAAACAAAAAAACCATAACCGGACCAAACCGGTTGGGTTTGAGCATATGGGCAGTTCGATTCAGTTTGGGAAAATAGAAAACTAATGAATTTGGTTTGGTTGATAATTTCCTCTCTAAATCAATCTGAACCGCCCATATGCACCCCTAGTTGTTTTAGTTAATTAAGCCAGGCTAAGATCAATCATACTTTGGATCGATCACACAGATGCATATTGAATAAGACGGACCAGTGTAGGTTCTAGATCTGGAATTTTAAGCTGTCTATGAGACGGAGCAATGTCTCAATCCATATTGAATACTGAGTACCACTTCTTTTGAATAGTTATACCATATCAATGCCATCGTACTCTTAACCTGAACCTTGCTTTAAATCCATAAATATTTAGCTCCATGGACATGAACCATCACATTCAAAGAGATCTACAGACACTTGTCTTGTTCATGAAATTATGCCAAAGATTTAAGATAGAACTACTAGATTGTAACATCTACAGTCAAAATTGTATATGGAACATAGTAGCTCTAATGAATGCATGGCTCTACATGAAAGGACGGCATTCACAATAGCAGCAATGTAAAGAATGAATGAACAAAAGAGAAGACATGTGAATAAACCCACAGAGAGAACTGGAGGGTGTATGTATCTACAAGAAAAGAATTGGAAGGACCAAAAACAAATAGTTTCTTAGCCCCCACTGCATCGGCCTCAAGAGTGCTGCTCTAACTGCAAAAGCAAACTGGTGGGTGTATCTACAAGAAAGGAATTGGAAGGACCCAAAACATAGTTTCTTTGCCCCACTGCATCAAGACCTCAAGAGTACAGCTCCATTAACTGCAAAAGCAAACATTTGCAGAAGGGATCAGCAACGATATTATTCCGGGAAAAGCCTCAGTTCTTTATTTCAATATCAAAGCCATATGGATCCAAAATATGGATCTGAATGCTTTAATTAACTAATCAAGTAAACACACCCGCCCCACGAATAGCAATAGTAATGCATTAACCGATTATGAGAGGGATCATAAGGGGATTTTGTCTAATACTTCCAAACGCAGCAGGGAGAAAAAGTATGACCTTAACCTGAGTGCTGAGAATGAAATAACAGCATGTTTCAAAATTTTGGAACAAGAAGGCTGCTTGGCTATTAAATTAAGAACCAAACCAAATGTTTGTATGGTCACATCATTTCATGTTGCCAAAAAAGAAAAGAAAAAAAAAAAAAAAAAAAAAAAAAACCACAGCAGAGGGACATCGCTTGCAGATGTTTCGTGCACAAATATGTGGCCCACCAACGATCAATTCAACCCACTCAACGCCCCACATTTATGCCCCAGCCTGAATTAACCCTGATCAGTGATCGGAACTGTATCCACAGTTGGGTTTATTATGGAAACAAACAAAACCAATTAAAACTTCTAGACGGAGAAATCAAGGCACCAGGCGCAACATCCATGAAGAGCAACAATCCACACAACTTTTTTATTTGCATCCAACCAGGTGGGCCCCACAAGCTGACCCCCTTAAGAAAGTCCGTACAGAACATCCCCTAGCTTCATTTCATACGCCAATAAAAAAAAATACAAAATACAAGAGATTCCCTCAAGCATGAGAAACTTATATACTTGTTTCAAACAAGAACTTCAGTATATTACTACAAAAAAAAAAGGAAGAACTTTAGTATATTAAGCTTGACTACCTATGGAGAAACAGAATTCATGCAGCCAGCCCCCAACATAGTTGGGACAAGGCTTTGATGATGTTTATGAATTTGTATTGAATTCCTAGGATTTCGTAAGCAATGCCTGAACGAGTATAGTTAAATCTATAACAAAACAGCCAAATAATCTCCCCTTAGATAGGGAAAAAATTATTAGTTGTCCTTCACCTATTAAATTAAATCCTAAGAATCTGATGGTCCCCCTCAAAAAAATGATTACTCCCCACCAACTTTACACACTTTCAACAAAAAAAACCCTGAATTCAATATGCAGCAGGCGAACAAGCCCAAAGTTATCATGAAAGTAGGAACCCGTACATAGAGCATATCCCTTTGGTTCCTAGCATTACTACACATAAAAATTTTCAGATAGCTAGAATTGAAAGCACAATCACAACCGAAACATGCATTGAGCTTCAGTAAGGAAGCTGCATTGTAAAATGCAATGAATATCTGGCCTCCCAGCTGGTTTTTCAAAAAATTCTGATGACTAGACCAACTTAATCAGATCATTTAAACAAAATGTCAGGAAATCAAAGAGTTTTTTTTAATGTCTTGTACAATGAGAGGAGGAAAATCAGAAGGCAAAATGAGAAAAGGACAGAGACCCTTGAGGTTCCAAGGATGGTAGCATTTGTCCAAAAAAGAGGAGGGGTAAAGCATTTTGGGGAGGGAAAGGGAACCAAGGAATAAGCTTCCAAGGAGGGATGGCCACTATAGATCAGGAGAGGGGACACTCATCCAAAATGGAGAGGGTTTTGAGTGTTGATGCAGGACATGGGCAAAGAGACACCAAAGAAGGTCCAAGAAGACCAGCACAAGATCGATTGACTAAAAGGTCTCATAAGTTAAGTCTTTAACTAGGCACATGCTAAACAAGGACATTATAATCGCAAACCCACTGAAAGAGCAGTGGTAAGGCACCACCCAACTTATGGGAAAGGTCAGGATTGAAAGCTTGACGAAGGAAATAGCTAGCCAGTGAGGCAAGTGGCATGCCAAGCGACAGAACAAGGACATTACATTAATCTTACATGCCCAATCAATTGCAATCTAGAACTTTAGGAAGCTTGTTTTCCCTAAGAAAATCTGTTAGATTGTAATTAATAATCTTTAGGTAGGGATGGCAAACTGTGAGGTCAAGTTTGGGTTTCGAGTGACCCACACCTGATTCAATTGACAGGAGCTGCCCAATATCTGACCGACCCATGACAGGTTTAGGGCCCTATGATACCAAATCCCTGCTGGTTTCAAACTGGTTCGTTTACCATATTTTTAAAATAAAAATAAAAAATCTTGCAACTGCTAGGATTTGAACCCATGACCGTTAGTAGTGTGTCAGCTGTTTTTACTACCATTAAGTATGTCACTGTTTTTACGACAAATTGTGCTAGTGAAATTTTTTGTACAAAACTTACTGAGCTATATATAAATGAAACAAAAACAGGGATCCTCCTCACCTTGGCCACTGAGCCAAGCAGCCAAAAAAAAACAGGTCAAGGCAGGCGCAACCAAAACCCAAACCTACCCCGAAATGACTCAGGTCAGAACTATGAAACTTATAACTGCCCCAAACCCAACCATATTGGTGTGGGTCAGGCGGGTCCTCGTTTTGAACCCGACCCATTGTCATTCCTCTCTTTAAGAACCATGATTAGAAGATGCAATCTTTAATTAAGAGTCAAAATAATTGTCCATTCGAATTAGAAGGTCTGATCTCTAATTGGGAGCAGAACCAATATTATAGGTGACTACTCTATATAAATCTTGTAAATCTCCCTAAAGAATTCAAAAAATATTTCTCCTCTTCCCATCTTGAGTTGGTGAAATAAAACTCTCCTAGTCTTGAGCATAGATTCGTTGGTTTTCTAGATGTATGGAAACTCCATTAGAAGGTTCAAGATGTGTGTGAAGACTCCATATCAATTCATCCTCCATTAGGTTTTAGCATTTTGGAGAAAAAAATGACAAAACCAGAATGGGAAGAGGAAAGAAGTGCGGCATTAATCTTCATGATTATATATTTTATATGGTTATCATAGGCCTCAGAGCTATTGCTTTTGTGTCAATCATTTGAACACAACAAAAGTAACAAAATGCATAGATTTTGAGGAAAACAATACTGACACATGCATAAGTTTCAGTTTGACTAAATGTGTTCTTAGTTCTGACTGTGGCTTAGCATGAACATAGGACTTTTACTCTTTTAGAGAGCTATTTTCTAGTTTTTATCCTGTTTAAATTCCTTGACCAGCTTTTCTCATTGTACAGCATAAACTGAAGAGAGACTTGAGTGTTGGAACCCTAAGCGTCCAGCATTCCGTTGTCCAGGCCAAGTCAGATAGTCCAGCAATCACTCATCGACTTCCCATCAGATTGCACAGTAACATTGAACTAGCTTTAGGAGCCTAACAGCGTACCAATAAGGGTAGCATTTAGTAAAGGCAAATATTGTAATTTTTTTAGTGAATTTTACGAGATCATTTTAAATACACCTTCTCTAGTGGTAAATAAGTGGTACAATGTGACCGGACCACAATGAGGTTGGATACAAAAAAAAAAAAAAACACTCTTCAAAGAAAATGTACAAAAGCCCAATTCCATAACTACAGAAAACATAGCTGTCAATTTGATTTCAGACCACAATTCATTTGACTCCAAAACCATAAAGTTTCAAACAATTTGGAATTTGGGGGAAACATTTCGGAGGTCCATTCTAAAAAAGATATAAAACATATATATGCATAAATATATTAAAATAACATATAAATTATATAGAATTAATTTATTCTACTAAATAACTAGCGTGCGAGAAGTCATTTATTTCTACATGGCAAATGAATAAATTCTAGTGATTTAGATTTTTCTAAACTGTAGAATTAGGATAGCAATAGTGAAGAAAGCATTCGCAGGAACAAATACAAGAAAGACTATGGGGTCAAAAGGCACTTTGATCAAGACCTGGAGAAGTTTAGAAGGAATTGGATGAATTTGGTCAACTAAGCTCTTCAATAAGATATTAAGGATAAAGAAAATTTCAGATGAATGAATAAGTGTTGCAGTACCTATATATAAGAACAAAGGAAATATATATATATATTGCACCAATTATTGTGGGATTGAATTTGTGATTCATACTATGAAACTGTGGGAGAGAGTAATAGAGAAGAATTAGAGAAAAGACCAAGATATCTGAAAATCAATTTGGTTATATACCTAGGAGGTCAACTTTGTAAGTTATCTTCTCACTTGGACAACGGAAAAATATTGAGTAGAATATTCTTCATATGGTCTTCATTGATCTAGAGAAAGCCTACAATAGGCACTTAGAGATCTGAATTAGTAGGTTTTAGACAAAAGAAGTGTCCCGAGCGGCTATTTATTGAGTATTGGCATCATTAAAACATGTTTGAGGGAGCAGCAATGAGCGTGAGGACTACCTATAGAGAGGTGGTTAAGTTTTCAGTGATAATAGATTTGCATTAGGGGCTAGCTTTAAGCCCTTATCTTTTTAACTAATTGTGGATGAGTCTGCTTATATTCAAGAGGAGGTACCTTGTGGTATGTTGTTTGCAAATGATGCAATGTTAGTGGATGAATTGAGAGATAGAGTAACTACTCATTTAAAGACGGAATATATAAATTGCAATTTCAGCAAGGATGTACAAAGAGATGTAACTCTAGTGAGCATTGAAGCTCGAAAGATACAATCTTCCAATAGCTTGGTCCTATAATTAAAAAGGATGGAAAGATTGGGGATGTCGAACATCAAATAAGAACCGGATGGTTTAAGTGGAGATTTGCTTCTGGACTACTTCGTGATAGCACATACTAATAAATTTGAAGGAAAAGTTTTATAAGATATCAATTAGACTAGTTATGGCTTATGAAGCAAAATGTTGGACAATTAAGAAATAACAAATGCAAAAAATGAGCATAGCAAAAATGAGAATGTTGAAATGGATGTATAGTAAAACTAGGAAAGAAGGAATCGAGAATTAGCACATTTGGGAGCATTTAGAGGCAGCATCAATATGTAATAAACTAAGAGCATCATTTGAGATGACATGTGTTATTTCCACGCTGGCTAGCAACGACGCCGCTGAGGAAAAAATTTTCTACACAAGTTAATGGACCCTCAAGCAAGCCAAAAAGGACATGGATGGAAGTAAGGATAGATCTAAAAGAAATGCAACCTATAAAGGATTTGGCCGATGACAGACTGGAATGGTGAAACAACATTCATTTAGCTGACCCTAAGATAGTTAAGACAACGCTTTGATGATGATGGTTTATATTTTCTTAAGCAGAAGGTAAAAAAAACCCAGCTATTTGAAGACCTGGACTCACAAAAATTTTATAACCGCAATGGGCCCACCTATTAGTAAGGTAAACTGCTCAAAATAAACGTCCCCCAATGTATGGGTCTGGCCAAAATTCACTCTAATAGGAGACAGGCCTACTGTCAGATTGATTAATATACATATGATCAGTACCTGATCAATCTAACATTTAGTCCCATCTCCTATTTGAGTGAAAATTAGCCAAGACCCATATATGAGGACGCACTTTTGAGTGGTTTAGATTTTTTAAAAAGTGAGATCCACTATGAATCCCATGCACGACACAACAGTACTCACAATAGAAAAAGAAAGAAGCCCTTAAAAAGGCGACCCTTTTTGTTGCCATTGAAGTAGAAAATGGAAAGAGAAAAAGGGAGGGGAAGAAAAAGAAGAGGAGAAGAAGAAACAGAAGATGGCCTTTGCTCGCTCACTACTTTCCATCCAAGTAACTCTCTCTCCTACTTTTTTTTTAAATAAAATAATTTTGGACGAAATCTAGGAGTTCGACCATTTTAACAGAAATTGTTCGAAATCTGGACCTAAATTTTATAGGAAGGGGGTTCGCGATTGAAATTCCAAATTTCAGCAGCAATGGTCCAAATTCCAAAATATGACCGAAATTTTACACGGGTGGTTCAGTTCGAAGCAATTGGCTGAACAGAAATTGTTCGGTCATTTCGGTTGAACTGAACCAAATTTAACTGAGAAAGAAATCTCACTATCACAAGAAGACCTCACAAGTCAAAAACTTCTTATAATCTCTATCAAGTCTTTTGACAATTTAAGTCAAAATTATCTGAAATCTGTACTGAACTTCCAAAGGGACGTGGTTTGGGACCAAAATTCAAGATTTCAACTGAAGTTTTCCAAAATCTGGAATCAAATTTTACAGGGGGTGGTTCGATTTGGACCACTAGCCAAACCGAAATTGTTCAGCCACTTCAGTTGACCTGACCTGAATTTGGCAACTATGAAAGAAGTCCTACTATCACAAGAAGACCACACAAATCACAAAAATCTCATAATCAATATCAACCACCGATTTAGCTAAAGCATCCACAGCATCATCAGGTGAAGTGTAATTATGGTGGATAGTTAAATTAGCCTCCTCAAAAAACTAAGCCCACAAGCCATGTATGTAGTCAACAATGATTAAGGCCCTGGTGTTAGCACATCCAATTGCATTCAGTGCTCATAAATCCGTTGCAAAAATCCAAAATGTCTCCCTAATTGCAAGTAAATTCTTACTCCAGAAAATTCTAGAAAGATTTCCTAGATCCAGCAAGATAGTTCATTGGCAAGTAATTCACAGATGGGGAAAAGAAAATCATATATCTAAAAAGGAGATTGGCACATAATCATCTCACAAAGAGGTGAAAAATCCGACATAAGATCCTTAATATGCAAAATTGTCATCCCAACCCTTCTATATTACATGGTGTTTAATAAAAATGAACTCGTTTCTTCACATCTGTGTGGTTGCATTGAGCAAATATTTCCTCGTGCGAAGATCACTTGGGTTGCCAATGGTGATTATTCCAAAAACCAAGCCATCCACTGGAAACGAATGAAGACTCCATTCATCACTGGGTCCTTGAAAAACCCACAAGAATATTCGGCAAATTTAATAATCTGAATCCCTTATTTGCGATACAATCCCTTCCTCAATAATAAATAAATTCAATAAACAGTTTGAAGTTCATGGCTCTAATTACACTTTTTGCACTAGTAAGAATGCATTTATTCTAAGCTAGGAAGCACGGACACCTCTCCGGGGCCAGAGTGTCGGTGTCCAACACGTGTCGGACACGCAAAAAAGAGTGTCCTGTTTATTTTTAAATGTTTTATATTTCGGACACGTTCCGGACACGTGTCGGACACTGTTTACCTCTTTTAATTGGGAAAAAAAAAGTTAGGGGTTTTTTTTTTGCAGAAGTTCATAACTTAAAAGCAAGGGGCCAGCCAGCCCGCCCTAATACACATTCGAAGCTCTTCCAAGCTCTTCCAGCGAAAGAGAAAAAGAAGCAGAAAAGCAGAAAAAAACGATCTGGAAGAAGAAGAAGAAAAGGAAGGAAGGAGGAGAAGGAGAAGATCTTTCAGGTACTGTTTTTTTTTTTTTTTTATTCTGCACTTTCTTCCCCTGATACAAACATATCTGTCAACTAGGGTTGTGGGACCCCATGGCCCACTTGATGAGGGATCGGGACCATGGATCTGAAGGAGGACCCATGGTCGACCACTGTAGCACTGGACCCATGTGCAGTGGGTCCCGGTTGACTCACCAATTTGTGGCATCAGATCTGAGAGGCGGAAGACCCTTTTTGCTATTTGTTTTGAGACTGGGAGCAGTGGAACTATTTTGATCAATGATCAGATCCAAGGATCTGCTGGCACACATTTGGGCGACCCTAAGTAGTAGGTCTAGGTGTACAAAACGACCCGGTAACCCGACCCGACCCGTGGGTCAATGGGTGGGTCACTCCACCCATAATTTCTATGTTCGACCCGACCCGACCCGACCCGTGACCATTGGTACGGGTAACGGGTCTCACGGGTCGTGTTACCGGGTGACCCGTGAACCCCCCCGTTTTTTTTTTTTTTCATGTAAAAGACCGTGTTGGTATAAATGGTTGTGGAGGTTAATACAATTGATATTATATTTCTTCCCACCACACTCATTCATCTCCTTGAAGTTTTCCTCTTATATAATCTTTACATGGAGTACCTTTCAATTTATGCCACGTAAAACACTCTTCCAGTAATTTAATCCAATTTAAGATGTTTGGATATCTCTTTCCATAAAAATATGGAACTTCTGAAGCTTCCTGATGAAACATGTTCGAGATTTTACCTTGATCAATGACCAACTATCAGCAACAGGAAGGACAGCTGTTGTACGTGGCTCTGTTAAAGATACTGCAAAGGTGAATAGCAGCTTATGAGATCAGATAAGGGACTTAACTTTATGGGTTGTGGGATGGAGTTGTGAGGGAATAGGATTCAGCTAGTGGGGGCTGTACATGAACTAGCATTAATTTGAAAATTGCAAAAGTTAATAATAGAATCTAAAAAAATTACTCTTTTTTCTATGAAAAAGAAACAAGAAGATACCTTTTGTTGCTCTGATACAAATTGACACAGCAACAAAGGGGAAGAGTAATCAGTAATTACACTCCAGGCTGAAACTTAAGGATTCACTTGTCTAGTTCTCACACCACATTCATCACCAAATAGAGAAAGAGAGAGAATAATATTTTCATGCAAAATTGAGTACCTAAGAGGGGGTGAGAACTCTGACTTATATAGTCTTAGAAGGACAAGATGCCTTAACCTTCTCCTTAAGTTTAGGTAACTAATCTGGAAAATGTCTTCCTCCCTTAAATCAACCAACAACCAAATACCCTAGATTTTTATCCTTGGTCTTCTACATGACAAAAAAAAAAAAAAAAAGAAGACCTGAACCCGACCCGTGACCCGTCTGGCCCGTGACCGGACTGACCCATGACACAAACGGGTCGGGTTCGGGTGGGTTTTCACCCACAAAAAATTAGTCGGGTCGGGTCGGGTTTGACCCGAAACCCGCGGGTTTCGACCCGTGAACACCCCTAAGTAGGTCAGATCATGGATTAGGCCAGTGGGGTCCACTGCCTCCCAGGCTTGTGCTACTGTGTTCCGGGCGATTGTTCTTTTGTTGTTTACATGAATCTAGAAAATCTATTTTTGCTGTTTATATATCAAATCTGTTCTTTATATCAAATAATTTTATTTTTTTTCTTATTTATCAGCTTTGCTTCTTCACCTCTGCTTGACAATTTGGAATTTAGGAATATGAGTTCCACTCCTGGCTCTAGTTCACAACCCTCCAATGAAGAAGATATAAATAAGCCTATGTGGAAATATGTAACCAAGTTAAAATGATAATATTTTTAAGTATATGATTAGATATATTATTATTATTATTACTAATTATTAACGTGTCCCCGACGTGTCCGTGTCCTACTTTTTTGAGAAATGCCGTGTCGGCGTGTCCGTGTCCGTACTTCTTAGATCCTAAGTCACTACGTAAGAAACTCATAACAAAGATAAGATATTGAACAAATTAAATGCATTTGGATTTATCACGTTATTACAGTGGTTCTGAAATCCATAATCATCTACACCGTAACACAACAGCGCTAGAACTGCTGGACAACTATGTTCCACTACAAAATATATTCAATAAGATGCAAATCAAAAATGTGCTTGGCAATTTTTTGGTATCATTCTGATTTTAAATCAATTATAGAACCTTTGTTTCATCCTTGTGCAGCATGAAAGATGAATCCAAGAAAAATTACAGCCACATACCTATTCTTGCATGGCATTTTCTGAAACAGATGAACTCTGCTGACCATTCTACAAAAGTCAACAAACGAAAAATAAAACAAATTACATCAAAACACAGTAGGACCTGTTTGCCTATTCATGTCAAATTCCTAGGGAATTCATAAAAAAAGGGGATTTGTCGAAGGCATATTAAGGAAGTGGGGAGTACTCCACGGCTGTTGGTCAGCTGGTTAGGGGGATGTGAAGCATGGATAGGCGCATGGGTTCACATAGTTTTTTAATAAAAAAAAAAGTAGTGAGGGATGAAAGGTCTAATGATGAGAAGCAAATGGGACAATCACTTAGATGGGTTTAAAGCAGAAAAATATTTGATGGCCCTTGGTAATCCTTTACCCTTAATCATTCACTTTTAGCCCCTTCGACAGAAATGCATTTCTTGCAGGTCCAATGAATTCGACACTGATTAAGCAAGCAGGACCATAAAAAAGACATAAAATCACCTATAAAGATGCATTTATCTAATGAACTATCTGAGCCTCCATGAAATCCCACAAAACAAAATAAAATGATTCTTTTTATCTACCGGATTCACTGAGCCTCCATGCATTTCCTGATAAGCAGTTTGCAGACCCCTTGCTTCCTGTCCCATTAGAGCAGCAGTTTGTGGACCCCATGTTGTCTGACTCTACACAAAAATGAGCCCTGAAAATTAGCAAATTCAAAGAAACAGTAGCAATGCATGCCAGATTTCATCAAAATAGCCATTGCATTATAAATAAAATAACAACCAGGCGGGGGGCCACATGGGACCATGATCAATCTAACCCCTTCATATTCACTACCTCGTGAAAATTGGCATCCACCCCAATTTAACACTTATTTTCATCTTTCCTCCTACCCATGGCTTGATCATACCAAACAAGAAAACAGAGACGACCTCATCTGATGAACAAATATTCTAAACTTTGAGGGCCTTGAATCTAATATTGCAATGATCACATGGGCCTTTCCATATCCATACCCCATGACTATTGGCATCCATCAAAGCGCGCCCCACAGGCCAGACCATGAATTGGAAACAAATTACAACTGAAACAAGACAGTATATAAAGAAATCACCTCTCTGTAGCGCTCCGGATAGCGGCTGCTCAGCTGAGCATAGTTATCAAAATTCAAAATATTCAATGCTGCCACCACATCATCAGCAGTGATCGTTCTCCTACTCTCCATCCAAGACTTCTTGTTTGCCCTAGATCAACCAACTAAAATTAACATAAGATCCACGAAATCGCCAATAAAGATAGTGAATTGCAAATGCCTGATCTTACTCGAGGGTGATGAGGCCAATGAACTCAGAGACACATTCCTGCATGAACTCCTTTGCCTCCTGTTCGATCTTTCCGTTGGCGGGAATGGCCCTTCTCATGATGCGTGTGATGTTGGTGATTGGGGGGAGCTCCGGCGCTCTGATGCGGCTTTCGATTGAATCCGTGCTCTCTGGAGTGCTGGGACTGGGAGAGCTCCGTTGGTCCATGAAACCCTAGAATCACACACAGATATGAGACAAAAGGTGAGTAAGATAGCAAAGAAAAAACTAATTGAAATCAGTGATGCCATGAATGAAACCTCTGGAATTGTACGGAGACATGAGAAGATGGAGAAAAAGAGAACCTGATCGTAATAGCACCATTTCTTTTGCAGAGAGAAGAACAAACAAATGCATGAGAGACGGATCAGATGAAGAAAATGGAGCAGAAATCTTGATTCTACCGCCATTTTCTTCTGCAGAGAGAAGATGAAGAAGAATAGGAAACCCTAGCGCCATGAAACCTTGGAAATGGGAGGCAGATGAAGAAGATGGAACAAGAAAACTTAAACCTTAGCAACATTTCTTTTTTCGAAGAGAAGAAGAAAAGATTGGAAATCCAAAAACAAGAAGACGAAGAAGAAGACGATTTTGATCGGAAATCCAAAACAAGAAGATGAAGAAGAAGAAGACGACGCCGATTGGAAACCCTAGCGCCATGAATCGAATCGAATCGAATCTGAGAATCGAAAATGGGTTTTGGAGGGAACGAGAGAGAGGGCTTTTCACTTCTCCATTACTCTATTATTATTTTACTTTTACCTTGGAGTGAGTGAAGAACAGAAGGCGATGAGGTCGATCTTGGCCGTTGGATTTTTCTTATCTTTTCTTCTCTGCGCAGTAGTCGGAAGGAATGTCCTAGTCTTCTATTTCTGCAGCTATTTATAGCGCTGGGAGGCCGGATGGCCAGGGGTATAAAAGAAAATCGAGAACGGACCGACCCGCAGTGAAAATCGAGAACGGACCGACCCGCAGTGTTTTACGGTTCGATTACGGTTGCGGTTAATGAAATCCAAAAATCGCACTATTCGGTTTGGTTACGATTTTTCATAATAACTCATGGCGGTTAAAGAACCGAACCGTAAAATACAGTTCGGTTAACCGCACACGGTTAATCGTACCGTTATATAAATAAAGAAAAAAAAATAATGGGTTGAATGAAATATTTCTTAACCTATGTATAAATAACAAAAACAAAGAAACCCTAGCGTCTTCGAGCCTCCTCTATGCGTCTCTGATCTCTCCTATCTTCAAAATCTCTCCCTCTCACCATTTCAACAAACGAGCAAAGAAAGAAAAGAAGCGGGAGATATTACAACTAAGTCTTTATTCTTCATCTTCAGGTACCTATTCTTCTTTCCCATTCTCTCATCCCTCTCCTCTTTCCGAAACCCTAGATTTTGTTTCAGTTTTTCTTCTTCTCTTTTTTCTGTTCCTCTCTTTGGATTTTGCACTTTTGCTTCGAATCCATGGCTTAGTCACATTTCTGATGTTTGGATCTGAAAATGTTGTTTTTCTTATGAATCTCTATTGTATTGTTTAGATCTGAAATGTGTTTTCTGATTAGAAATGGGTAATTTGTGTAACGGCATCTACCATTGATTTAATTTGTGGGGGCACACATGGTTTGATCAGACCGCAACTTGAGGAGGTGTTAGAGGGGTGGTGATATTTACACATGAGTATTGATCAGTTGGACCCATTGTTTCTATATTTAGATCTAGAAGATATGAGGATTAAGGAGTTGATAGAGAGCTTATACTAAGATTAAGGAGGTTATTAACCGTAACTGAACCGTCTAATACGGTTAACCGCGGTTCGGTTTTCTACAGTTTTTATGGATACAGTTACGGTTATGGTTTTAAAATACAGAAAACCGCGGTTACGGTTCGGTTAACGGTTTTCCCAAAATGACCGGTTAACCAAACCGTTACACCCCTAGGTGTGAGTCAGTCGGTGTCTCACTCACCCACTTGTTGGAAAATGGGAGTGGGTCCCTCCATTTTATCATCAGATTAATACAATCTTATGCATGATGAACTATATGGTTAATGATGTTTTGCTCAATTTAACAGTGGGACCAATCCCCCTCCCCTGCAATTTTACTCCCATGGGAGTTGCTCCCACCATTAGTGTGATTAATAAAATCTTATGGTTATTGATTATATAACTTATCATATTATTGATGATATGCTTAGTGTTATGGTGGGACCCCCTCCCCTTACACAGTTTTATTCACATGGGGGGGGGGGGGGGGGTGGTAATAGATACCATTGATGCGATTAATACAATTTTATGCATTATAAATTATATTTATGATTATGTTATTAAGAATATGATCAATCTACGATGGGCCAAATCCTTTTGTTCAAGGGCATTTCAAACATTAGGAGAGCATTCATTTTGAGTGGCTCATATCTTGAACAAATACGCCCCATCATAGATCCCAACTCATTTTTGAAACTCTACAGCGGGGCCTACCTATTGAAAATTCGAACCACTCAAAATGATGATCATCCCTAAATATAAGATATCTTCGAGTTTTACTTTGTAAGTGTTGGTCCCATCATAAGATTAAGTATATTATTAATAATGTAATCATGTGATTAACATATTGTTGGATCAATGCTTATTGGAGTAAAATGCTAAGGTCAGCTTATACCTTAGTTGAGTTTTCAACAGGTAGGCCCCACTATGGAGTGTTGAACTCCTTTCACTCAAAGTTCTTATGAGCTAGATACTGAGAAGATCCAAAATGATGGCTTGGAATGTGATCATCGATTCCTCGGACTGAGAAGATTATTTGTAAAAAAACTACTAGTTAAATGATCCTAAAATCTAGACCACTTAAAAGCTTGATATTTGCTAAGTCCATTGTAAGATGAATACATGTTAAAATATAATATTTTGTATCTATACCCCTTATATAAAAGAGAGAAAGTTGACATGCTTGGTTCTCTACACCTTTTTTTGGGGGGGGGGGGGGGGGGGGGGGGGGGGTGGTTCATTCTCTATATAAACACCTTTGTGGTGGGCCCTAATCAGATGCAAGATTTGGCATAACAACTCATGCTTCACAGATGCAAGATGTCGCATTATGCTCAACCGGTAAGGGAAACAGGTGTCTATCTTCTTCTCTCACTTTAAAAAATGAAAGAAAAAAAAAGTGTTGCACAACACAGCTCTTTGGTGACCAAGAAGAAGAGAAGTTTAACGTTTTTTCTTTGGATTGCAACTCTTTGAGGTATTTTCTATCCCTGATGTCATTGATCCTTTCAAAATCCTCTCTAAATATTGTTATGTGTTATTATTATTATTATTGATGTATTTTGGATGTAATAAAACATTCTTTTGGTGTTGTTGTTTGCTATGTTTCTTCATCTCTGTGTTTAATTAGTGATTCTGGATTTTCTGCCTTGATGAGCAATAGTAATTTCATGATTTTTTGGCTACATTCATAGAATGCATAGTGACTGTATGATTAAACGCCTAAAGGAGGAAATGAAGAGAAAAAATTATGACATCAATGTTGACACCAAAAATGTCACTTTGCCTCTTCAAGATCCAAAAAGCTGCATGAAGTCGCAACCTGCCATAAATAGGCAATACTACTTCCAAAAATCAAATCTTGTCAGACTCAAACAAAAACTGCAAGATCCTTCAAGACAGCCAAAAGAGGAGTACAGAAGAAGTTTCGGGCCATTTCAAAATCATTTGGCCAAACTTCGCTTCTCCGGCAGCTGAAAAGGAGCTCCCGGCGGCGAAAGCATCGGAGACACCAAATCTTCGATCAGAGCCGATGGATGGTCTCAAAATACATCTAAAAGGCTCCATGTCAAGTTCCGAGTCAAACCGACAACGTTTGACCATACATCAACCCCCGAACAGCTAAATTAAGCTTCTCGACGGCGAGAACCACCGAGGCCATCACTCATCAGATAGAGCACATGGACGGCTTCAAAATGCTTACAAAGGGTTACACGTCAAATTTCAAGTCATTTCGACAACATTTGACCATACTTTGACGCTCGGAAGCCAAATCAGGCCTCTCGGCGGCGAAGCTCCCCGGGACTATGGTTTCCAAGACAGAGCCTGTGGATCATCTTAAAATGACTCAAATAGGTTCCCTGTCAAATTTCAAGTCAATCGGACATCGGTTGACCGCACATCAAGCCGCGACATCTTCATCGTGACAAAAATAAGTCTACTGATGATAGGACCCCAAACGGCTTCAAAAATCAAACAAAAGCCTTGGTTGGTCTTATTTATTGCTCAGTAGGCTTCACCTCAAATTTCAAGTCATTCCGACATCGTTTGACCCAGTTTCAGCTTCTGACGGAAAATCGGCAGCTCTGCGCGACAAAGTCTTCGGCTTTCTCGGAAAATTAGAAACTTTACAAACCAAAATGCAAGGATTCTCATCAGGTTTTCTACAGGAAAATCAGGCCAATAAATGATCAAGAATGTCAATAAAAAATACAGAAGAAAAAAGAATCGAAAAATATCAAAAACGGACGCAAAACGGGACAAAAGGGGGAAACCCCCCCCCCCCCCCACCGGGGATCGCCGGGTGGGCCCCAAAAACCCAGTTTTTCGTCGTTTTTTCGAAAAAAAGAGGGCTTCCAACTCCTGGGATTTTCCAAAATTCATACTTTTGAGACACCAAATCCGTTGACATCCGTCAAAATCACAAGTCAATCATCAAGAGTATCAAAATCAACATTGATTGCCAACCGGTCAAACCAAAAAAAGTGTACTTTCTACCCGAGCAATCGAGAAATCGACAGGATAGATGGCATCGACCCGCTGTTGGCAACCAATACCTGAAGTTACATGGTCATCCGATGTCGATCTACATAAAGATCCATCGGTGATCATCACCAAAAGAATCCCAAAAGACGCGGCACGGCCCGCGACTCTTCAACTGCTCGGCGACCATTTAATGCGATTAATTGACTAACTTTATTGCAGTCATTAATCCATTTCTTTGGACGGCCCAATCAGAAGCAAGCATCCGGGAGTTACAAGTCAATTGATTCATGGCATTTAACCCATGAAACTCCTCCCATCATGGCGATTAAAGGCGATTAAATGCCCTCAATCTCCTCCGGCCAATCAGAAGCCAAGAAAAAGGAGTTACAAAATAAAGGAATTAAATCCTGTAACTCCTCCCATTATGCGGCTTAATGACAATAAAAGCTCATAAACCCTCCTAAATGGCTACCAAAAAGCCTATAAATAGGAGAGCACTCCAAGAAGAAAAAACAGCACGACAGACTGCAGAAAGTCCGGAAATTCAGACAGAAAAAGGCATCAGAAATCTAAGAGAAAGAAAGAGAGAAAACTCTGCGGAAGTTCTATACCAACCACCGCTACAAGGTGACAAAAGTCCCTTGGGGGGTACCCCCCCCCCAAGGTCCTTGCCTTCTCCTTCTGCCTCTAATGGCTTAGACGTGACTTTTCAGCCCGTCTACTTAGTTTTTTATTGGACATAAGACCTCCTTTTGGTCTTCGTCCTCTAAAAACCTGAGGTTATAGCCAAGCCAAGTGAATCAAGAGCATCCTCTGTTCTCATCTGCATGGATGATGGCGAAGTCCACATATGGCTTGCGACCGTCAATCTGAATGAGTCCCCCACAATCTCCTGAGAAGTTAGATCCTCCTTTTCTTGCTTTTCATTATAGTTTGTATTTTTCTAAAAGAGACAAAAATCACAACTCTTGTCTTTCATTATTGATAAGAATTGTAAATCGGCTATAAACGCCAAAATCGGCTATAAACGCCAAAAATCGGCTATAAACGCCAAAAAAAATCGTCTTTCACGCCAAATCAAGAAAATGTCTCTTTTCTTAAATATATGTGCAATGGAAAACTTGAAAGAAGTTGATTTCCTTTTTACTTGCGAAGGTCGATCTCCGGATCACCACTTGTAACTCCAAGTAAAATAGAAAATCTGGCACACCCACATAAAAAAAATATGTTGTTCCATCAATTCGACTAAGGTTTTGGGCCATTGTTTCTCTTCAATGAGTTCATTAAAAATCTAAAAAATATATATATATATAAATACAAAAAATCAGATTTTTCATTTTGGATTCAAAATTGAGAAACCTTGATCATTTCCTATCGTTCATCGCGCTTGCTGAAATGTTGAGCATGTTCGACTAAGATTTTGGGCCATCATTTCTCTTTGATGAGTTCATTAAAGATCTAAAAAAAATAAATAAAAAATCAGATTTCTCATTTTGGATTCAAAATTGAGAAACCCCGATCCTTTCCTATCGTTCATCGTGCTTGCAGAAATGTTGAGCCTATTCGACTAAGGTTTTGGGCCATCGTTTCTCTTCGATGAGTTTATTAAAAATCTAAAAAAAAATGACATAGACCACTAAGGTTAAACCAACTGCATTCTTTGATCACGGTTGATTCAAGAAAAGTCTTGTCCAGAGTATGGAGACAGCTTGACTGTTCTAGGCAAGGGTCCTCCAAACGGGTTCATTAAGTAATCCTACCCTTACCTGGGGGCAATTCTATCAATCGAGATTTCATAAGACCGGGTTAGGAGGCCTATGTGTACTCTCTCGTCATTTAAATAAAAATTTTCAAAATAAAAATTTTCAAAATAAAAATTTTTAAAATAAAAAATTCTAAAATAAAAAATAAAAAATTTTCAAAAAAAATCTTAGAAAAAAATAAAAAAAATAAAAAAATAAAAAAATAAAAAAATAAAAAAGGATTTTTTTAAAAAAAATCTTCAAAAAAAAAAAAGACTTCCATCATTTTTGGGTTTAGATTGGAGAAATTTTGGTCTCCTCCTTTCTGAGCACTGGCGCTCGCGGAAATCGTTGAGCCTGTGTTCAGATTGGAATGCCTTTTGCTCTCTTTGATGAACCCGATCTTGGCCTTTCAAAAAAAAAAGAACTCGTCATTTTTGGATTCAGATCTGAGAAATTGTGGTTCATTTCCTTCTGAGTACTGGCGCTCGCGGAAATCGCTGAGACCGTATTTGGATCGGAATACCATCTGCTCTCTTTAATGAATCCAATCTTGACCTTTCAAAACAGAGAATCTCATCTCATGGATGCGGTCTCCAAACATTTGTATCTAGCGGTACTAGTACGCCCTTTCAGGGTCTACTGTATTCGCGACCGGCACATTTGTAACTCCAACCTTATATTCTTCTTACCTCGAGCAAGCTCTGCTTCTCGATAAGTCGAATTTAGGTTCACAATTGCTTCTAGCAGTCACTGGGACGCTCATTACGGGCTTACCATACCTGCGATCAGAACAATTGTACCCTCTATGGCTTTTTGCCTTTTTCATATTGCTTGGGTCATCTCCCTCGAGCGATTTGAAAAAAACAAAACCATAGAACTTCCCATTTATGATCATTATATTCTTGTGATTACTAATGGATGTGGTCTTGTTTTAGAAACTTTTCGAAAACTAACAATGGCAGCTTCACTAACCATTACTTTCGATGAGAACAAGCACCAGCTCATGCTTCAACAGAAGCAAACCACGTGCACCTACAAGCGCCCCATCAACTGCCGAAGCGTCAACTCCCTCGGCAACTCTCTGAACTCCGGGTCGACCTCGACTCCCTGGACTATTGTCTTTGGGACGCTGGGACCATTCCCACTTCCCGAAGAACAAACTGCTCCTTCCAAGAAGCAGAAGCTCGCCTCTCACCGTGTCACTACTGTGACACCAAGGCGAGCACCAGAAGGCTCGAAGCCCGTGGCACCCCCACGAAGCCTCGACCAGCAAACGACCAGGTCTATCCCAAGACTTGGTCCCCAAGACCTTCACCAAAATAAAGAAGGTCCCAAACATCCACCAAGCCAGCATACCTGGCCCCACTCAAGGAGAACCAGTTCTACCCTCTTGCCTATATGAAAGAGGAGAGACCCATCTCCAACCTGACTCCCAAGTCAACCCAGCATGAGTCGGCTTGTTCTTACAAGCCCATAACAAGGCCTCTACAAGCTCCTGCTAAGGCCTACAATCCTTCGGTTCGACCCTTCACATCTACAGGGGCCGAACTCGAAAAATTCAAAGCTTCGCTGCAACAGGTGAAGGACCGGGTTCGCATCCTGTCCTTGCCCAGCTACAAAGAAGACAAGCTCGGTTGCTGCGCCCGAGGGAGCACATCCTTCGTTGTTAAAGCCCAGCCAGAGCTGACCGAAGCTCAAATTGTTCGTCGTATACGCCACCGCGCGTCATATCGACAAAAGAGACTAGAGAAGCAAAGGACCCAGCCTCCTACACTTCAAGTCTCTCACAAATGGGTCGAAAAAGAAAGACCCAACCAAGTTGCTGCCGTCCATATGGTTGGAAAAACCAGAAGACGCCAGAAGTCAGCAACAAAAATCCATGTTCGACGTCCGGTGACTCGCAGCGTCTCCAGGACAAGAAGACACTCAGAAGAATCCCCTGCTCCTTCAAGTAAAGGACGGCAGAGTGATCCTTTTTCAAGCTCTTCATAAAAAAGATTGAGCCCCAGCTCAGTCACCAGGACAGTTTCTTCATTCGAATCTCGAGGGATGAACGTCCTGGCTACAAATTCTGAGCCACCACCCTGCAATCCACCTCAAGATGATGCACTCACACGCATCCAGCAGTTGGAACAAGGCCAGCAGATGATTGAAACTCTGATGGAAAACCTTCTCCTCGCCTTCCAAAATCAGGCGAACAAAGAACCTCCTCCGAATCATCAAGACGATGAGGTAAATGGAGAAGAAAATGAGTCACACGCCCTTACCAAAAAGGACTTAGATAGTATCCTCGCCAAAACAAAAGAAGAGGATATACTCAAGGAGCATGGGATCAAGCCACCATATCCCTTATGGATGGACTCGGTCCCGTTCCCTACAAAATTCAAACATCCTACTCTCCAAACATATACAGGAAATGATCAGCCAGATAACATATCATCCACTTCAAGATCTTGACGGGAGCTATTGCGGATCAAGATGCACTCAAGATCAGCCTCTTTGCAAGTACCCTAAAAGGTACGGCCTTCGATTGGTACTCCACTCTACCGAAGGACTCTATCCAAAACTGGGCCATGCTAGAGACACGCTTCCTGACTCACTTCAAAGGTGAGGATCATCCCGCTACTATGGCTCAGCTGTGCAGCCTAAAATAGGGGGAGAATGAGTCAACATATGACTTCATTCATAAGTGGAAAGCAATGGCGTACAAATGCTCTGATGTACTGCCACAAGCGTCGCTAGTCGACACCTGCAGAAACAACATCAGAGCCAGAATCCGCTCCATGATCATCGACAACAAATCAAAAAACCTGGGAGAACTCCTGGAAGCTTCCATGGAAGCTGAAATGGTGATTAAAGACCTCAACAGTCAGAAATCATCAAGAAAAGTGCCAATCGCCATTGCAACCTCAAAACCAAAGAGAAAAGAGGTCCTCAATGTGCAGACCAAGTCAGCTCCTCAGCCACAAAAGAAAGCTGAAAATAAAGCTGCTGGTAAGAGACCTGAACTCTCTGATGCCTTCAAAGAACAAGTAGAAAAGAAATACCCATTCGATGAAGATGTTGATGAAATCTTTAGGGCTCTTGTGGCAAACGACAATCTCACCTTGCCTGAACACAAAAAGACCGGGTGATGTTGGCAAAACCAACGATCATCGGTATTGTCCATACCATCAGATGATCTCGCATCCTCTCAATCAATGCTTCGTTGTGAAGGAGAAAATAAATGAGATGTGGAAAAATGGAGTCATCACCTTTGACAAAAACTATGGGTTTACCTCCGTTAACATGGTGTCATGTGGACAAACATAAAAAATCACCAAAGAAGAAGATCACTACTTCCTTCAAGGTGATAAACTCAATTCAAGTGTTCGAAGAACTGGTTCCTTACCCGACACCAGACGGACAACCCATATGGGTACATCCCGATCTCCTAGAAGATGAAAATTGGGAGGTCGTGAAAACAAAGCCTACAGCTTAACAACGAAGGCAGGCTAGGAAACATCTCCTCAAGCTCAAACGGCAAGAGAAGACCCAGCCAAAACAAGAAGTCCAAGAAAATGCAGAGGCTTCCTCTACTGCTTCACTGGGGGCAACAAAAACGTCCCTTCCAGAGACTTCAAAGGGGGTAAGAAAATTCACTCTCAGTGATTTCATGCCACCTCAATTCAAAGAAGCCACGCAGGGGGCATTATACTCTTGCAATTCGGTAGTTGGATTCTCCATTGATGGATACGAGTCCAGCGACACCGATGATGGATTCGAATCCAACTACACCAACGAGTGGGAGGAATCCCTTCAAACAGGAGAGTATCTCTCCGATGAAGAATGGGTCTTGAGACTCATCTTATGCCAGTAATCTGGTATAACCCCCTACAGCCGCAAGGATCCTGGTCTTATGATGAAGAAGACCAAAAGGCAGTACAAGAAAATGCTGTTGAACCAGCACCCCTCATTGCTCCAGTGGAAATCAACTATGTTGAGCCACAAAGAGTAGATGAAGAAGGAGATTTGGCTCCCATGCCTGATCTTAAAGAGTATGCAAGGATCTTGCAGGGTCTCGCTCTAGAACAAGAGCAAGACTGCGTCAACGAGCTTCCTCGCAATATAGAGCCTGAAGTCCATGAAGACCATCAGGTACATCATCCCTTAACTCCTAAAAATGGAGAAAATTGCTGGATAGACGATCCTTTTACATCCGAGGATGAGTCTGACTCCGATCAGACAACGTCTCCTGTTAAAGCTTCCTGTAATGTGATAATTCGGGATTATAGCTCTTCCGAAGCATCGTCTGATGAGATCACTTACACTCCGGCGACTCCTAGCAATGTATCTTCTGGAGCCACCTCATCTCACGTGACTTTCACTGAGACGACACCCTCTCAGGCTTCTTCTCCTGAGACTGTGACTTCAAAGTTCACACCCTTCCTGACTCAAGAATCCCCAGCTATTGATGCTTGGAATAATGAATTGGTCAACGAAGAATAAAGTTGCTGGATGTTGTTCAGGACTTGGTCCCGGAAAATGCTCCATGTAACATAATCACTGAGGATGGCAACTCTGCTGCAGATACATCCTTAGCAAATGAAAAATGACAGCCTACAAACATGCCCCGTAAGTCCTTCAAATTGAAATGGACTACCGGCTCAAAAACTCAGAAGCTTCCTCAAAGGGAGAAAATAAGAAAACTGAGGGATCATGCATCGAATGCCTCTCGGTTCAAAAAGCAGCCAGTGCAACCATCGCCTTCACTAAGGAAGACCTCCTACTTGGCGAAACAAGGCATAACCGACCCCTGTAATTCACAGGGTACATCAAGGAAATGCCTATGCATGGAGTTCACATCGACCCAGGTTCTGCACTCAAACTCATCTCCACATCGGCTCTCAAAGAGTTCGGCATCCCACCTAGCAAGCTGAGCCACACATCTGTATCTATCTTTGGATATGATGGGAGTACTCAAAGGCCTATCGGCAAAATCAGGTTCAAGTTGCAAATCGGTGATCTTATCTCCGAGGTCACCGTATATGCAATAAAAACCCCTTCATGCTACAACATCCTTCTCGGACGCCCTTGGATCCACGAGAATGGTGTTGTCCCTTCAACTTTACATCAATGCATCAAGTTTGTTGGCGACGACGGCATGATACATCGAGTCTTTGCGGACAGAAAACCCTTCAAAGGTAAAGAAGTCCACTTTGAAGACTCACAGATGTATGAAGGTGAAAAAGAAGAAGAGGAGAATCACATAACAACCTTTGTCGAAAATCTCCAGAAAGATAAAGGCAAGGCTCCTCAACAATCACCGGAAGAAAACAAACCATCCGGTAAATCCGAAGAGAGCATTCAAACTCCCTTCATCATCTCCCTCAAACCTTCAAAGCCTTTGGTCATCACAACTAAAGTGAAGAAGGCAAAGCAAAAGTCTGGGGGTAAATTTGTTGTCTCTTTCGTGTCTATCATGCAAGACACTGATTCAGATTCAGAGCCAGAGGACGACACATCGTCAAGCCAAGCTGATACTCAGCAAAGTTCAGCATGCTCTTACTCCAATGGAAACAACTTCTGACATAGAAGATCCTACGTCAGCTTCCTTCATTGTTACAGCAACTTCAGCAAAGTAAAAGCCGATCTTCTTCCATAGATCGGATGCTTCTTCATCAAACTCCATGCTTGAACCTTTCCAAAATGAAGGTACGCCTTAACTATCCTTATATAGTTCTGTGGCACAAGCTATTATGAAGAAAATGGGCTATGATGCTCAAAACCCAGTCGGTTTGGGAGAAGGACGCGGTATTCTCACACCATTGGGGGCTGTCTTGACCAAAAACCAGCTGGAAGATTGGAGACTCTACGACCATGTAGAAAAGTCTTCACATGGGTTAGGGTATGATCCCGACACTCCTGTGAGACAGTTGACACAAAGGCTTAAAAGTCGACTTACCGACCAAGCCTTAACATCTCAAGTCCATGAAGACATCGATCTCCCTGGATATCTCTTCGATGAGTCACCTGATAAAGATACAGGAAGCTCATCCAACTGGTACGATTTCTCTGACGATAAAGAGGAATTATCCGTTGGTACAGACGTGTGGTCTTCTGACTAGAAGAACCCTCATCTCCAAAAGAAGTACCTTACTTCGACACGGTTTCAACAGGCGATTAGAATCATCTCATAGCAAGCCTTGGGAAAATTGCCGATCAAGAAGACCCGTGGAAAGGAACAAAACCTTGGTCTGGAAAAAACCCTTGAAATCCTAGAAGGTTTCGTAGAGCTGGAAAGCTCCGAAAATATTGTGGAGGAACCACCTTCGAACCTTCCAATAGAAGATCCTGCATCCTACAGCGTTCTCTTGGCCTTTCGAAGCATGGGGTATGGACATCATAGGTCCTACTTCTCCCTATTCGAGCAGAGGTCATTGCTTCATCTTCGCCGCTACGGATTATTTCTCCAAGTGGTCAGAAGCATTTGTGCTTAACGAAATGAAGACCTCATCAGTCCTTCAGTTCCTGCGCACCAACATCATTTGTCGTTTTGGCATACCCAAAAGATTCGTCCATAATAACATACCACAATTCCGGGATCATCGATTCTACAGGTTCTGCGACAAATATAAAATCCAAAGCTGTCCTTCGACTCCATACAATTCGAAAGCAAACGGATTAGCAGAAGCTTTCAACAAGACCCTCTGCAAAATCCTCAAAAAAATGGTCTCTAGTCACAAAAAAGACTAGAGCGACAAACTGTCTGAAGCTTTGTGGGCCTATCGAACCACTGTTCGAGGACCAACCCATAGCACACCATTCTCCTTGGTCTATGGATGTGAAGCTATCGTACCCTTGGAAGTACAAATTCCTTCCTTGAGGGTATCCTTGCAAAATGACATGACTCAAGAAAGCATTGTCAAATTGCGACTCCATGAGCTGGACAATCTCGATGAGAGACGGCTCGAAGCTCGACAAAGCATTGAACTTTACCAAGCACGCATGGCAAGATCTTTCGACAAAAAGGTCAGGCAACGCGCCTACAAAAAGGGTGACTTGGTTCTTGCGGTAAAAAGACCAATGGTCTTCGCTCACAAGTCCAAAGGCAAATTTGAGCCAAAATGGGAGGGACCCTACGTTATCGATAAGGTTTTCTCAAACGGCGCATACGCACTCCTAAACATGGAGGGTGACAGATGTATGCTGCCCATCAACGACAAGTTCTTAAAGCGGTACTACCCTTAAAGACTTACCCAACTGGGTAAGAGCAATGCCTGTACGGCCAAAACCGGTTTTTAGGTACTCGCTCGCTAAACCCACTCTTTTTAGAATTTTCATATCAAATGTTGAAATTTCTAGAAATTTAAACAATGCTTACTTTCATCGTTTCATTGTTAAAAAAAAAAAATTCAAGTTTAGGAACCTTTCCCTAACTTGACCAAAATTTTCAACCCTTGAACCCAAAATTCATGGTTTGAAACAAAATCCGGATTCAGGGATTTCCAACCTAGTCCATCCTGCCTTTTACCGCCAAAATGGTTTTAGGTCAAAACTTATGACCCTCGTGTCTTTAAACAAAAAAAAATGTTTTTTTCAAAAAACCGCGGGGAAGCGACACTTAGTCGATACTCGCACAAATCGGAAGCATGCGAACCACGTTCGACACTTCCAAAATCGCAGAAAACGACATTTCGTCAATACTTGCAAAATCCAAAACCGTGGAGATGCAACATTTAAGTTGATATCCACAACCCAAATTTTAAAGGTTCGCCAAAAAAAAAAACCGTTGAGATGCAACATTTCAGTTGATATCCACAACCCAAATTTCAAAGGTTCAAAAAAAAACCAAGAAATCATGGAGATGCAACATTGCAGTTGATATCCATAACCCAAAGGCTCGAGAAAACCGTAAATTTCAAAAATCGTGGGGAAACGACATCAAGTCAGTACCTGCAAAACCAAAATTTTTGAAAAGCAAGGATGCGACATTCCATCGATACTTGCACCCAAATCCGCGAGGATGCGACATTCCATCGATACTCGCAACCGAATGAGCAAGGATGCGACATTCCATCGATACTTGTAAGACCATTCAGCAGGGAGGCGACTTTTAGTTGATACTTGCATTTTTGAAATCCAAACCGGCTATAGATGCCACCAAAATAGGCTATCAATGCCACAAAACAAACCGGCTATAAATGCCACAAACAGGCTATAAATGCAACCAAAACCGGCTATAAATGCCACAAACCGGCTATAAATGCTACAAACCGGCTATCAATGCCACAAAACAAAACCGGCTATCAATGCCACAAACCAAAAACTTGGCTTTCAAAAAACTCGGCTATTAATGCCACAAACTCGGCTATCAATGCCACAAAACTGGCTCTCATGCCAAAATCGGCTTCCATGCCATAAAAAAAAACTAGCTCCCATGCCAAAACAATCATTTGACAAAAGATTTTCACAAAATGACAAGATTTTGATCAAATCCTATTTAGCAATTGCTTTCATAAAAAAAAAGATTTAAGTGAGCATAGGGAAAACAAAAAAAAAAGCATCCCATTTAGCAATTGCTTTTATTATAAAAAGATTTAAGTGAGCGTAGGGAAAACAAAAAAAAAGAGTACCAAAAAAATATACGTGGTACCAAAAAAAAGAAAGTGTTCACAAGCACTACAGAAAACAAAAAAAAAAGAGTACAAAAAAAATACATGTGGTACCAAAAAAAGAAAGTGTTCACAAGCACTATAAAAAAAAAGAGTACCAAAAAAAAATACATGTGGTACCAAAAAAATAAGGAGGATAGTTTCTGCTACAAAAATCAGGAGCTCAACCAAAAATGGTCTCCAGCCAAAATTCTAGCTCCTCAAGAAAACTTTTGGCCTCAGCCGTCAGAGTTTCCAAGGCAGGCTTCTTCAGGAACTTGCCATGAGATGCTAGAGAAGGCTGCAACCCTTCTTTCACATCGGGAAGCTTATCCCGAGCAGTTTGCCATTGTTTGTCCTCTTAAAACTTCCTTTCAAGAACTCGATCAGCATCTGCAACCCGGCGAATCAAAGCACTCTCCTTATCGCGAGCCTCTGTTATAGCAGCCCATTTGGTAGCGACTTGTGCCTTCAGATGCTCGAGACGTTTCCTGGCCTCATCGACCTCCCTATCAAGGATGTTAAGGTCATGTGTAAGCCCAATGGTGGCTAGCTCTTCCAAGTTCTTCTCTCGGACTATCTGCTTCCTGCTTTGTGTAGCCTCATCAGGTCAAACTTAGCCTTATCAGCAGGGTCCAGGAACATCTCCTTGAAGAACTGGTCGTCAGCAAAACCCATGGTCTCAAACCACTTGTCACCCAATGCAATGATCCTATCAACAATCGCCCTAGCACCTGTGACATCCGGACCAGCCTCTTCGGCATCACCGAGAATCTCCTGCACATGCTGGATCATGCCAAATCCGGCATCTAAGTGTCCAGCAAGGAGAATCTCAATCCAAAAGCTCAGAACCCGCACCACCACCTTCTTCGCAAAAAGAAGAGATGGCCCAGCTGAAGATTCGCCCCGCTCCGTCGGTCGGCTGCTCATGTCATGCCCCGTTGGAAGAGGAACAAAAGAACTCTTTCTAGTTGGAGTTGCTAGGGAAGAAATCTCAGCACGAGGTACCTCCTCCACCGTGTCAGGATTGGTTGCAGGAGTCTCTACCTTCGGATCAACCTCTGGCATCCTTTGCTCTGGTTCTGAAGGAAGCGACGGACTCTCCCCTATCACTTCAATACCTGCCAAAGAAACACAAAAAGGTATGAATATGATCCTGTTTGAAAATCATTATCAGGGTTATTACTACAAAATACCTTCTTCGACGACTGGTGGAACACTATCTTCCTCCATGATCTCATCGAAAGCATCGTCAACATTTGCGTCCATCGATGGTTCAAAGTCATCGGAATCCTGTGGCAAATCAGCTGACAAAAAAAATGTTAGCAAACCAAGTCACAGACAAAAAAAAAGAAAGAAAGGAAAGCAAAAGAAGTCATACCAGTTGGAGATTTTGGAACCACTCCAGAGTCCCTCGGTTCTTCTTCTGGTGCCGCAACCGGATCCATCACCGCCACATCGGCAGGAACCTCAGGCATTGCCAAGTCTTCATCCTCTGCTAAAAAAGAGAAGAGCAGCAGGGGGAGAAAACAAATCAGACATGGAAAAATCCCATCAAAAGAAATGGAAAGAGAAAGAGGAAGAATCATACCTTCACCGATGGTCTCTTCTTCTCGTCTTCTCTTTTCTGGAGGCTCGTCAGCATTCCCTGGCACCTCCTCATTGATAGTAAGAGCGACTTCTATGTCAAGAGAGTCCTTATGTTGCCCCTTGCTGCGATGATGACTCCTCTTCCTCTTACTTCTGTGGGCTCGCTTCTTAGAAGAACCTGCCCCACTGTTAGAGTCAGGTTTTCCACTTGACTCCTCACTGGATGGTCTACTCTTGCCAGTAGACTCCACGGAAGCTTGCCTTTGTGCCACTTGCATCCAAGTATCAAGTTCAGCTTCCTCTTGTTCTAGCTGCTCTAAAGCCTCATCAGGTTTTTCTCGAACAGCTTCAGAACCAATGACGCACTGGTCACCGAGAAAGCCTATCTTGTGCTTCTCTCCAGAAAGGAAGGCCTAAACTTCCTCTTGCCAGACGCCATCCAACTTTCCAAGGCCTTTTCCAGATGACAGCTTCACATCAAGCTCCTTCTTAGAAAACCCCCAATATGCCGAAAAGCTCTCCGCGAATCACTTCGCGAAGCCGGCAGTCCGGGAAGTCGACAACACAGGATAAGAAATCATGGCAGTAGTGTCTTCAGCACTATAGAAAGCCCATGCGTTTCTCCCGTCCTGTAACCCTCCAAAGCGCTCCACCATGCTTGAAGGCGCTCCAACAACGCCTTGAGAAAAACCCAACTACAGAGTAAAGCGAGAAGGTACATACGGCTGGATGTCAACGAAAAGATGTCAGCAGTACACCATTGTGCCGACACATATGCTGAAAAGCTACTCCTTCTCTGCATTTCTCAAGCAGTAATACCTTCCCGACCCCGCCTTGGTAGAGTCCCAGGAGGCACCAAAATCAAAAGCCTTCTTCCACAACTCCGGAGAAAGCTTCACTGAAGACTGCCTCATCTCGACGTCCCTGAACCGTCGGATCCTCATGCGGGCAAACAAAAGTAATTCAGACACGGCTTTACCCTTAGTCAGTCGAATCATCAGAGGATCATCATCCCGCAGCACCCAGCTGGTGGAAGCCAGGACAGTGGTATACAAACCACGAATATAAGATATGGGCTGAAAATACACCGATCATGGGAAGCCTAAGCCGAACCAAGAATGCAGCAGCCTGCAGTTCGGTACACATGTAAGAGTAAAGAGCTGGCACTAAAGGAAGCTGCTCTCCAAATGCCATCTGACAAGCCGGAAAAATACAATGCGGCCTGATGTGCGTTCCATCTCCTCCAGCAAAAACGGCCTAACCAAGCCAATAAGTGAGGTAAACAGCGAGATCTCTCCGCAGTGCAATGTCAGGACATATGTCATTTGTACTCGCATAGAAATCTCTCAATTCTTCTTGCATAGCAAAAATCTTCTTCAAACCCGGATCTTTAGCCCTGTCTTCCCGGGTCATGCTAACAGAAGGCTCCCCACTTTCAAAGAAGTTGGGAGACGAAGAGCTAAAACTCTTCCAACTGTTGGATCTTCCTTTTGAGCCCTCCTTCTCCTTCAAAAAAATCATAGAAGGCAAGGAGCTGAAAGTACAAAAGCCAGAACTCCTCAGACTACTCCTCAAGGATGCTGTCGATCGGCATAAACTCTTCATAGAGTCTGCCAAGGATGGGCAATCCAGTAATGGCACTCAGCTCCTTCAAAGAGAAACCAATCTCACCATTAGTCACGACAAAGGTATTGGTTTGTGGAAGGAATGACTCCAACATAGCCATGAAGGCCTCGTCGGAAAAGATCACGATCTCCCTGAAGGCGCGGACCGCATAAAAATCTCGGCTTCCTTCAAAACGGCGCCACCAATCAGCAGGACGCGATCAGTCCACGACTTCCACTCGGAGTCAGCACTGAAACGGCCACGAACCCGAAAAGGCTTCACCCAATTGCTGCCGTCACCGCTGAAAATGCCAAGGCCCACCGGTCTCAAATCAACCGATGGATAATCAGAGCACTGGTAGCCGCTGGCCGGCATCAACATGTCCAAATCAGTAGGCAACTTCTCCGCATATCCAGGAAAACCGCCAACAAAAACCCCGGTCTTGATTATATTTGTCCTTCTCACCCAGCTTGGAGGATCTTCCCTCTTAGAGCACGTGGGGGCAAGGCTCATGATCGAAACGGTGCGATCAAACGTCGACCAGGTAGCAACAGTCTTCTTCTCACCATCTGCTGTGAAAGAGAACTGAAAACATCTTCTCTACTATGTCATGTCATCAGGGACTGCATCACCAAAGAAGAAGGTAGGCTTAGGCAAAACCCTCTGATCTTCCATCACCCATGGACGTCTGCTTACCATGATCTTATAAAATTCCTCTCCCTTGAGAGCGATCAGTCGCTGCCTCATCTCATCTCTGTTGAGGGAGTCGCACTCTTCCAGATTTCTCTCAACATACTGGATGGGCTTAACATCAGCTGCGAGCTCCAAATTTTCAAATTTGCAAAAAACTTTCAGGTATGCTATCACATCATGCTACAAATTCAAGTTACAAAAGAATGCATACATGAACATCTTGGTTTGCAAAAAAAAAAAAAACGTGCAAAAAAAAAAGAAAGGAAAGCACAAAAAAAAACGTGCAAAAAAAAACAAAACAAAAAAAAAACGTGTAAAAAAAAAGGGGAAAACACTTGAAAAAAAAAAGAAACAAAAAAAGAACTTTTTTGTCATCCTACTTTCTACAATGGAGTTTTCTTGAAAAAGAGAACTTACTTGAAGTCATTGATGGAGAAGAAGAAGAAAAGTCTTGAAGATCTTAAAGAAAAAGAACTCTTGGTGTTGAAGCCCTCTTGGGATTGTTGCAAAAGAAAGCAATAAGAGCAAGAGAACGAACCTCCTCCTTGCTTTTATAGAAGAGAGCAAACCAAAGAAGGAAAGAAGAAAGAGGTAAGTGTTACTAATTAGTGACCTTACCAAAAGTAAGAAATTAGAAAGATTCTTTTCCAAAAGAAAGATATCTTGAGGGATTCTCTCCCAAAAAGAAATCAATGAGAGATTTTCTCCCAAAAGATAGGAGATTTGAGATATTCTCTCCCAAAGAAAGATATCTTGAGATATTCTCTCCCAGAATAAAGGGAACATGAAAGATTCTCTCCAAGTAAAAATATTCTTAGATATTCTCTATCAAAAGGAGATATTTTTAGATATTCTTTACAAAAATGACACCATATGAGATCTAAGCCATTTCAAAAGCTTAAGGTCCCATGGGTTAGCCTGTATGAGCCAGGTTTGACCACTAGGCACTTAAAAAAATATTATTTTTTTGGGCTTTTAGTTAAAAGAGAAATCCCTCTTACCAAGAGCATACAAAAATGGTTACATGCCTCTTTTGAGTTGATTGGACCATACAAAAAAAAGAGAATTCCAAGCCCCATGAGTTTCCAAAAATCAAACCATCCAGCCTCATCTACCAAATTGAGCCAAAATCTTGAAATTGACATTCCACAAAAATCCAAACCAAATCATGGTCCCCTAACTTGCCACATACAGCTTGTTAGGTCAAAAAACCAAAACCAAAAACCAAAACCTGATCCCCTAACTTGCCACATACAACCTGTTAGGTCAAAAGATCAAAACCAAAATCGACCCCCCAACATTCCACATACAGCTTGTTCGGTCACACGATCAAAATCAAACCCGACCCCCTAACCTGCCACATACAGCTTGTTATGTCACAAGGTTAAAACCCAAATCCACATCCTTGATGTCATCTTCAAAACTTTGCCTCGAGATGGTACGTGATCCGTTTCACTACCATAAAATTCCCCTGGAACCTCAAAAGGCTACAAATACCAAAAGAAAGACTGCTCAAAAACTCTTGGTCAAATCACAAGCTCTCCTTCAAAAATTTCTTCGAGGAACATCGACTGCAAAAGTTAAGCAACTCGTCGTTGCACCTCGAGGGGGCATTTGTTGACACCAAAAATGTCACTTTGCCTCTTCAAGATCCAAAAAGCTACATAAAGTCACAACCTGCCATAAATAGGCAATGTTACTTCCAAAAAATCAAATCTTGTCAGAATCAAACAAAAACTGCAAGATCCTTCAAGATAGCCAAACGAGGAGTACATAAGAAGTTTCGGGCCATTTCAAAATCATTTGGCCTAACTTCGCTTCTCCGGCAGCTGAAAAGGAACTCCCGGCGGCGAAAGCATCGGAGACACCAAATCTTCGATCAGAGCCGATGGATGGTCTCAAAATACATCCAAAAGTCTCCACATCATGTTCCAAGTCAAACCGACAACGCTTGACCCTACATGAACCCTTGAACAGCTAAATCAAGCCTCTCGGCGGTGAGAACCACTGAGGCCATCACTCGTCAGACAGAGCGCATGGACGGCTTCAAAATGCTTACAAAGGGCTACACGTCAAATTTCAGGTCATTTCGACAACATTTGACTAAACTTTGACGCTCGGAAGCCAAATCAGGCCTCTCGGCGGTAAAGCTCCCCAGGACCATGGTTTCCAAGACAGAGCCTATGGATCATTTTAAAATGACTCCAATAGGTTCCCTGTCAAATTTCAAATCAATCGGACATCGGTTGACAGCACATCAAGCCGCGACATCTTCATCGCGAAAAAAACAAGTCTACTAGTGATAAGACCCCAAACGACTTCAAAACTCAAACAAAAGCCTATGGTTGGTCTTATTTATTGTTCAGGAGACGTCACCTCAAATTTCAGGTCATTCCGACATTGTTTGACCCAGTTTCAGCTTCTTACAAAAAATCGGCAGCTCTACGTGACAAAATCTTCGGCTTTCTCGGAAAATTGGAAACTTTGCAAACCAAAATGCAAGGATTCTCATCAGGTTTTCTACAGGGAAATCAGGCCAATAAATGATCAAGAATGTCAAGGAAAAATACAGAAGAAAAAAGAATAGAAAAACATAAAAAACGGATGCAAAATGGGACAAAAAGGGGGAAAAAACCCCCCAGGGTCGCAGACCCCTGGGGTCGCCAGCCCCTGCGACCCTGGCCCATGGTCGCCGGCTACCATGGAGCCCGGGATCGCCGGATGGGCCCCGAAAACCCCATTTTTCGTCGTTTTTTCGTGATTCGAAGCTTCCAACTCCTGGGATTTTCCAAAATTCATACTTTTGAGACACCAAATCCTTTGACATCCATCAAAATCACGGGTCAATCATCACGAGTATCAAAATCAACATTGATCGCCAACCGGTCAAACCAAAAAAGTGTGCTTTCTACCCGACCGATCCAGAAATCGACAGGACAGATGGCACCGACCCGCTGTCGGCAACCAATACCTGAAGTTACAAGGTCATCTGATGTCGATCTACATGAAGATCCATCGATGATCATTGCTAGAAGAATCCAAAAAGACGTGGCACGGCCCGCGACTCTTCAACTGCTCGGCGACCACTTAATGAGATTAATTGACTAGCTTTATTGCAGTCATTAATTCATTTCTTTGGACGACCCAATCAGAAGCAAGCATCCAGGATTTACAAGTCATTTGATTCATGGCATTTAAATAGGGTTGTAAACGGGTCAGTTCCGGTCCGGGTCCAGGGTGGAACCAGAATCGTTTTCTAAGAAGGGGAACCGGAACCGGAACCGATAAGAATAATGGGAACCAGAACCGGAACCGGAACCGTTTGTGAGGCGGGTCTGGTTCCGGTTCCGGGTCTAGACTAATACCTGTATTTTTCTTCAAAAAAATTATGCTTTTTTCACATTTCAATTGGATCACGTACCTACAAACACTAATGTGACATTTTGTCTATCAATAACAAACACTTTTAACCAAAAACTCAGAAATCACATCCAAACCGGTAATGAGATATAGAAAAGTAGAAAACCATAATGTAGAAAAGTAAAAAGGGTTCTGTTCTCACATAATAAAGTTACCTTACGTTAGTATATTTTGGATCGGGTCCCGGGTCCACGGGTCTGAGCCACTGTGGATCCGGAACCGGAACCGTTTAGGTATCGGTTCAAAAAAAAGGATCCGGAACCGGAACCATTTTCTTATCAGGACCAAAATAAGGACCCAGACCCGGATCCTAACGGGTCGGAACCTTCGGGTAATCGGAGAATCGGGTACCCATTTACAACTCTACATTTAAACCATGAAACTCCTCCCATCATGGCGATTAAAGGCGATTAAATGCCCTCAGTCTCCTTCGGCCAATCAAAAGCGAAAAAAAAGGAGTTATAAAATAAAGAATTTAATCTTGTAACTCCTCCCTTTATGTAGCTTTATGACAATTAAGGCTCATAAATCCTCCTAAATGGCTACCTAAAAGCCTATAAATAAGAGAGCATTCCAAAGAATTCCATATCAGAAAAATCACAGAGATCAGAAAAAAACAAACAGAGATCCCTGATCAGAAAGAAGCACAGAAAATTCAGAGAAAGAAGGTCCCAAACATCCACCAAGCCAGCATACCTGGCCCCATTTAAGGAGAACCAGTTCTACCCTCTTGCCTATATGAAAGAGGAGAGACTCATCTCCAACCCAACTCCCAAGTCAACCCTGTTGACACCAAAAATGTCACTTTGCCTTTCCAAGATCCAAAGAGCTACATGAAGTCGCAACCTGCCATAAATAGGCAATGCTGCTTCCAAAAATCAAATCTTGTCAGAATCAAACAAAAACTGCAAGATTCTTCCAGACAGCCAAAAGAGGAGTACACAAGAAGTTTCAAGCCATTTCAAGATCATTTGGCCTAACTTCGCTTCTCCGACAGCCAAATCAAGCCTCTCGGCGGTAAAGCTCTCCGGGACCATGATTTCCAAGACAGAACCTATGGATCATCTTAAAATGACTCCAATAGGTTCCCTGTCAAATTTCAAGTCAATCGGACATCGGTTGACCGCACATCAAACCGCGACATCTTCATCGCGATAAAAAGCAAGTCTGCAGGTGATAGGACCCCAAACGGCTTCGAAACTCAAACAAAAGCCTATGGTTGGTCTTATTTATTGCTCAAGAGGCTTCACACCAAATTTCAGGTCATTCCGACATCGTTTGACCCAGTTTCAGCTTTTGACAGAAAATCGGCAGCTCTGCGCGACAAAGTCTTCGGCTTTCTCAGGAAATTGGAAACTTTGCAAAATAAAATGCAAGGATCCTCATCAGGTTTCCTACAAAGAAATCAGGCCAATAAATGATCAAAATGTCAAAGAAAAGTACAGAAGAAAAAAGAATCAGAAAAAAGCAAAAACGGACGCAAAACGGGACCAAAAAGGGGGAAAACCCCCCCAGGGTCGCAGACCCCTGCGACCCTGGGCCAGGGTCGCCGGCGACCATGGACCCCGGGGTCGCCGGGAAAGCCCCGGAAACCCCTGTTTACGCCGTTTTTTCGCGATTCGAGAAGCCCAGCCTCTGGTACTTTCCAAAATTCATGCTTTTGAGACACCAAGTCCTCTGACATCCGTCCAAAACACGGGTAAATCATCAAGAGTATCGAAGACAGTATTGATCGCCACCCGGTCAACCAAAAAAAAGTGTGCTTTCCACCCGACCGATCGAGAAATCGACAGGACAGATGGCACCGACCCGCTGTTGGCAACAAGCACCTGAAATTACATGGTCATCTGATGTCGATCTACATGAAGATCCATCGATGATCATCGACAGAAGAATTCCAAAAGACGTGGCACGGCCCGCGACTCTTCAGCTGCTCGGCGACCACTTAATGCGATTAATTGACTAAGCTTTATTACAGTCATTAATCCATTTCTTTGGACGGCCCAATCAGAAGCAAGCATTTGGGAGTTACAAGTCAAGAGATTCATGGCATTTAACCCATGAAACTCCTCCCATCATGGCGATTAAAGGCGATTAAATGCCCTTAATCTCCTCCGGCCAATCAGAAGCCAAGAAAAAGGAGTTACAAAATAAACAATTCAATTTTGTAACTCCTCCCATTATGTGGCTTAATGACATTAAAAGCCCATAAGCTCTCCTAAATGGCTACCAAGAGCCTATAAATAGGAGAGCACTCCAAAGGAATCAGATCATCAAAAAAAAACACAGAGAAGATCAGAAAAACACACAACAAACATCAGACAGCAGTCAGAAATCCAGAGAAAAGAAAAAAAGAGAGAAAACTCTGCGGAAGTTCTACACCGGCCACCGCAACAAGGTGACAAAAGTCCCTTGGGGGGTACCCCCCCCCCCCCAAGGTCCTTGCCTTCTCCTCCTGCCTCCAATGGCTTAGATGTGGCTTTTCAGCCCGTCTACTCGGTTTTTTATTGGACATAGGACCTTCCTTTGGTCTTTGTCTTCTAAAAACCCGAGGTTATAGCCAAGCCAAGCGAATCAATAGCATCCTCTGTTCTCATCTGCATGGATGATGGCGAAGCCCACATATGGCTTGCGACCGTCAATCTAAACGAGTCCTCCACAATCTCCTGAGAAGTTAGATCCTCCTTTTCTTGCTTTTCATTGTAGTTTGTATTTTTTTAAAAGAGACAAAAATCACAATTCTTGTCTTTCATTATTGATAAGGATTGTAAATCGGCTATAAACGCCAAAATCGGCTATAAACGCCAAAAATCGGCTATAAACGCCAAAAATCGGCTATAAACGCCAAAATCGGCTATAAATGCCAAAAAAATCGCCTTTCACGGCAAATCAAGAAAATGTCTCTTTTATTAAATATATGTGCAATGGAAAACTTGAAAGAAGTTGATTTCCTTTTTACTTGCGAAGGTTGATCTCCGGATCACCATTTGCAATTCCAAGTAAAATAGAAAATCTGGCACACCCACAAAAAAAGAAATGTTGATGCACGCCCCTGCCCCCCGGTTACGAAAGGGTCGGACCCGACGGACTCCCACGTCCGCCGACCTCGGTAGGAACTCGAGCAGGAGCGCGGTCCATCAAGCTGGCATCACCCGGTGGGACTCGTTTATTTGAGAACACGATGCTAGAAATGAAATATTTGCATATCATATATTTTGCTCTATGCTTATATTTCTTTTCTCGATTCCTTGGCTACTTTATAATTGGTGGCCTATGTTGAATTCTGCAAAAAAAAAATGAGATGAGATTTTTTGTTTGGAAATTTCTAATTCTTTGAATTTATTTCCATTCTTTCTCTTTTCAAAAAAAAAAAAAATTTAAAAAAAAAAAACATAAAAATCAGATTTCTCAATTTGGATTCAAAATTGAGAAACCTTGATCCGTTCCTATCGTTCATCGCGCTTGCAGAAATGTTGAGCCTGTTCGACTAAGGTTTTGGGCCATGGTTTCTCTTCGATGAGTTCATCAAAAATAAAAAAAATATATATATATATATAAAATTTTAGATTTCTCAATTTGGATTCAAAATTGAGAAACCTTGATCTGTTCCTATCGTTCATCGCGCTTGCAGAAATGTTGAGCCTGTTCGACTAAGGTTTTGGGCCATGGTTTCTCTTCGATGAATTCATAAAATAAAAATAAAATAAAAAAAAATATATATAAAAAAAAAAGACATAGACCACTAAGGTTAAACCAACTGTGTTCTTTGATCATGGTTGATTCAAAGAAAAGCCTTGTCCAGAGTGTGGAGACAGCTTGACTGTTCTAGGCAAGGGTCCTCCAAACGGGTTCATTAAGTAATCCTACCCTTACCTGGGGGCAATTCTATCAATCAAGATTTCATAAGACCGGGTTAGGAGGCCTATGTGTACTCTCTCGTCTTTTAAATAAAAAAAAAATAAATAAAAAAAAAATATAAAAAATTTTAAAATAAAAAATAAAAAATAAAAAAAATTTTCAAAAAAAAAAATCTTAAAAAAAAAATTAATAAAAATAAATAAAAAAAATAAAAAAAAAGATTTTTTTTAAAAAAAAAAAAAAAAAAAAAATCTTCAAAAAAAAAAAAAAACTTCCGTCATTTTGGGTTTAGATTGGAGAAATCTTGGTCTTCTTCTTTCTGAGCACTGGCGCTCGCGGAAATCGCTGAGCCCGTGTTCAGATTGGAGTGCCTTTTGCTCTCTTTGATGAACCCGATATTGGCCTTTCAAAAGAAAACTCGTCATTTTTAGATTCAGATCCGAGAAATCATGGTTCATTTCTTTCTGAGCACTGGCGCTCGCGGAAATCGCTGAGCCCGTGTTCAGATTGGAATACCATCTGCTCTCTTTGATGAATCCAATCTTGACCTTTCAAAACAGAGAATCTCATCTCATAGATGCGGTCTCAAAACATTTGTGTCTAGCGGTACTAGTACGCCCTTTCAGGGTCTACTGTATTGCGATCGGCACATCTGTAACTCCAACTTTATATTCTTCTTACCTCGAGCAAGCTCTGCTTCTCGATAAGTCGAATTTAAGTTCACAATTGCTTCTAGCAGTCACTGGGATGCCCATTCCGGGCTTACCATACCTGCGATCAGAACAATTGTACCTTCTATGGCATTTTGTCTTCCTCATATTGCTTGGGTCATCTACCTCGAGCAATTTGAAAAGACGAAACCATAGAACTTCCCATTTATGATCATTATATTCTTGTGATTACTAATGGATGTGGTCTTGTTTCAGAAATTTTCGAAAAAACTAACAATGGCAGCTTCACTAACCATTACTTTCGACGAAAGCAAGCACCAACTCATGCTTCAACAGAAGCAAACCACGCGCACCTACAAGCGCCCCATCAGCTGCCGAAGTGTCAACTCCCTCGGCAACTCTGTGAACTCCGGGTCGACCTCGACTCCCCGGACTATCGTCTTCGGGACGCTGGGACCATTCCCACTTCCTGAGGAACAAGCTGCTCCCTCCAAGAAGCAGAAACTCGCCTCTCAACGTGTCACTACCGTGACACCAAAGGCGAGTACAAGAAGGCCTGAAGCCCGTGGCAGCCCCACGAAGCCTCAACCTGCAAACAACCAGGTCTACCCCAAGACTTGGTCCCCAAGACCTTCACCAAAACAAAGAAGGTCCCAGGCATCCACTAAGCCAGCATTCCTGGCCCCACTCAAGGAGAACCAGTTCTATCCTCTTGCTTACATGAAAGAGGAGAGACCCATCTCCAACCCGACTTCAAAGTCATCCCAGCATGAGCCGGCTTGTTCTTACAAGCCCAAAATCAAGTCATGCATCACAAGGCCTCCACAAGCACCTGCTAAGGCCTACAAATCTGCAGTTCGACCCTTCATATCTACAGGGGCCGAACTTCACAAGTTCAAAGCTTCGCTGCAACTGGCGAAGGATAGGGTTCGCATCCTGTCCTTGCCCAGCTACAAAGAAGACAGACTCGGCTGCTGCGCCCGAGGGAGCACATCCTTCATTGTCAAAGCCCAGTCAGAGCTGACCGAAGCTCAAATCGCTCGTCGTATACGCCGCCGCGCGTCGTACCGACAAAAGAGACTACAGAAGCAAAGGACCCAGCCTCCCACACTTCAAGTCTCTCCCAAATGGGTCGAAAAAGAAAGACCCAACCAAGTTGCTGCCGTCCATATGGTTGGAAAAACCAGAAGGCGCCAAAAATCAGCAACAAAAATCCATGTCCGACGTCCAATGACCCGCAGCGTCTCAAGGACAAGAAGACATTCAGAAGAATCCCCTGCTCCTTCAAGCAAAGGACAGCAGAGTGATCCTTCCTCAAGCTCCTCTTCAAAAAGAATGAGCCCCAGCTCAGTCACCAGGACAGTTTCTTCGTTCGAATCACGAAGGATGAATGTCTTGGCTACAAATTCTGAGCCACCACCCCACAATCCACCTCCAGAAGATGCGATTACCCGCATCCAGCAGTTGGAACAGGGCCAGCAGAGGATTGAAACTCTGATGGAAAACCTTCTCCTCGCCTTCCAAAATCAGGCGAACAATGAACCTCCTCCGAATCATCAAGACGACGAGGTAAATAGAGAAGAAAATGAGTCACGCGCCCTTACCAAAAAGGACGTAGACGGTATCCTCGCCAAAGCAAAAGAAGAGGATATACTCAAGGAGCATGGGATCAAGCCACCATATCCCTTATGGATGGACTCGGTCCCGTTCCCCACCAAATTCAAGCATCCTACTCTCCAAACATATACGGGGAAAGGATCAGCCAGACAGCACGTCATCCACTTCAAGATCCTGACGGGAGCTATCGCGGATCAAGATGCACTCAAGATCCGCCTCTTTGCAAGTACCCTAAAAGGTACGGCCTTCGATTGGTACTCCACTCTGCCGGAGGACTCAATCCAAAACTGGGCCATGCTAGAGACACGCTTCCTGACTCACTTCAAAGGTGAAGATCACCCCGCTACTATGGCTCAGCTGTGCAGCCTAAAACAGGGGGAGAATGAATCAACATATGACTTCATTCACAAGTGGAAAGCAACGGCATACAAATGCTCTGACGTATTGCCACAGGCGTCGCTAGTCGACATCTGCCGAAACAACATGAGAGCCAGAATCCGCTCCATGATCATCGGCAACAAATCAAAAAAACCTGGGAGAACTCCTAGAAGCTTCCATGGAAGCTGAAACGGTGATTAAAGACCTCAACAGTCAGAAATCATCAAGAAAAGAGCCAAATTGTGACTCCAGCAGTTCTCTCAAGGTTCTTGGAGAGGGCAAAATGGTCCATCCTTCTGTCACAATTTGATATTAGGTATGTACCACAAAAAGCAATCAAAGGGCAAGCTCTAGCGGACTTCCTCGCAGAGCATCCATTGCCTAAAGATTCTCCACTCAGAGATGATCTTCCAGACGAACCAGTCTACAATGTGGAGACTTTCTCACAAAGTGCCTCCTGGGACATGTACTTTGACGGTGCAACCAGGACAAATGAAAAAAGACAGCTGATCTCGGGAGTTGGCATCCTCTTTGTTAGCCCCGACAAATACATGATTCCACACGCTTTCTCGCTACTGGAACCATGCACAAACAATGCAGCTGAATATCAAGCTCTGATCTTAGGATTGGAACTCGCCATCGAATCCGGTATCACCATGCTGGAGGTCTTTGGAGACTCTCAACTGATCGTCAACCAGATGAATCAGAAATTTGAAGTCAGGAAGCCAGATTTGTTGCCCTACTACAACAAGGCACAATCACTTCTGCAAAAGTTTGACATCTGTCACATCACCCACATTCGTAGAGGTGAAAACATACGTGCAGATGCCCTAGCCGGACTTGCCGCATCCATGGCAATCCAGGAAGGGGAAAACATGCAAGTCACAGTGTGCGAAAGAAGAATCCTTCCTCCTCTTAACACACACCAAGCAGTTGCTGAATGCCACCAAGTGGTCGGAAGTCGGATTTCAATCCTTCAAACTTCAATTGGCGACTGGAGGGATCCGTTCATTGATTACATTATGTTCGGAATCCTACCTGAAGATCCAAAAGAACGGGTAAGCATCCAAAGGCGAACCCCAAGCTTCCATTTGGATATTCCTTCAAAAATCCTTTACAGGAAATCCTTCAACGGAGTACTTCTACGCTGCTTGTCACAACAAGAGGCTGAAGAAACACTCAAAGAAGTTCATGCTGGTCTTTGTGGAGCTCATCAGGCTGGACCTAAGCTCTATGATCAGATAAAAAGGTTAGGATATTACTGGCCTACCATGGTAGCTGACGCAATGCAATTTGCTAAGCGCTGCCAACAATGCCAAGTTCATGGAGATTACATTCACATGCCTCCAGAATGGCTACATCCTACAGCGATCTCATGGCCTTTCGAAGCCTGGGGTATGGACATCATAGGTCCTATTTCTCCCCCTTCAAGCAAAGGTCATCGCTTCATCTTCGCCGCTACGGATTACTTCTCCAAGTGGTCAGAAGCATTTGCGTTTAACGAAATGAAGACCTCATCAGTCCTTCAGTTCCTGCGCACCAACATCATTTGTCGTTTCGGCATACCCAAAAGATTCGTCCATGATAACGGACCACAGTTCCGGGATCATCGATTCTACAGGTTCTGCGACAAATACAAAATTCAAAGCTGTCCTTCGACTCCATACAATCCGGCAGCAAACGGGTTAGCAGAAGCTTTCAACAAGACACTCTGCAAAATCCTCAAAAAAATGGTCTCTAGTCACAAAAGAGACTGGAGCGACAAAATGTCTGAAGCTTTGTGGGCCTATCGAACCACCGTTCGAGGACCAACCCATAGCACACCATTCTCCTTGGTCTATGGATGCGAAGCTGTCGTGCCCTTGGAAGTACAAATTCCTTCCTTGAGGGTATCCTTGCAAAATGACATGACTCAAGAAAGCAATGTCAAATTGCGACTCCATGAGCTGGACAATCTCGATGAGAGACGGCTCGAAGCTCAACAAAGCATTGAACTTTACCAAGCACGTATGGCAGGATCTTTCGATAAAAAGGTCAGGCAACGCGCCTACAAAAGAATGACTTGGTTCTTGCGGTAAAAAGACCAATGGTCTTCGCTCACAAGTCCAAAGGCAAATTCGAGCCAAAATGGGAGGGACCCTACGTCATCGACAAAGTTTTCTCCAATGGCGCATACGCACTCCTAAACATGGAAGGTGACAGATGTATGCTGCCCATCAATGGCAAGTTCTTAAAGCGGTACTACCCTTGAAGACTTACCCAACTGGGTAAGAGCAATGCCTGTACGGCCAAAATCGGTTTCCAGGTACACGCTCGCTAAACCCACCCTTTTTCAGAATTTTCATGTCAAAAATTGAAATTTCTAGAAATCTAAAACAATGTTTACTTTCATCGTTTCATTGTTCAAAAAAAATATATATATATCCAAGTTTAGGAACCTTTCCCTAACTTGACCAAAATTTCCAACCCTTGAACCCAAAGTTCATGGTTTGAAACAAAATCCGGATTCAGGGATTTCCATCCTAGTCCACCCTGCCTTTTACTGCCCAAATGGTTTTAGGTCAAAATTTATGACCCTCGTGTCTTTAAACAAAAAAAAAAATGGTTTTTTTAAAAAAAAAAAACCGCGAGGAAGCGACGCTTAGTCGATACTCGCACAAATCGGAAGCAAGCGAACCACGTTCGACACTTCCAAAATCGCAGGGAATCGACATTTCGTCGATACTTGCAAAATCCAAAACTGTGGAGATGCAACATTTCAGTTGATATCCACAACCCAAATTTCAAAGGTTCAAAAAAAAGAAACCTAAAAAAAAAAAAAAAAAAAAACTGTGGAGACGCAACATTTCAGTTGATATCCACAACCCAAATTTCAGAGGTTCGAAAAAACCTAAAAAACTGTGGAGACGCAACATTTCAGTTGATATCCATGACCCAAAGGTTCGAGAAAACCACAAATTTCAAAAATCGTGGGGAAACGACATCAAGTCAGTACCCGAAAAACCAAAATTTTTGAAAAGCAAGGATGCGACATTCCATCGATACTTGCACCCAAATCCGCGAGGATGCGACATTCCATCGATACTCGCAACCGAATGAGCAAGGATGCGACATTCCATCGATACTTGCAAGAACATTCAGCAGGGAGGCGACTTTTAGTCGATACTTGCATTTTTGAAAACCAAACCGGCTATAAATGCCATCAAAACAGGCTATAAATGCCACAAACCGGCTATCAATGCCACCAAAACAAAACCGGCTATCAATGCCACACAAAAAAAAAAAAAAACTTGGATTTCAAAAACGGCTATCAATGCCACCAAAACAAACCGGCTATCAATGCCACCAAAACAAAACAGGCTATCGATGCCACCAAAAAAATGGCTATCAATGCCACCAAAACAAAACCGGCTATCAATGCCACCAAAATTGGCTATAGATGCCACAAACAAAAAAAAAACCGGCTATAGATGCCACAAACAAACCGGCTATCAATGCCACCAAAATTGGCTATAGATGCCACAAACAAAAAAAAACTCGGCTATCAATGCCACAAGAAAAGCTGGCTCTCATGCCAAAATTGGCTTCCATGCCACAAACAAAAACCTGGCTTTCATGCCAAAACAATCATTTGACAAAAGATTTTCACAAATGACAACCTTTTGATCAAATCCCATTTAGCAATTACTTTTATCACAAAAAAGATTCAAGTGAGCGTAGGGATAACAAAAAAAAATCAATCCCATTTAGCAATTACTTTTATCACAAAAAGATTCAAGTGAGCGTAGGGATAACAAAAAAAAAGAGCATCCCATTTAGCAATTACTTTTATCACAAAAAGATTCAAGTGAGCGTAGGGATAACAAAAAATCAATCCCATTTAGCAATTACTTTTATCACAAAAAGATTCAAGTGAGCGTAGGGATAACAAAAAAATCAATCCCATTTAGCAATTACTTTTATCACAAAAAGATTAAAGTGAGCGTAGGGATAACAAAAAAGAAAGTGTTCACAAGCACTACAAAAAAAAGAGTACCAAAAAAATACAAGTGGTACCAAAAAAAAAAGTGTTCACAAGCACTAAAAAAAAATAAGTACCAAAAAAAAAAAAATACAAGTGGTACCAAAAAAAAAGAAAAGAAAGAAGGATGGTTTCTGTATACAGGAGCTCAATCAAAAATGGTCTCCAGCCAAGAGTTCAGCTCCCCAAGCAAACTTTTAGCCTCAGCCGTCAAGGATTCCAAGGCACGCTTCTTCAGGAACTTGCCATGAGATGCTGGAGTGGGCTGTACCCCTTCTCTCACACCAGGAAGCTTACCTCGAGCAGCTTGCCATTGTTTATCCTCATCAGACTTCCTTTTGAGAACCCGTTCGGCATCTGCAACCTGGTGAATCAGGACACTCTCCCTGTCGCGAGCTTCTATTATGGCAGTCCACTTGGCAGCGACTTGTGCCTGCAGAAGCTCAAGACGTTTCCTGGCCTCATCGACCTCCCTATCAAGGATGTTAAGGTCATGTGTCAGCTCGATGATGGTTACCTCTTCTCTATTCCTCTTTCGGACTGCCACCTTCCTGCTTTCTGTAGCCTCATCTAGGTCAGACTTAGCCTTATCAGCAGGGTCCAGGAACATCTCCTTGAAGAACTGGTCATCAGCCAAACTCACGGTCTCAAACCACTTGTCACCCAGTGCAATGATCCTATCAACGATCGCCCTGGCACCTGTGACATCCAGACCAGCCTCTTCAGCATCACTGAGAATCTCCTGCACATGCTGGATCATGCCAAATCCGACTTCCAAGTGCCCAGAAAGGAGAGTCTCAATCCAAGAGCGCACAACTCGCACCACCACCTTCTTCGCAAAAAGAAGAGATGGCCCAGCTGAGGATTCGCCCAACTCCGTTGGTCGGCTACTCATGTCATCATCTGTTGAAAGAGTAACAAAAGAACTCTTTCCAGCTGAAGCTGTTCCTGCTCGGGAAGGAATCTCAGCGCGAGGAATCTCCTCAATATTGTCAGAGCTGGTCCCAGGAATCTCTACCTCTGGATCAACCTCTGGCATCTCTTGCTCTGGAAGCAACGGATCCTCCTCTGCCACTTCAAAACCTGCAAAGGAAACACAAAAAGGTATGAATATGACCCTGTTTGAAAATCATTATCAGAGTTATAACTACAAAATACCTTCTTCTACGACTGGCGGAACACTCTCTTCCTCCATGAACTCATCGAAAGCATCATCAACATTTGCGTCCATCGATGGTTCAAAGTCATCAGAACCCTGTGGCAAGTCAGCTGGCAACAAAAAATGTGATTAGCAAGCCAAGTCACAAACAAAAAAAAAAGAAGAGCAAAAGAAGTCGTACCAATTGGAGATTTTGGATTTACTCCAGAGTCCCTCGGTTCTTCTTCAGGTGCCTCAACAGGATCCATCACCACCTCATCGGTTGGGACCTCAGGCATCACCAAGTCTTCCTCTGCTAAAAAAAAAAAAGAAGAAAAGCAGAAACAAGAAGCAAATCATAACATGAAAAAAAAAAATCCCATGAAAAGAAATGGAAAGAGAAAAAGGAAGAATCATACCTTCACCGACGGTCTCTTCTTCTCGACTTCTTTTCTCTGGAGGCTCGTCAGCATCCACTGGCACATCCTCATTGATTGTAAGAGGAACTTCCAAGTTAGGAGAATCCTCATGCTGCCCCTGGCTGCGATGATGACTCCTCCTCCTCTTACTTCTGCGGGCTCGCTTCTTAGAAGAACCTACCCCGCTGTCAGAGTCAGGTTTCCCACTTGACTCATCACTGGATGGTCTGCTCTTGCCAGTAGACTCCACGGAAGCTTGCCTCTGTGCCGCCTGCATCCAAGCACCAAGTTCGGCTTCCTCCTGTTCTAGCTGCTCCAAAGCCTCGTCAGGTATTTCTCGAACAGCTTCAGAACCGATGACGCCCTGGTCACCGAGAAAGCCTATCTTGTGCTTCTCTCCAGAAAGGAAGGACCAAACTTCCTCTCGCCGGATGCCATCCGACTTTCCAAGGCCCTTTCCAGATACCAGCTTCACATCAAGCTCCTTCCTGGAAAGTCCCCGATATGCCGAGAAGCTCTCCGCGAACCACTTCGCAAAGCCGGCAGTCCGGGAAGTCAGCAACACAGGATAAGAAATCATGGCTGTAGTATCTTCAGCACTATAGAAAGCCCATGCATTTCTCCCGTCCTGTAAGCCTCCAAAGCGCTTCACCATGCTTGAAGGCGCTCCAACAACGCCTTGAGAAAAGCCAAGCTGCAAAGCAAAGCGAGAAGGTACATACGGCTGGATGTCGACGAAAAGATGTCTGCGGTACACCATCGTGCCGACACGTATGCTGAAAAGCCACTCTCTCTCTGCATTTGTCAAGGAATAATGCCTTCCCGACCCCGCCCTGGTAGAGTCTCGGGAGGCACCAAAATCAAAAGCCTTCTTCCGCAACTCCGGAGAAAGCTTTACTGAAGATTGCCCCATCTCGACGTCCCTGAACCGTCGGATCCTCATGCGGGCAAACAAAAGTGATTCGGACACGGCTTTGCCCTTAGCCAGTCGAATCATCAGAGGATCATCATCATGTGCAGCACCCAGCCGATGGAAGCCAGGACAGTGGTATACATACCACGAATAAAGGATATGGGCTGAAAATACCCTATTCATGGGAAGCCCAAGCCGAACTAGAAAAGCAGCAGCCTGCAGTTCGGTACACAGGTAGGAGTAAAGAGCAGGCACCAAAGCAAGCTGCTCTCCAAACGCCATCTGACAAGCCGGGAAAATACAATGCGGCTTGATGTGCGTTCCATCTCCTCCGGCAAAAATAGCCTCACCAAGCCAATAAGTGAGGTAAACAGCGAGATCTCTCCGCAGTGCAATGTCAGGACATATGGCGTTTGTACTTGCACAGAAATCTCTCAACTCTTCTTGCATGGCCAAGATCTTCTTTGAACTTGGATCCTGAGCTCCAGCTTCTTGGGTCATGCTATCAGAAGGCTCCCTGCTATCAAAAAAGTTGGGGAATGAAGAGCTAAAAACTCTTCCAACTGCTGGATCTAACTTTCGAACCCCCCTTCTCCTTCAAAAAATCATAGAAGGCGACGAGCTGAAAGTATAAAAGCCTGAACTCCTCAGACTGCCCCTCGAGGACGCTGTCAATCGGCATAAACTCCTCATAGAGTTTGCCGAGAATGGGCAATCCGGTAATAGCGCTCAGCTCCTTCAAAGAAAAACCAATCTCACCATTCGTCACAACGAAGGTATTGGTTTGAGGGAGGAACGACTCCAGCATAGCCATGAAGGCCTCGTCGGAAAAGATCACGGTCTCCCCAAAAGCGCGGACCGCATCAAAAATCCCGGCTTCCTTCAAAACGGCGCCACCAATCAGCAGGACACGATCAGTCCACGACTTCCACTCGGAGTCAGCATTGAAACGACCTCGAAGTCGAAAAGGCTTGATCCAATTGCTGCCGTCACCGCTGAAAATACCAAGGCCCACCGGTCTCAAATCGACCGACGGATAATCAGAGCCCTGGTAGCCGCTGGATGGCATCAACAGGTCCATGTCAACAGGCGACCTCTCCGTATATCCAGGAGAACCGCCAACAAAAACCCCGGTCTTGATTACATTTGTCCTTCTCACCCAGCTTGGAGGATCTTCCCTCTTGGGGCACGTGGGGGCAAGGCTCATAATCGAGACGGTGCGATCAAACATCGACCGGGTAGTAACAGTCTTCTTCTCACCATCTGCTGTGAAGGAAAACTGAAAAGATCTCCTCTGGTATGTAATGTCGTCAGGGACTGCATCACCAAAGAAGAAGGTAGGCTTGGGCAAAATGCTCTGATCTTCCATCAGCCATGGACGACTGCTTACCATGATCATATAGAATTCCTCTCCCTTGAGAGCAATCAGTCGCTGCCTCATCTCATCTCTGTTGAGGGAGTCGTACTCTTCCAGATTTCTCTCAACATACTGGACTTCTCAAAAGCCTGCTGAACGGCCGGATTAGAAGATCTAGAAGATCGACGAGGTACGCTTGTAGCAGGCTCTTTACCCTTGTTCGCTCTGGAGGAACCACCTGAAAAGGATGGAAAAGAAAAAGATCAAACATCAAAATGACAGAATCTCGCTAAAAAAAAAATCTGGCGAAATTTTGACATGATGACGGGGCAATTCCGAAGAAAAGGAACTATCCCGAAAGAAATAGAAAGCTTGAAGATGGGCTCAACATCGCTGCGAGCTCCGAAACTCCAAACTTTCGAAACCTAAAAGTCTCCGCAAAATCAGGAAGGGCTCAACATCACTGCGAGCTCCAAGTTCCCAAATTTGCAAACACTTTCAGGTATGCAATCACATCATGCTACAAATTTAATTTACAAATTAAAGGCATGCATGAACATCTAGATTTGCGAAAAAAAAAGGCATTATCATGATGAGAAAAAAAAAGAAAAGAAAAGAAACTTTCTCTAAAAAAAAAAAGGGAGGAGAAAGAAAACAAAAAAGAAACCAAACTCTCTCAAAAAAAAGAGGAGGAGAGAAAGAAAAAAAAAGAAAGAAAAGATTTTAGGGGCTGGCCCACAGGCCGTGGCCCACAGGCCACGTGGCCGTACGGCCAGATCCGTACGGATCTGTCCGTACGGCCCACACAATAAAAAAAAAACATGAAAAAAAAAAAGAAAAGAAAGCAAGAAAAAAAAACGTGTGAAAAAAAAAGAGAGGCAAACACGTGAAAAAGAAAAAAAAAAGAAGAAAAGAAAAAGAAAGAAACAAAAAAAAAGAGAAGAAGAAAGAACTTTTTTTCCTACAATGGAGTTTTCTTGAAAAAGAAGAACTTACTTGAAGCCATTGATGGAGAAGAAGAAGAAAACTCTTGAAGATCTTGAAGAAGAAAAGCTCTTGGTCTTTAAGCCCTCTTGAGATTATTGCAAAAGAAAGTAATAAGAGAAAGAGATCCAACCTTCTCCTTGCTTTTATAGAGGAGAGCAAACCAAAGAAGGAAAGAAGAAAGAGGTAAGTGTTACTAATTAGTAACCTTACAAAAGAAAGAAATTAGAAAGATTCTTTCCCAAAGAAAGATATCTTGAGGGATTCTCTCCCAAAAAGAAATCAATGAGAGATTTTCTCCCAAAAATCAATCTATGACGGATTCTTTCCCAAAAGAAAGATATCTTGAGATATCCTATCCCAAAATAAAGGGATATTGAGAGATTTTCTCCTAAAATCAATCTATGACGGATTCTTTCCCAAAAGAAAGATATCTTGAGATATCCTTGAGAGATTTTCTCCTAAAATCAATCTATGACGGATTCTTTCCCAAAAGAAAGATATCTTGAGATATTCTATCCCAAAAATAAAGGGATCATGAGAGATTCTCTCCAAGTAAAGATATTCTTAGATATTCTCTATCCAAATGAGATATTTTTGGAAAATGACACCATATGAGATCTAAGCCATTTCAAAAGCTTAAGGTCCCATGGGTTAGCCCATATGAGCCAGGTTTGACCACCTAGGCACACAAAAAAAAAAAAAAAAAAAAAAAAAAAAAAAGAGAAGAAAAATTTTGGGCTTTTAGTCAAAGAGAAATCCCTCTTACCAAGAGCATACAAAAATGGTTCCATGCCTCTTTTGAGTTGATTGGACCATACAAAAGAAAATTCCAAGCCCTATGAGCTTCCAAAAATCAAACCATCCAGCCTCATCTACCAAATTGAGCCAAATTCTTGAAATTGACATTCCATCAAACCAAATCCTGGTCCCCTAACTTGCCACATACAGCCTGTTAGGTCACAAGACCAAAACCAAAAACCAAAACCTGATCCCCTAACTTGCCACATACAGCCTGTTAGGTCACAAGATCAAAACCAAAATTGATCCCCCAACATTCCACATACAGCTTGTTGGGTCACACGATCAAAACCAAACCTGACCCCCTAACCTGCCATATATAGCCTGTTAGGTCACAAGGTCAAAACCCAAATCCACATCCCTGATGTCATCTTCAAAACTTTGCCTCGAGATGGTACGTGATCCCTTTCACCACCATAAAATTCCCCTGGAAACTCAAAAGGCTACAAATACCAAAAAGAAAGACTGCTCGAAGACTCTTGGTCAAGTCACAGGCTCTCCTTCAAAAATCTCTTCGAGGCACATCGACTACAAAAGTTAAGCAACTCGCCGCTGTACCTCGAGGGGGCATTTGTTGACACCAAAAATGTCACTTTGCCTTTCCAAGATCCAAAGAGCTACATGAAGTCGCAACCTGCCATAAATAGGCAATGCTGCTTCCAAAAATCAAATCTTGTCAGAATCAAACAAAAACTGCAAGATTCTTCCAGACAGCCAAAAGAGGAGTACACAAGAAGTTTCAAGCCATTTCAAGATCATTTGGCCTAACTTCGCTTCTCCGACAGCCAAATCAAGCCTCTCGGCGGTAAAGCTCTCCGGGATCATGATTTCCAAGACAGAACCTATGGATCATCTTAAAATGACTCCAATAGGTTCCCTGTCAAATTTCAAGTCAATCGGACATCGGTTGACCGCACATCAAACCGCGACATCTTCATCGCGATAAAAAGCAAGTCTGCAGGTGATAGGACCCCAAACGGCTTCGAAACTCAAACAAAAGCCTATGGTTGGTCTTATTTATTGCTCAAGAGGCTTCACACCAAATTTCAGGTCATTCCGACATCGTTTGACCCAGTTTCAGCTTTTGACAGAAAATCGGCAGCTCTGCGCGACAAAGTCTTCGGCTTTCTCAGGAAATTGGAAACTTTGCAAAATAAAATGCAAGGATTCTCATCAGGTTTCCTACAAAGAAATCAGGCCAATAAATGATCAAAATGTCAAAGAAAAGTACAGAAGAAAAAAGAATCAGAAAAAAGCAAAAACGGACGCAAAACGGGACCAAAAAGGGGGAAAACCCCCCCAGGGTCGCAGACCCCTGCGACCCTGGGCCAGGGTCGCCGGCGACCATGGACCCCGGGGTCGCCGGGAAAGCCCCGGAAACCCCGGTTTACGCCGTTTTTTCGCGATTCGAGAAGCCCAGCCTCTGGTACTTTCCAAAATTCATGCTTTTGAGACACCAAGTCCTCTGACATCCGTCCAAAACACGGGTAAATCATCAAGAGTATCGAAGACAGTATTGATCGCCACCCGGTCAACCAAAAAAAAGTGTGCTTTCCACCCGACCGATCGAGAAATCGACAGGACAGATGGCACCAACCCGCTGTTGGCAACAAGCACCTGAAATTACATGGTCATCTGATGTCGATCTACATGAAGATCCATCGATGATCATCAACAGAAGAATTCCAAAAGACGTGGCACGGCCCGCGACTCTTCAGCTGCTCGGCGACCACTTAATGCGATTAATTGACTAAGCTTTATTACAGTCATTAATCCATTTCTTTGGACGGCCCAATCAGAAGCAAGCATTTGGGAGTTACAAGTCAAGAGATTCATGGCATTTAACCCATGAAACTCCTCCCATCATGGCGATTAAAGGCGATTAAATGCCCTTAATCTCCTCCGGCCAATCAGAAGCCAAGAAAAAGGAGTTACAAAATAAACAATTCAATTTTGTAACTCCTCCCATTATGTGGCTTAATGACATTAAAAGCCCATAAGCTCTCCTAAATGGCTACCAAGAGCCTATAAATAGGAGAGCACTCCAAAGGAATCAGATCATCAAAAAAAACACAGAGAAGATCAGAAAAACACACAACAAACATCAGACAGCAGTCAGAAATCCAGAGAAAAGAAAAAGAGAGAAAACTCTGCGGAAGTTCTACACCGGCCACCGCAACAAGGTGACAAAAGTCCCTTGGGGGGTACCCCCCCCCCCAAGGTCCTTGCCTTCTCCTCCTGCCTCCAATGGCTTAGATGTGGCTTTTCAGCCCGTCTACTCGGTTTTTTATTGGACATAGGACCTTCCTTTGGTCTTTGTCTTCTAAAAACCCGAGGTTATAGCCAAGCCAAGCGAATCAATAGCATCCTCTGTTCTCATCTGCATGGATGATGGCGAAGCCCACATATGGCTTGCGACCGTCAATCTAAACGAGTCCTCCACAATCTCCTGAGAAGTTAGATCCTCCTTTTCTTGCTTTTCATTGTAGTTTGTATTTTTTTAAAAGAGACAAAAATCACAATTCTTGTCTTTCATTATTGATAAGGATTGTAAATCGGCTATAAACGCCAAAATCGGCTATAAACGCCAAAAATCGGCTATAAACGCCAAAATCGGCTATAAATGCCAAAAAAAACCGCCTTTCACGGCAAATCAAGAAAATGTCTCTTTTCTTAAATATATGTGCAATGGAAAACTTGAAAGAAGTTGATTTCCTTTTTACTTGCGAAGGTTGATCTCCGGATCACCATTTGCAATTCCAAGTAAAATAGAAAATCTGGCACACCCACAAAAAAGAAATGTTGATGCACGCCCCTGCCCCCCGGTTACGAAAGGGTCGGACCCGACGGACTCCCACGTCCGCCGACCTCGGTAGGAACTCGAGCAGGAGCGCGGTCCATCAAACCCAGCATGAGCCGGCTTGTTATTACAAGCCCAAAATCAAATCATGCATAACAAGGCCTCTACAAGCACCTGCTAAGGCCTACAATCCTTTGGTTCGACCCTTCATATTTATAGGGGCCGAACGCGAAAAATTCAAAGCTTCACTGCAACAGGTAAAGGACCGGGTTCGCATCCTGTCCTTGCCCAGTTACAAAGAAGACAGGCTCGACTGCTGTGCCCGAGGGAGCACATCCTTCGTTGTCAAAGCCCACCCAGAGCTGACAGAAGCTCAAATTGCTCGTCGTATACGCCGCCGCGCGTCGTATCGACAAAAGAGACTAGAGAAGCAAAGGACCCAGCCTCCTACACTTCAAGTCTCTCCCAAATGGGTCGAAAAAGAAAGACCCAACCAAGTTACTGCCGTCCATATGATTGGAAAAACCAGAAGACGCCAAAAATCAACAACAAAAATCCATGTCCGACATCCGATGACCAGCAACGTCTCCAGGACAAGAAGACCCTCAGAAGAATCCCCTGCTCCTTCAAGCAAAGGACGGCAGAGTGATCCTTCTTCAAGCTCTTCATCAAAAAGAATGAGCCCCAGCTCAGTCACCAGGACAGTTTCTTCGTTCGAATCTCGAGGGATGAACGTCCTGGCTACAAACTCTGAGCCACCACCCCGCAATCCACCTCAAGATGATGCGCTCACACGCTTCCAGCAGTTGGAACAAGGCCAGCAGAGGATTGAAACTCTGATGGAAAACCTTCTCCTCGCCTTCCAAAATCAGGTGAACAATGAGCCTCCTCCGAATCATCAAGACGATGAGGTAAATGGAGAAGAAAATGAGTCACGCGCCCTTACCAAAAATGACGTTGACAGTATCCTCGCCAAAGCAAAAGAAGAGGATATACTCAAGGAGTATGGGATCAAGCCACCATATCCCTTATGGATGGACTCAGTCCCGTTCCCCACAAAATTCAAGCATCCTAATCTCCAACCATATACGGGGAAAGGATCAGCCAGACAGCACGTCATCCACTTCAAGATCTTGACGGGAGCTATCGCGGATCAAGATGCACTCAAGATCCGCCTCTTTGCAAGTACCCTAAAAGGTACGGCCTTCGATTGGTACTCCACTCTGTCGGAGGACTCCATCCAAAATTGGGCCATGCTAAAGACACGCTTCCTGACTCACTTCAAAGGTGAGGATCATCCCGCTACTATGGCTCAGCTGTGCAGCCTAAAACAGGGGAAGAATGAGTCAACATATGACTTCATTCACAAGTGGAAAGCAATGGCGTACAAATGCTCTGATGTACTGCCACAAGCGTCGCTAGTCGACATCTGCCGAAACAACATGAGAGCTAGAATCCGCTCCATGACCATCGGCAACAAATCAAAGAACCTGGGAGAACTCCTAGAAGCTTCCATGGAAGCTGAAACGGTGATTAAAGACCTCAACAGTCAGAAATCATCAAGAAAAAGAGCCAACCGCCATTGCAACCTCTAAACCAAAGAAAAAAAGAGGTCCTCAATGTGCAAATCAAGTCAGCTCCTCAGCCACCAAAGAAAGTTGAAAACAAAGCTGCTGGTAAGAGACCGGAACTCTCTGATGCCTTCCAAGAACGAGTAGAAAAGAAATACCCGTTCGACGAAGATGTTGATGAAATCTTCGGGGCTCTTGTGGCAAACGGCAAGCTCACATTGCCTGAACCCAAAAGACCGGGTGATGTTGGCAAAACCAACGATCCTCGGTACTGTCCATACCAACAGATGATCTCGCATCCTCTCAATCAATGCTTCGTTTGAGGGAGAAATAAATGAGATGTGGAAAAACGGAGTCATCACCTTCGATAAAAACTATGGGTCTGCCTCCCTCAACATGGTGTCATGTAGACAAACACCAAAATCACCGAATAAGAAGATCACTACTTCCTTCAAGGTGATAAATACAATCTAAGCATCCAAGGAACTGGTTCCTTACTCGACACCAGACGGACAACCTAAATGGGTACATCCCGATCTCCTGGAAGATGAAAACTGGGAGGTCTTAAAAACAAAGGCTACAGCTCAACAGCGAAGGCTGGCTAGGAAACATCTCCTCTAGCACAAACGGCAAGAGAAGACCCAGCCAAAACAAGAAGTCGAAGAAAAGGCAGAGGCTTCCTCTACCGCTTCACTGGAGGCAACAAAAACGTCCCTTCCAGAGACTTCAAAGGGGGTAAGAAAATTTACTCTCAGTGATTTCATGCCACCTCAATTCAAAGAAGCCACGCTGGGGGCATTATACTCTTGCAATTCGGTAGTTGGATTCTCCATTGATGGATACGAGTCCAGCGACACCGATGATGGATTCGAATCCAACTACACCGACGAGTGGGAGGGATCCCTTCAAACATGAGAGTATCCCTCCGATGAAGAATGGGTTCCTGAGACTCATCTTATGCCAGTAATCTGGTATAACCCCTACAGCCGCAAGGATCCTGGTCTTATGATGAAGAAGACCAAGGGGCTGTACAAGAAAATGCTGTTGAACCAGCACCCCTCATTGCTCCAGTGGAAATCAACTATGTTGAGCCACAAAGAGCTGATGAAGAAGAAGATTTGGCTCCCATGCCTGATCTTGAAGAGTATGCAAGGATCTTCCAGCGTCTCGCTCTAGAACAAGAGCAAGACCGCGTCAACGAGCTTCCTCGCAATGTAGAGCCTGAAGTCCATGAAGACCACAGGTACATCATCCCTTAACTCCTAAAATGGAAAAAAATTGTTGGATAGACGATCCTCTTACATCCAAGGATGAGTTTGACTCCGATTAGGCAACATCTCCTGTCAGAGCTCCCTGTAATGTGATAATTCGGGATTATAACTCTTCCGAAGCATCGTCTGATGAGATCACTTACACTCCAGCGACGCCTAGCAATGTATCTTCCGGAGCCACCTCATCTCATGTGACTTTCACTGAGACGACACCCTCTCAGGTTTCTTCTCCTGAGACTGTGACTTCAAAGTTCTCACCCTTCCAGACTGACGAATCCCCAGCTATTGATGCTTGGGATGATAAATTGGTCAACGAAGAAGAAAGGTTGCTGGATGCTGTTCAGGACTTGTTCCCAGAAAATGCTCCATGTAACACAATCACTGAGGATGGCAACTCTGTTACAGATACATCCTCATCAAATGAAAAACGACAGCTTCTTGAACCCGAAGACAATCTTCCAAACGAAGACCCTTCTCAAGAACCTCTCGAAGTTGGTAGAGGCACCCGCTCTGGCCGGCACTACCATAAAAATTACAACCAATCTTTCTTTACATATGTAAATCCTTCGGGAAAAGATGTTGTAAACGCCCCTAGTGGCAACAATGATGAACATGCAGGCCCCAATGAGGCTTTCAAGTATGACTTGATTGAACATTTCAAGTACATACCTGCACGTCTGCACATCTTAGATTTATTGCGAATGTCTCCGCACACTCGTGATAATCTCATTTCAGAATTACAAAAGCGGAATGAGGATGTCGACAAACATGCCCCGCAAGTCCTCCAAATTGAAATGGACTATCGGTTCAAACACTCAGAAACTTCCTCAAAGGGAGAAAAGAAGAAAACTGAGGGATCATGCAATGAATGCCTCTCGGTTCAAAAAGCAGCCAGTGCAACCATCGCCTTCACTAAGGAAGACCTCCTACTTGGCGAAACAAGGCATAACCGACCCCTGTACTTCACAGGGTACATCAAGGAAATGCCTATGCACGGAGTTCACATCGACAAAGGTTCTGCACTCAACCTCATCTCCACATCGGCTCTCGAAGAGTTCGGCATCCCACCTAGCAAGCTGAGCCACACATCTGTATCTATCTTTGGATACGATGGGAGTACTCAAAGGCCTATCGGCAAAATCAGGTTCAAGTTGCAAATCGGTGATCTTATCTCTGAGGTCACCGTATATGCAATAAAAACCCCTTCATGCTACAACATCCTTCTCGGACGCCCTTGGATCCACGAGAATGGTGTTGTCCCTTCAACTTTACATCAATGCATCAAGTTTGTTGGCGACGACGGCATGATACATCGAGTCTTTACGGACAGAAAACCATTCAAAGGTAAAGAAGTCCACTTTGCAGACTCACAGATGTATGAAGGTGTAAAAGAAGAAAAGGAGAAGCACACATCACCCTTTGCCGAAAATCTCCAGAAAGATAAAGGCAAGGCTCCTCAACAATCACCGGAAGAAAACAAACCATCCGGTAAATCCGAAGAGAGCATTCAAACTCCCTTCATTATCTCCCTCAAACCTTCAAAGCCTTTGGTCATCGAACTAAAGTGAAGAAGACAAAGCAAAAACCTGGGGGCAAATTTGTTGTCTCTTTCGTGTCTATCATGCAAGACACGGATTCGAATTCAGAGCCAGAAGATGACACATCGTCAAGCCAAGCTGGCACTCAGCAAGTTCAGCCTGCTCTTACTCCAATGGAGACAATCTCTGACATAGAAGATCCTACGTCAGCTTCCTTCGTTGTTCCAGCAACTTCAGTAAAGGAAAAGTCGATCTTCTTCCATAGATCGGATGCTTCTTCATCAAACTCCATGCTTGAACCTTTTCAAAATAAAGGTATGCCTCAACTATCCTTATATAGTCCTGTGGCACAAGCTATTATGAAGAAAATGGGCTATGATGCTCAAACCCAGTCGGTTTGGAAGAAGGATGCGGTATTCTCACACCATTGGGGCCCGTCTTGACCAATAGCCAGCTGAAAGATTGGAGACTCTACGATTTCAGAAATCTTCACACGGGTTAGGGTATGATCCCAACACTCCCCTGAGACAGTTGACACAAAGGCTTAAAATTCAATTTACTGACCAAGCCTTAACATCTCAAGTCCATAAAGACATCGATCTCCCTGGATATCTCTTCGATGAGTCACCTGACAAAGATCCAGGAAGCTCATCCAATTGGTATGATTTCTCTGACAATGAAGAGGAGTTGTCCGATGGCACAGACGTGTGGTCTTCTGACCTAGAAGAACCCTCGTCTCCAAAAGAAGTACCTTACTTCGACACGGTTTCAACAGGCGATTGGGATCATCTCATAGCAAGCCTTAAGAAAATTGCCAATCAAGAAGACCCGTGGAAAGGAACAAAACCTTGCTCTGGAAATGCCCTTGAAGCCCCAGAAGGTTTCGTTGAACTGGAAGCCTCCGAAAATATTGTGGAGGAACCACCTTCGAACCTTCCAACAGAAGATCCTTTTCAAAAGATAGACTTGGGAACACCAGATAACCCACGTCCTGTATTCATAAGCAAGAATATAAAGGATGATGAGTTACCCAAGTATATCGCCTTTCTTCGTGAGTTCATTGATTGCTTTGCATGGTCTTATACTGAAATGCCTGGCTTAGACCCTAAAATAGCAGTTCACAAACTCAATCTTCAAGAAGATATCAAGCCTGTCAAGCAAGGCCAAAGAAGATTCCGTCTAGATGTGATGGATAAAATCGAACAAGAAGTTCAAAAACTCAAAAGCGTCGGCTTCATCCGTGAGGAACAACATCCTGAATGGTTGCCCAACATTATCCCCATGACAAAGAAAAACGGGCAGATCAGGGTCTGTATTGACTATAGAGACCTAAATGGCGCATGCCCTAAAGATGAATTTCCGCTCCCCATACCAGAGGTAATGATTGATAATACCTGTGGATTCGAGCAAATGACATTCATGGATGGTTTCTCTGGCTTCAATCAGAGCAAATGACATTCATGGATGGTTTCTCTGGCTTCAATCAGATAAAGATGCATCCTGAAGACGAAAAACATACATCCTTTCGGACCCCATTTGGCGTGTATTGCTACACTGTCATGCCATTTGGTCTGAAAAATGCTGGTGCCACATATCAGAGGGCTATGATGAAGATATTCCAAGATATGCAGCATAAGACGGTCGAATGTTATGTTGATGACCTCGCCGTCAAAAGCAAAAGAAAGGAAGATCATCTCAAAGACCTTCGAGAAGTCTTCCTCCGGCTTTGCAAACACAAACTGCGAATGAATCCTTTGAAGTGCTTCTTCGGCGTCTCGTCGGGTAAGTTCCTCGGATTCTTAGTTCGGAAAGCTGGAATAGAGCTTGACCCCATAAAAGTCAAAGCCATTCTAGAAATGCCCTCTCCAAGAACCTTGAGAGAACTCAAAGGGCTTCCAGGGAGATTGGCCTACATCAGACGGTTCATCTCTAATCTTTTGGGGAAATGCCGTCCATTCTCCCGGTTGATGAAAAAAGGTGTAAACTTTGTCTGGGATGCTGACTGTGAAGCTGCATTCCAAGATATCAAGTCATACCTGACCAAACCTCCAGTGTTAGCTGCCCCTACCGCTGGAAAACCATTCATCTTATACACAAGAGCCCTTGATCACTCTCTGGGCGCTCTACTTGCATAAGAAAATGATGAAAGAGAAGAAGCTGCTCTATACTACCTCAGCCGCATGCTAGTAGGTGCAGAGCATCGCTACTCTCCAGTCGAAAAGGAATGCCTTGCAGTGATGTTCGCCGTACAAAAGCTACGTCGCTACTTGCTTTCCAACACAGTCTACCTGGTCTCGAGGATCAACCTCTTAAAGGTCCTTGTCACAAAAACAGGTTCTCTCAATGCCCGACTGGCAAAATGGTCCATCCTTCTGTCATAATTTGATATTAGGTATGTCCACAAAAGGCAATCAAAGGGCAAGCTCTAGCAGACTTCCTCGCAGAGCATCCATTACCTAAAGATTCTCCACTCAAAGATGATCTCCCAGACGAACCAGTCTACAATGTGGAGACTTTCTCACAAAATGCTTCCTGGGACATGTACTTTGACGGTGCAAACAGGACAAATGAAAAAAGACAGCTGATCTTGGGAGTTAGCATCCTCTTTGTTAGCCCCGACAAATACATGATTCTACACGCTTTCTCGCTACTGGAACCATGCACAAACAATGCAGCTGAATATCAAGCTCTGATCCTAGGATTAGAACTCGTCATCGAATCTGGATCACCATACTGGAAATCTTTGGAGACTCTCAACTGATCGTCAACCAGATGAATCAGAAATTTGAAGTCAGGAAGCCTGATCTGCTACCTTACTACAACAAGGCACAATCGCTTCTGTAAAAGTTTGACATCTGTCACATCACCCACATTCGTAGAGGTGAAAACATACGTGCAGATGCCCTGGCTGGACTTGCTGCATCTATGGCAATCCAGGAAGGGGAAAACATGCAAATCACAGTGAGCAAAAGAAGAATCCTTCCTCCTCTTAACACACACCAAGCAGTTGCTGAATGCCACCAAGTGGTTGGAAGTCGAATTTCAATCCTTCAACCTTCAATCGGCGACTGGAGGGATCCGATCATTGATTACACTATGTTCGGAGTCCTACCTGAAGATCCAAAAGAACGGGTAAGCATCCAAAGGCGAAACCCAAGCTTTCATTTGGATATTCCTTCAAAAACCCTTTACAGGAAATCCTTCAACGAAGTTCCCAAGCTCTATGATCAGATAAAAAGGTTAGGTTATTACTGAGCAATGCAATTTGCTAAGCGCTGCCAACAATGCCAAGTTCATAGAGATTATGTTCACATGCCTCCAGAATGGCTACATCCTACAGCGATATCATGGCCTTTCGAAGCCTGGGGTATGGACATCATAGGTCCTATTTCTCCCCCTTCAAGCAAAGGTCATCGCTTCATCTTCGCCGCTACGGATTATTTCTCCAAGTGGTCAGAAGCATTTGCGCTTAACAAAATGAAGACCTCATCAGTCCTTCAGTTCACGCGCACCAACATCATTTGTCGTTTTGGCATACCCAAAAGATTCGTCCATGATAACGGACCACCCGGCATCATCGATTCTACAGGTTCTGCGACAAATACAAAATCCAAAGCTGTCCTTCGACTCCATACAATCCGGCAGCAAACGGATTAGCAGAAGCTTTTAACAAGACGCTCTGCAAAATCCTCAAGAAAATGGTCTATAGTCACAAAAGAGACTGGAGCGACAAACTGTCTGAAGCTTTATGGGCCTATCGAACCACCGTTCGAGGACCAACCCATAGCACACCATTCTCCTTGGTCTATGGATGCGAAGCTGTCGTGCCCTTGGAAGTACAAATTCCTTCCTTGAGGGTATCCTTGCAAAATGACATGACTCAAGAAAGCAATGTCAAATTGCGACTCCATGAGCTGGATAATCTCGATGAGAGACGACTCGAAGCTCGACAAAGCATTGAACTTTACTAAGCACGCATGGCAGGATCTTTCGACAAAAAGGACAGGCAACGCGCCTACAAAAAGGGTGACTAGGTTCTTGCGGTAAAAAGACCAATGGTCTTCGCTCACAAGTCCACAGGTAAATTTGAGCCAAAATGGGAGGGACCCTACGTCATCGACAAGGTTTTCTCCAACGGCGCATACGCACTCTTAAACATGGAGGGTGACAGATGTATGCTGCCTATCAACGGCAAGTTCTTAAAGCGGTACTACCCTTGAAGACTTACCCAACTGGGTAAGAGCAATGCTTGTAAGGCCAAAACCGGTTTCCAGGTACACGCTCGTCAAACCCAATCTTTTTAGAATTTTCATATCAAATGTTGAAATTTCTAGAAATTTAAACAATGCTTACTTTCATCGTTTCATTGTTCAAAAAAAAATTCCAAGTTTAGGAACCTTTCCCTAACTTGACCAAAATTTTCAACCCTTGAACCCAAGATTCATGGTTTGAAACAAAATCCGGATTCAGGGATTTCCACCCAAGTCCACCCTACCTTTTACCGCCTAAATGGTTTTAGGTCAAACTTTATGACCCTCGTGCTTTAAACAAAAAAAAAAGGTTTTTCAAAAAACCATGGGGAAGCGACGCTTATTCGATACCCGCACAAATCGGAAGCATGCGAACCACGTTCGACACTTCCAAAATCGCAGGGAAGCAATATTTCGTCGATACTTGCAAAATCCAAAACCGTGGAGATGCAACATCTTAGTTGATATCCACAACCCAAATTTCAAAGGTTCGAAAAAACCTAAAAACCGTGGAGATGCAACATCTTAGTTGATATCCACAACCCAAATTTCAAAGGTTCGAAAAAAACCTAAAAACCGTGGAGATGCAACATTTCAATTGATATCCACAACCCAAATTTCAAAGGTTCGTAAAAACCAAGAAATCATGGAGATGCAACATTATAGTTGATATCCATAACCCAAAGGTTCGAGAAAACCACAAATTTAAAAAATTGTGGGGAAACGACATGAGTCAGTACCCGCAAAACCAAAATTTTTGAAAAGCAAGGATGCGACATTCCATCGATACTTGCACCTAAATCCGCGAGGATGCGACATTCCATCGATACTCGCAACTGAATGAGCAAGGATGCGACATTCCATCGATACTTGCAAGACCATTCAGCAGGGAGGCGACTTTTAGTTGATACTTGCATTTTTTTTAAAACCAAAAACTGGCTATAAATGCCACCAAACCAGCTATAAATGCCACCAAACCGGCTATAAATGCCACAAGTCGGCTATAAGTGCCACCAAAATAGGCTATAAATGCCACCAAACCTGCTATCAATGCCACAAAACAAAACCGGTTATCAATGCCACAAACCAAAAACTTGGCTTTCAAAAAAAAAACGACTATCAATGCCACAAAACAAACCGGCTATCAATACCACAAAACTGGCTCTCATGCCAAAAATGGCTTCCATGCCACAAACAAAATCTGGCTCCCATGTCAAAACAATCATTTAACAAAAGATTTTCACAAAATGACAATCTTTTGATCAAATCCCATTTAGCAATTGCTTTCATCACAAAAAGATTTAAGTGAGCGTAGGGAAAACAAAAAAAAACAAAAAAAATATATCCCATTTAGCAATTGCTTTCATAAAAAAAAGATTTAAGTGAGCGTAGGGAAAACAAAAATAAAAAAAAAGCATCCCATTTAGCAATTACTTTCATCGCAAAAAGATTAAAGTGCGCATAGGAAAAACAAAAAAAAAAAGAGTACCAAAAAATACATGCGGTGCCAAAAAAAGAAAGTGTTCACAAGCACTACAAAAATAAAGAGTACCAAAAAATACATGTGGTACCAAAAAAAGAAAGTGTTCACAAGCACTATAAAAAAAAGTACCAAAAAAAATACATGCGGTACCAAAAAAAGAAAGTGTTCACAAGCACTACAAAAAAAAAAGAGTACAAAATAAAATACATGTGGTACCCAAAAAAAAAGAAAAGAAGGATAGTTTCTGTTACAAAAATCAAAAGCTCAACCAAAAATGGTTCCCAGCCAAAATTTTAGCTCCTCAAGGAAACTTTTGGCCTCAGCTGTCAGAGTTTCCAAGGCACGCTTCTTCAGAAACTTGCCATGAGATGCTGGAGAAGGCTGCAACCCTTCTTTCACACCGGGAAGCTTATCCCGAGCAGTTTGCCATTGTTTGTCCTCTTGAAACTTACTTTCAAGAACTCGATCAGCATCTGCAACCCGGCGAATCAGAGCACTCTCCTTATAGCGAGCCTCTGTTATCGCAGCCCACTTGGCAGTAACTTGTGCCTTTAAATGCTCAAGACGTTTCCTGGCCTCATCGACCTCCCTATCAAGGATGTTAAGGTCATGTGTTAGCCCAATGATGGCTAGCTCTTCCAAGTTCTTCTCTCGAACTAGCTGCTTCCTGCTTCCTGCTCCCTGGCACCTCCTCATTAATAGTAAGAGGGACTTCTATGTCAGGAGAGTCCTCATGTTGCCCCTTGCTGCGATGATGACTCCTCTCCCTCTTACTTTTGCGGGCTCGCCTCCTAGAAGGACCTGCCCCGCTGTCAAAGTCAGGTTTCCCACTTGACTCCTTACTGGATGGTCTACTCTTGCCAGTAGACTCCACGGAAGCTTGCCTCTGTGCCGCTTGCATCTAAGCATCAAGTTCAGCTTCCTCCTGCTCTAGCTGCTCTAAGGCCTCATCAAGTATTTCTCGAACAGCTTCCGAACCAATGACGCCCTGGTCACTGAGAAAGCCTATCTTGTCCTACTCTCCAGAAAGGAAGGCCCAAACCTCCTCTCGTCGGACACCATCCGACTTTCCAAGGCCTTTTCCAGATGAAAGCTTCACATCAGGCTCCTTCTTGGAAAGTCCTCGATATGCCGAAAAGCTCTCCACGAACCACTTCGCGAAGCCTGCAATCCGGGAAGTTGACAACACAGGATAAGAGATCATGGCAGTAGTGTCTTCAGCACTATAGAAAGCCCATGCATTTCTCCCATCCTGTAAACCTCCAAAGCGCTTCACCATGCTTGAAGGCGCTCCAACAACGCCTTGAGAAAAGCCCAACTGCAAAGCAAAACGAGAAGGTACATACGGCTGGATGTTAATGAAAAGATGTCTGCGGCACACCATCGTACCGACACGTATGCTGAAAAGCCACTCATTCTCTGCATTTGTCAAGGAGTAATGCCTTCCCGACCACGCCCTAGTAGAGTCTCGGGAGGCACCAAAATCAAAAGCCTTCTTCCGCAACTCCGAAGAAAGCTTCACTGAAGACTGCCCCATCTCGACGTCCCTGAACCGTCGGATCCTCATGCGGGCAAACAAAAGTGATTCGGACACGGCTTTGCCCTTAGTCAGTCGAATCATCAGAGGATCATCATCCTGTGCAGCACCCAGCTGGTGGAAGCCAGGACAGTGGTATACAAACCACAAATAAAAGATATGAGCTGAAAATACCCTGTTCATGGGAAGCCCAAGCCGAACCAATAATGCAGCAGCCTGCAGTTCGGTACACAAGTAGGAGTAAAGAGCTGGCACCAGAGCAAGCTGCTCTCCAAACGCCATCTGACAAGCCGGAAAAATACAATGCGGCCTGATGTGCGTTCCATCTCCTCCAGCAAAAATGGCCTCACCAAGCCAATAAGTGAGGTAAACAGCGAGATCTCTCCGCAGTGCAATGTTAGGACATATGGCGTTTGTACTAGCACAAAAATCTATCAACTCTTCTTGCATAGCAAAAATCTTCTTCAAACCCGGATCCTTAGCCCTGTCTTCCTGGGTCATGCTATCAGAAGGCTCCCCATTTTCAAAGAAGTTAGGAGACAAAGAGTTAAAACTCTTCCAACTGCTGGATCTAACTTTCAAGCCCTCCTTCTCCTTCAAAAAATCATAGAAGGCAACGAGCTGATAGTACAGAAGCCTGAACTCCTCAGACTGCTCCTCAAGGACGCTGTCGATCTGCATAAACTCCTCATAGAGTCTGCCAAGGATAGGCAATCTAGTAATGGTGCTCAGCTCCTTTAAAGAAAAACCAATCTCACCATTCGTCACAACGAAGGTATTGGTTTGTGGAAGGAATGACTCCAACATAGCCATGAAGGCCTCGTCGGAAAAGATCACGGTCGCCCTAAAAGCGCGGACCGCATCAAAAATCCCGACTTCCTTCAAAACGGCGCCACCAATCAGTAGGACGCGATCAGCCCACGACTTCCACTCGGAGTCAGCACTGAAACGGCCACGAAGTCGAAAAGGCTTCACCCAATTGCTGCCGTCACCGCTCAAAATGCCAAGGCCCACCGGTCCCAAGTCGACCGACGAATAATCAGAACCCTAGTAGCCGCTGGCTGGCATCAACATGTCCATGTCAGCAAGCGACTTCTCCGCATATCCAGGAGAACCGCCAACGAAAACCCCGGTCTTGATTACATTTGTCCTTCTCACCCAGCTTGGAGGATCTTCCCTCTTAGAGCACGTGGGGGCAAGGCTCATGATCGAAACGGTGCGATCAAACGTCGACCGGGTAACAATAGTCTTCTTCTCACCATCTGCTGTGAAAGAGAACTGAAAACATCTTCTCTGCTATGTCATGTCATCAGGGACTGCATCACCAAAGAAGAAGGTAGGCTTGGGCAAAGCCCTCTGATCTTCCATCACCCTTGGACGACTGCTTACCATGATCTTATAAAATTCCTCTCCCTTAAGAGTGATCAGTCGCTGCCTCATCTCATCTCTGTTGAGGGAGTCGCACTCTTCCAGATTTCTCTCAACATACTAGACCTTCTCCCAGGCCTGCTGGATTAGAAGACCTAGCAGATCGACGAGGTACGCTTGTTGCAGGCTTTTTACCCTTGTTCGTTCTGGAGGAACCACCTGCAAAGGTTGGAAAAGAAAAAGATCAAACATCAAAATGATAGAATTTCGCTAAAAAAAATCTGGCGAAATTTTGACATGACTCCGGGGTAATTCCGAAGAAAAATGAAATATCCCGAAAGAAATAGAAAGCTTGAAGATGGGCTCAACATTGCTGTGAGCTCCGAAACTCCAAACTTTCGGAACCTCAAAGTCTCCGTAAAATCAGGAATGGCTCAACATTGTTGCGAGCTCCAAATTCCCAAATTTGCAAAAACTTTCAGGTATGCTATCATATCATGCTACAAATTTACAAAAAAAAATACATGCATAAACACCTTGGTTTGCAAAAAAAAAAAAAGCATTATCATGATGAGAAAAAAAAAAGAAAAAAAGAAACTTTCTCAAAAAAAAAAGGGAGAAAGAAAAGAATAAAAAAAAGGGACTGGCCCACAGGTCACGTGGCCGTACGGCCAGATCCATACGAATCTGTCCGTACGGCCCACAAAAAAAAAAAAAAAAACAACGTGCAAAAAAAAAAAAGAAAGCACGAAAAAAAAGAAGAAAAAACGTGTAAAAAAAAGGAAAAAACACGTGAAAAAAGAAAGAAACAAAAAAAAAGGAAAGAACCTTTTCTATCTTCCTACTTTCTACAATGGAGTTTTCTTGAAAAAGAGAACTTACTTGAAGCCATTGATGGAGAAGAAGAAGAAAAGTCTTGAAGATCTTGAAGAAGAAGAACTCTTGGTCTTGAAGCCCTCTTGGGATTGTTGCAAAAGAAAGCAATAAAAGCAAGAGATCCAACCTCCTCCTTGCTTTTATAGAAGAGAGCAAACCAAAGAAGGAAAGAAGAAAGAGGTAAGTGTTACTAATTAGTGACCTTACCAAAAGAAAGAAATTAGAAAGATACCTTTCCCAAAAGAAAGATATCTTGAGGGATTCTCTCCCAAAAAGAAATCAATGAGAGATATTCTCCCAAAAGATAGGAGATTTGAGATATTCTCTCCCAAAGAAAAGATATCTTGAGATATTCTCTCCCAAAATAAAGGGAACATGAGAGATTCTCTCCAAATAAAGATATTCTTAGATATTCTCTATCAAAAGGAGATATTTTTAGATATTCTTTACAAAAATGACACCATATGAGATCTAAGCCATTTCAAAAGGTTAAGGTCCCATGGGTTAGCCCATATGAGCCAGGTTTGACCACCTAGGCACTTAAAAAAAAATTGGGCTTTTAGTAAAAGAGAAATCCCTCTTACCAAGAGCATACAAAAATGGTTCCATGCCTCTTTTGAGTTGATTGGACCATACAAAAGAAAATTCCAAGCCCTATGAGCTTCCAAAAATCAAACCATCCAGCCTCATATACCAAATTGAGCAAAATCTTGAAATTGACATTCTACAAAAATCCAAACCAAATCCTAGTCCCCTAACTTGCCACATACAGCTTGTTAGGTCACAAGACCAAAACCAAAAATCAAAACCTGATCCCCTAACTTGCCACATACAGCCTGCTCGGTCACAAGATCAAAATAAAAATCGACCCCCTAACATTCCACATATAGCTTGTTGGGTCACACGGTCAAAACCAAACCCGACCCCCTAACCTGCCACATACAACTTGTTAGGTCACAAGGTCAAAACCCAAATCCACATCTCTGATGTCATCTTCAAAACTTTGCCTCGAGATGGTACGTGATCCCTTTCACTACCATAAAATTCCCCTGGAAGCTCAAAAGGCTACAAATACCTAAAGAAAGACTGCTCAAAGACGTCAAATCACAAGCTCTCCTTCAAAAATCTATTCGAGGCACATCGACTACAAAAGTCAAGCAACTTGTCGTTGCACCTCCAGGGGCATTTGTTGACACCAAAAATGTCACTTTGCATCTTCAAGATCTAAAAAGCTGCATGAAGTCGCAACCTACCATAAATAGGCAATGCTACCATCAATATGTTACCAAAATTTCATGGATCTGAGTGTGAGCAGCCCTATATCCATTTGAACAAATTCCTGACCATCTGCCACACGTTTAGAATTCAAAATCTGAATAGTGAAGCCGTGAAGCTTAGGTTGTTTCCCCTCTCACTAGAAGATCATGCAGCCGCCTGGCTAAATTCCTTGACTCCAAACTCCATTACCACCTGGGATGAGCTTGTCAAAAAGTTTATATCCAAATTTTTCCCAGTGAGCAAAACTGAGCAGTTTAGAAGTGCCATCAGGAACTTTAGGGGATGACTCAAGGAAGGGTTTGCCGAAACCTGGGAGAGATTCCATGACCTATTGATCAAATGCCCACATCACAGGATTGACAAAGGAGAGTTGATACATTTCTTTTATAGAGGTCTTACGAATCCCCGGCGTATCTTAATTGAATCAATGCACAAAGGAGAATTCATGAATCAGACTGCTGATCAAGCATACGAATTCCTTGTCAAGCTTGCGGAAAATTCGCAAAACTGGAGCAGTAATAGGAAAGACTTGGAGAGAGATGAGACAGGGATCCAGGAACCTGGAATGTATAACATCAAACAGGACCCTGACTTGAAAAATGTGATGACCAGTTTAGTTCAAGGAGTGGAAAATTTGAGCAAAAAGATAGGATCTATGTCTGTGATGTCATGCCAACCCACCCCTCAGCAACATGAGCCTACCTTGAGAAGTATGAGTGAACCGCATCATGTTTGTGTGTTATGCGATAGTTGTGAGCATGTGGTTGAGAGTTGCCCCAGTCTACCATTTGTCAAGGCCGAGCAAGCCAATGCACTGAATTCCTATGGAAACTTTCGGAAACCAACTGTTAACACTTTCAGTCAGACCTACCACCCAGACAATAGGTTCCACCCCAATTTTCCGTATCATCAATCTGAGCCTATTCAGTCCCACGGAGGTCAACCTGGATTCCAGCCGCAGTATCCTAGGCAACAATTCCAGCAACTTGCTCAAACCAATCATCCTATGGTTCCTCATCCTCAGCAACCCATACAGCAGAATCAGTTCCAACCACAAAACCAATGTAAGGCACTAGTCCCAGATTAGATGCCTAATTACTCTGCACCAGCACAAGCCCCTCAGCAATCCTCTCATATGGAGAACCTGTTATCCAGACTAACCAGCCCAGAACCAGTCCATTGCAAAACTAGAGGCCCAATTAGGTCAGCTCACCTTACAGTTGTCTGAGAGAGAAAATGGCTATTTCCCAAGCCAAACCATTCCTAATCCGAAAGGACAGCCCAATCAGCCTAGAGGCCAGTGTTCGGTAGAGAGTAATGAGCATGTGCATGCAATCCATACTCTGAGATCAGGAAAGACTATTGACAATAGAGTTAAGATGCCTGAAGAGGATCAAAGAGAGAAGATTTTTTTGGGAAAACCAGAGAGTTCGAGGAAAGTTGTCAAACCCGAGAAAAAGAATTTAAAGAAAGATTTAAAAGAGAATGCAGAAAGAGAAAAGGATAAAGAGAGAGAAGAACGCATACCAAGAGGAGAACCACAGAGAGAGAAGATTCAGAAGCCCATTGTAATTGAACCATCATCTTTAGAAGTGGTACCTAGAGCACCATTCCCACACCAATTGAAGGAGACTAGGAAGAAGGATCACTTTGAGGGGATCTTAGAAGTTTTCAAAAATGTCCAGATAAACATACCCCTCCTTGATGCCATAAAGCAAATCCCTTCCTACTCCAAGTTTTTGAAAGACCTGACCACTGTCAAGCGGAAAACATCAGTACCCAGAACCGCTGTGATGGCAGCCCATGCATCAGGCTTGATCCAGCAAACCATTGCACCCAAATACAAAGACCCTGGTTGCCCTACCATTACCATTCAGATAGGAGACTCTATCATAGAGAGGTGTCTCCTTGATCTTGGGGCAAGTGTGAATTTACTGCCGTACTCCGTGTACACGCAGTTGCGCCTGGGAGGACTGAAGAAGACTGATATTACCCTATGTCTTGCTGATAGGTCAGTTAAGTATCCAAAAGGTGTGGTTGAAGATGTGATCGTAAAAGTTAAGGTTTTTTATTTTCCAGCTGATTTTGTGGTTTTGGATACCGAACCAGTGGCAGCCCCCGACTGACATATTCCTGTCATTCTTGGTCGACCGTTCCTTGCAACATCAGATGCAGTGATTAGATGCAGGAACGGGGTTGTAACACTTAGTTTCGGGAACGTGAAGTTGGAGTTGAATGTTTTTTGTAATGGACTCCAAACATCAGACCTAGATGTTGATGAGGAAGTGAACATGATTGACACATTAATTGATCAAACAGTTCAATCATCATGTTACACAGATCCGCTAGAGGAATGTCTGGCTCACTTCAATGCCGACATAGACATCGACGGATCCATATGCGAAGTTAATGCATTATTGGATTCGACCCAGCCGATGGATGTTGGCCAATGGAAGCAAAAAAATTGAGCCTATCTTTACATCCACCTCTGAATCTAAGGTCGAAAAAGAATCAATTATTATTGAGCCACCCAAGTTAGAATTAAAATCATTGCCCGAGAATTTAAAGTATGCCTACTTGGGACCCTCTGCTAACAACCCAGTAATTATTGCCTCAGACCTTGAGGAAGAGCAGGAAAAAAAATTACTGGATGTGCTGAAAGACCATCAGAGTGCCCTAGGTTCGACCATCTCGGACATTAAAGGAATCATTCCATCTATAGTTATGCACCAGATTCATCTGGAAGAAGGTGCCAAACCATCCTATGAACCTTCAGTCCAATCCCACGGTGCAGTTCAACTTTTGAATCGCAGAGATGGTAGCACATTTCAAGTGAATGAGCACAGATTAAAAGAGTATCTTGAGTTTGTGGATCCTGAGAATATTGCTGAGAAGGTCCTTCTTGTGGACCCAGGATAGATTGGCCTCATACCATGTTAATTGTGTATGGCTGAAGACGTTAAACTTAGCGCTTATTGGGAGGTAACCCAATATACCCGTCTGTCGGCACCCCATGGTGAGAAATTTCAATTTACCTTCCTTGTCTTATTTTATTTCTGTTATGTATAAACATTGGGGACAATGTTTAAGATAGGTTTGGGGGTGAGGCACTGCATTTCATGCATTGCATTTTGCATGTAGATAAGTTATTTTGTTTTCCATTTATACTAAAAACCCTAAAAATTTGAAAAATCTCCAAAATCACTAAAAATATAAAAAAAAAGATTTCAAAAACTGTCCATGGATTTTAGCTTGAAGAGTTGTCATATGTACAAGTCCTAGAAATTTTTTTACACATTTGGCCACATGAATGTAGTCCAAGAGAAGAGCAAATCACTTCTGAGAGACCTGAAAGAATCATTAGTGGAGACTAAAACCCATTGAGCAATTGAGCCTATCTATATCGGTTTGGGTGAGGACTCTTCTGCGCAATGATGGACCGCGCCCCGGATGCTCGGGTTCCTACCGAGGTCGGCGGACGTGGGAGTCCGTTTGGTTCCGACCCTTTCGTAACCAGGGGGCAAAGGGGCGTGCATCAACATTTCTTTTTTTGTGTGGGTGTGCCAGATTTTCTATTTTTACTTGGAATTGCAAGTGGTGATCCGGAGATCAACCTTCGCAAGTAAAAATGAAATCAACTTCTTTCAAGTTTTCCATTGCACATATATTTAAGAAGAGAGACATTTTTTTTATTTGCCGTGAAAGGCGATTTTTTTGGCATTTATAGCCGATTTTGGCGTTTATAGCCGATTTTTGGCGTTTATAGCCGATTTTTGGCATTTATAGCCGATTTACAATTCTTATCAATAATGAAAGACAAGAGTTGTGATTTTTGTCTCTTTTGAAAAAATACAAACTACAATGAAAAGCAAGAAAATGAGGATCTAACTTCTCAGGAGATTGTGGGGGACTCGTTTAGATTGACGGTCGCAAGCCATATGTGGGCTTCGCCATCATCCATGCAGATGAGAACAGAGGATGCTATTGATTCGCTTGGCTTGGCTATAACCTCAGGTTTTTAGAGGACAAAGACCAAAAGGAGGTCCTATGTCCAATGAAAAGCCGAGTAGATGGGCTGAAAAGCCATATCTAAGCCATTGGAGGCAGGAGGAGAAGGCAAGGACCTTGGGGGGGGTACCCCCCAGGGGACTTTTGTCACCTTGTTGCGGTGGCCGGAGTAGAACTTCCGCAGAGTTTTCTCTCTTTTTTCTTTCTCTGGATTTCTGTGCTTCTCTCTGTCTGTGTGTTTGTCTCTTTTTTCCGATGCTCTGTGACTGTCCTTTCTTCTTGGAGAGCTCTCCTATTTATAGGCTTTTAGGTAGCCTTTTAGGAGAGTTTATGGGCTTTTATTGTTATTTAAGCCGCATAATGGGAGGAGTTACAAAATTGAATTGTTTATTTTGTAACTCCTTTTTCTTGGCTTCTGATTGGCCGGAGGAGATTGAGGGCATTTAATCGCCTTTAATCGCCATGATGGGAGGAGTTTCATGGGTTAAATGCCATGAATCTCTTGACTTGTAACTCCCGAATGCTTGCTTCTGATTGGGCCGTCCAAAGAAATGGATTAATGACTGTAATAAAGTTAGTCAATTAATCGCATTAAGTGGTCGCCGAGCAGCTGAAGAGTCGCGGGCCGTGCCACGTCTTTTGGGATTCTTCTGTCGATGATCATCGATGGATCTTCATGTAGATCGACATCAGATGACCATGTAATTTCAGGTGTTTGTCGCCAACAGCGGGTCGGTGCCATCTGTCCTGTCGATTTCTCGATCGGTCGGGTAGAAAGCACACTTTTTTTGGTTGACCGGGTGGCGATCAATATTGTTTTCGATACTCTTGATGATTGACCCGTGTTTTGGACGGATGTCAGAGGACTTGGTGTCTCAAAAGCATGAATTTTGGAAAGTACCAGAGGTTGGGCTCTTCGAATCGCGAAAAAAACGGCGAAAACCGGGGTTTCCGGGGCCTTCCCGGCGACCCCGGGTTCCAAGGTCGCCGGCGACCCTGGCCTAGGGTCGCAGGGGTCTGCGACCCTGGGGGGGTTTTCCCCCTTTTGTGTCCCGTTTTGTGTCCGTTTTTGCTGTTTTTCGATTCTTTTTTCTCCTGTACATTTCCTTGACATTCTGACCATTTATTGACCTAATTTCTTTGTAGGAAACCTGATGAGAATCCTTGCATTTTATTTTGCAAAGTTTCTAATTTCCTGAGAAAGCCGAAGACTTTGTCGCGCAGAGCTGCCGATTTTCCGTCAGAAGCTGAAACTGGGTCAAACGATGTCGGAATGACCTGAAATTTGGTGTGAAGCCTGCTGAGCAATAAATAAGACCAACCATAGGCTTTTGTTTGAGTTTTGAAGCCGTTTGGGATCCTATCACCAGTAGACTTGCTTTTTGTCGTGATGAAGATGTCGCGGTTTGATGTGCGGTCAACCGATGTCCATTGACTTGAAATTTGACAGGGAACCTATTGGAGTCATTTTAAGATGATCCATAGGCTCTGTCTTGGAAACCATTGTCCCGGAGAGCTTTGCCGCCGAGAGGCCTGATTTGTCTTCCGAGCGTCAAACTATGGTCAAATGTCGTGGAAATGACCTGAAATTTGACGTGTAGCCCTTTATAAGCATTTTGAAGCCGTCCATGTGCTCTATCTGATGAGTAATAGCCTCGGTGGTTCTCGCCGCCGAGAGGCTTGATTTAGCTGTTCGAGGGTTGATGTAGGGTCAAACGTTGTCGGTTTGACTCGGAACTTGACGTGGAGCCTTTTGGAAGTATTTTGAGACCATCCATCGGCCCTGATCGAAGATTTGGTGTCTCCGATGCTTTTGTCGTCGAGAGCTCCTTTTCAGCTGTCGGAGAAGCGAAGTTAGGCCAAATGATTTTGAAATGGCCCGAAACTTCTTGTGTACTCCTCTTTTGGCTGTCTTGAAGAATCTTGCAGTTTTTGTTTGATTCTGACAAGATTTGATTTTTGGAAGCAGCATTGCCTATTTATGGCAGGTTGCGACTTCATGTAGCTCTTTGGATCTTAAAGAGGCAAAGTGACATTTTTGGTGTCAACACGCAATTCCTGAGTAGAATGAAGAGCTACTCCTAGAGCTTCTTAGTCCAGCACTTTCGATCTCATAAGTGCTATTCCTTGTTCTAACCATAGAGGTGACATCAAAATGCGAAGAAATCTTGACTTGTAGCTTATGATGCATTTTTCGAACTTAGGGGAAGATGATAGGCATTCAAAAAACCAATGGCCAAATTTTGAACTCACCTATTACATTTTATACCCTTAGTAGCCCTCTTGAGCCTATTTTATAAGAAACCATCCTTCATTGTCCCATGCCTCATCACCCACATGTATATAATCCTTTTTTACCTATTGTTTTTTAGAAGGGTAGGGATATACGAAGAAATGAAGGATTTGATCATTAGCGATGAAGACTTCACATGGGCTACCAAAATATAGATGTTTTACAAAGGGATGACAAAGGAATAAAGAAATTTGAAAGTTGAAAAAAAAAAGAAGAAATGAGAACCAAAGGAAAACAAAAGAAAAGGAAAAAAAGATATGGGAAACCAAAGAAAAGCAAGCACCAAAAGAGATAGAGTGGAATAAAGAACACAAAGCAAAAGGAAGAAGTGAAGATGGCGGAAGACCTTCCTATGTAGACTTGAAGACCCTTACCTTCTCAAGAACACTTAGCCACATTTAACTCTAATCCTACCTATTAACCCTAACCCCATTACAACCTATGAAAGACCTATTGGATCCTAGGAAAGGTTAGGTGCTGAATGAGTGAGAAGTTTAGTGAGCATTTCCACCTTCTATTGATTATATCTTATTCTTTGAGATCAATCATTCTATAAATAAGCTCCGTTCTTCATCAATTATGTAAGTTCTTAGCATTGTTCATACTCACATACTGAGAGTTAGTCAGTAAAATCTGTGTGCTTCCATTGTTGAGAGTATGTCCTGTAAGGCTGTAGTCAAGGCGAAATGTATTCCGAAGGGGATTAAGGTTGTGTGGGCTTCGACTTGAAGAGTGCATGATTATTGGCTAAATACACACACATACACGGTGGGACTTAGGTATTGATTGATATATCTTCAAGAGTTGGCTAGTATTCCTAACTCAGTACTCATTCTTATTAGCTTGCTAGAGACTGTTGGACATCAAAAATATTTTCTTTCCAAAATAAAAAGAATTTTGTGGGATTTATTCACTAAAAACCCTCACGAGACAAAACTCGTCCACTAGGGGAAACCTAGGGGTTTAAAGGCTTGTTGCACGAGCTAAGTGCAGCCTCGATTCCTGCAAAAGTGAGTTAGGATCTTTACCATGTTTTCTTGCATATAGTTTAGTTTTTCTTTATAGTTTTTGCTCGGGACTAGCAAAATGTAGGTTTGGGGGTGTGATGAGTGTTAAATATTGCATATTTTACCCATCATTAGTTCGGGTTTTATTAGCATATCATATGCATATCATTTGCTTTACACAGAGATTTTATCATTCTATCACATTGAATAAACTCGATTATTTATAGCGCATTTTTATGTAACTTCTCTTGTGTAGGTGGACCCCGCGACTCCAAGGCTTCAGTAGTGTTGAAGAGTTCCAAAATAAGATGAGAAGACGTCATTTTCCAACACAAAGGAGTGTTTTGTGTATTGGTTAGAGCTTTGGTTCCTATGAAATAGGTTATGGGTTCAAATCCCAACAATTATATTTTTTTTACATAGAAGATATTTCATCCAACTCTAACATTTCCACCAATTAAAACTTGCCATGGCACAAATCCATGTGAAAGGATATGAGCCAACCAAAAGCCTCCAAAATGAAGGACCACAAAAAGCACATATGCTTTTGGAAGGAAAGTTTGTTGCAATCAAATGTAAGCAATCCTTGTGATTGAAAATGAGCCAATCAAATGTCTTCAAAGTTTCTATAAATTGGAATGTTATTGTAGAGAAGAGGGAGATCTTTTGGCAAGTTAGTCTTTTAACAATTTTATTTTACCTTCTCTATACTTTTAGATTGTAATTAGGAGCTTCTTTGTAACTAATATAGAGAAAGTGTGTGTAATTGAATATCATTAATGAAGATTTGGAGCTCTTTCTTGATATTTAGTGGCTAAAGCTCTTGGATTAGGCTCTCCTTTTGAAGCTAAGTAATGTGATTAGTTCAATTCCATGCATGTTTTAGTTTAAATTTCCTACTTGTGCCTCAATTGATTAGTAGATTTTAGATCTAGTTTTGCTAATCTCTCTCATTTCTCATGCTCTATCTCTACACTTGATGCTCGGATAATCTCAATTGATGCTTTGTAGTTTGATTAAGTTCTCTCACATAGTATGCTCTAGAGCCCTTATCTTTGATCTTTTGTAGCTTGATTTTGATGACTTATTGTTAGGGTAGCTAGATGATCTAGGATCTTGGCCTTTGATTTTCTTTTACTTTGATCTTCATTGTTATATCATCCAATCCAATTAGGCAAGAGATTGCTAATTGGATTGTAGATTTGGGAGTTGAATTAGAACATGCATTGTTTGAATTAATTACATACTTAGTGGATTTTGGATTGCCTAATCTCTTATCTTGATTGTTGTTAATTTAAATATTTATTTGATTTGTTATTTTCACTTCTAGATTTTTAGATCTACACTTCACACCACTTGTTTTAAAATGATACACATTTCACACCACATCTTTACCTTAAATATTTCATTTCCACCACCATTCATCCACTAGTTTAATGTAGTTGGTTAGATTAGCTTAGACCTTGTTAATTTTATATTTTAGATTGTTAATTAATAGTTTACATTGCATAGTTTATTAGTTTTAATTATTCACTTCATTGTCTATATTAACTATATCTTAGTTCAATTCTACTTAAATTAGATTCATTGCTTGTTCCATCCTCTCTCTGTGGGATCGATAATCCAGACTCTTTAGTCCTTTACTACTTGATGACACCGTAGTCTTGCGGTTAAAAGTTGCACATATAAGTGTCGATCAAGTTCTTGGCGCCGTTGCCGGGGAGAGGCATTGGAAAACTTTGAATTTCATAGAGTTGAACTCATTTTTAGCTTAATGTACTTTTTATCTTTCCTTTATTTTCCTTGCGGATTCTACACATTATTTGTGTTTGTTTTATAGGGAATTCCTCGCTTGGAGAAAAGGAAAGTGGAAAAGTGCATTGGAGGACTTGAAGATTTTACTTGCTTTCCTAGTTTAGGATTAGTTTAGATATTTATTTTCTTTCTTAGTTGGTTGTATTAGGTATTTATTATCAAGGCATTGTAATTATTTTGGTTGCGGGTCGGCCCGTGACCCATTTACTTTACTTTACGCACTTTACTTACATTAAGTAGTTATTTGTTTAGTAGAATTGCAATAAGTTGCTTGTAGGGAAGGAGGACGGTTGGACTATACCGTCGCGGCCCCTCACATTCGTACACGGAAATTGGTGTCCGTGGTGTGAGTCGACGACAACCAATTCATCCTTCAAAATAAATCGAGAGGTTTGTATTTCTTAACCCCCGCGAATCCCTTGCAAGCGGGTTTACTTTGTTGGTTGGTCCTTGCTTTGTAGTATAATTATTTTAAATACACTTGTAATTTGGTGCACTACTAGTAAAGGGCAAATTACCCCAACAAGATAAGGATTCGGATTTCATCACCGTTTCTTTGCCCTTAGGATTTCATCTTAATTCTCACTTAGTTTAGAACCAATAAACCATAATAAAATTGAGAAGAAATGTGACCTTAGGTTACGAGCTCACTAGGGAAGACCACCGCGGTTGTGCGAATTGTGTGCCTTGGCAGATTTTCTGGTGCCTAAGCAAACCTTGTCCCTTGGCTACCATCTTGCCAAATAGGGAGACAACTTTGTTGTTCGAGGAGTTGGTTTTTAAGAGGAGCCTTCTCCTAGTGCGTCGAGATCCCACCATCTACCTGGGAGTTAACTGGCCAGAAATTCCGTTTCATAGGTCCAAGTTGGAGGCCAGAGTGTCCTCTTCACAGCTAGGAGCTATCTAGAAATCTTTTAGGTAACCTTAGTTTAGATTAGCTTTTCATTTAATTCTCAACATCTTTTGTTATGTTGCATTCATTTCATTGAGCGGACCATTGCATTGCTAGGTTAATCGCAGTTGTATGCGAGTGTGGATACATGATCAAGGCCGATTAGTGAGGACTGATTACCTTGCTTTACCTGCCCCGCCCATATTACCCACAATGGCTGCCCAAAACCCTAAACCAAGGACCCTCAATGAACTATTTACACCATTTTCATCAACTTCACCTAGTTGTATAGTTTTGCCAGAAAATAATGCGGACCAATTTGAAAATCCGGCCCGCCGCCATCAATATGTTACCAAAATTTCATGGATCTGAGTGTGAGCAGCCCTATATCCATTTGAACAAATTCCTGACCATCTGCCACACGTTTAGAAATCAAAATCTGAATAATGAAGCCGTGAAGCTTAGGTTGTTTCCCCTCTCACTAGAAGATCATGCAGCCGCCTGGCTAAATTCCTTGACTCCAAACTCCATTACCACCTGGGATGAGCTTGTCAAAAAGTTTAAGTCCAAATTTTTCCCAGTGAGCAAAACTGAGCAGTTTAGGAGTGCCATCAGGAACTTTAGGGGACGACTCGAGGAAGAGTTTGCCGAAACCTGGGAGAGATTCCATGACCTATTGATCAAATGCCCACATCACAGGATTGACAAAGGAGAGTTGATACATTTCTTTTATAGAGGTCTTATGAACCCCCAGTGTATCTTGATTGAATCAATGCACAAAGGAGAATTCATGAATCAGACTGCTGATCAAGCATACGAATTCCTTGTCAAGCTTGCGGAAAATTCGCAAAACTGGAGCAGTAATAGGAAAGACTTGGAGAGAGATGAGACAGGGATCCAGAAACCTGGAATGTATAACATCAAACAGGACCCTGACTTGAAAAATGTGATGACCAGTTTAGTTCAAGGAGTGGAAAATTTGAGAAAAAAGATAGGATCTATGTCTGTGATGTCATGCCAACCCACCCCTCAGCAACATGAGCCTACCTTGAGAAGTATGAGTGAACCGCATCATGTTTGTGTGTTATGCGATAGTTGTAAGCATGTGGTTGAGAGTTGCCCCAGTCTACCATTTGTCAAGGCCGAGCAAGCCAATCCGCTGAATTCCTATGGAAACTTTCGGAAACCAACTGTTAACACTTTCAGTCAGACCTACCACCCAGACAATAGGTTCCACCCCAATTTTTCGTATCATCAATCCGAGCCTATTCAGTCCCACGGAGGTCAACCTGGATTCCAGCCGCAGTATCCTAGGCAACAATTCCAGCAACTTGCTCAAACCAATCATCCTATGGCTCCTCTTCCTCAGCAACCCATACAGCAGAATCAGTTCCAACCACAAAACCAATGTAAGGCACTAGTCCCAGATCAGATGCCTAATTACTCTGCACCAGCACAAGCCCCTCAGCAATCCTCTCATATGGAGAACCTGTTATCCAAATTCATTCAAATCCAAGAGCAGACTAACCAGGCCCAGAACCAGTCCATTGCAAAACTAGAGGCTCAATTAGGTCAGCTCACCTTACAGTTGTCTGAGAGAGAAAATAGCTATTTCCCAAGCCAAACCATTCCTAATCCGAAAGGATAGCCCAATCAGCCTAGAGGCCAGTGTTCGGTAGAGAGTAATGAGCATGTGCATGCAATCTATACTCTGAGATCAGGAAAGACTGTTGACAATAGAGTTAAGATGCCTAAAGAGGATCAAAGAGAGAAGATTTTTTTTAGGAAAACCAGAGATTTCGAGGAAAGTTGTCGAACCCGAGAAAAAGAATTTAAAGAAAGATTTGAAAGAGAATGCAGAAAGAGAAAAGGAGAAAGAGAGAGAAGAACCCATATCAAGAGGAGAACCACAGAGAGAGAAGATTCAAAAGCCCATTGTAATTGAACCATCATCTTTAGAAGTGGTACCTAGAGCACCATTCCCACACCGATTGAAGGAGACTAGGAAGAAGGATCACTTTGAGGGGATCTTAGAAGTTTTCAAAAATGTCCAGATAAACATACCCCTCCTTGATGCCATAAAGCAAATCCCTTCTTACTCCAAGTTTTTGAAAGACCTGACCACTGTCAAGCGGAAAACATCAGTACCCAGAATTGCTGTGATGGCAGCCCATGCATCAGGCTTGATCCAGCAAACCATTGCACCCAAATACAAAGACCCTGGTTGCCCTACCATTACCATTCAGATAGGAGACTCTATCATAGAGAGGTGTCTCCTTGATCTTGGGGCAAGTGTGAATTTACTGCCGTACTCAGTGTACACGCAGTTAGGCCTGGGAGGACTGAAGAAGACTGATATTACCCTATGTCTTGCTGATAGGTCAATTAATTATCCAAAAGGTGTGGTTGAAGATGTGATCGTAAAAGTTAAGGTTTTTTATTTTCCAGCTGATTTTGTGGTTTTGGATACCGAACCAGTGGCAGCCCCCGACTGACATATTCCTGTCATTCTTGGTCGACCGTTCCTTGCAACATCAGATGCAGTGATTAGATGCAGGAACGGGGTTGTAACACTTAGTTTCGGGAACGTGAAGTTGGAGTTGAATGTTTTTCGTAATGAACTCCAAACATCAGACCTAGATGATGATGAGGAAGTGAACATGATTCACACATTAATTGATCAAACAGTTCAATCATCATGTTGCACAGATCCGCTAGAGGAATGTCTGGCTCACTTCAATGCCGACATAGACATCGACGGATCCATATGCAAAGTTAATGCATTATTGGATTCGACCCAGCCGATGGATGTTGGCCAATGGAAGCAAAAAATTGAGCCTATCTTTACATCCACCTCTGAATCTAATGTCGAAAAAGAATCAATTATTATTGAGCCACCCAAGTTAGAATTAAAACCATTACCCGAGAATTTAAAGTATGCCTACTTGGGACCCTCTGCTAGCAACCCAGTAATTATTGCCTCAGACCTTGAGGAAGAGTAGGAAAAGAAATTACTGGATGTGCTGAAAGACCATCAGAGTGCCCTAGGTTCGACCATCTCGGACATTAAAGGAATCATTCCATCTATAGTTATGCACCAGATTCATCTGGAAGAAGGTGCCAAACCATCCTATGAACCTTTAGTCCAATCCCACGGTGCAGTTCAACTTTTGAATCGCAGAGATGGTAGCACATTTCAAGTGAATGAGCACAGATTAAAAGAGTATCTTGAGTTTGTGGATCCTGAGAATATTGCTGAGAAGGTCCTTCTTGTGGACCCAGGATAGATTGGCCTCATACCATGTTAATTGTGTCTGGCTGAAGACGTTAAACTTAGCGCTTGTTGGGAGGCAACCCAATATACCCATGTGTCGGCACCCCATGGTGAGAAATTTCAATTTACCTTCCTTGTCCTATTTTATTTCTGTTATGCATAAACATTGGGGACAATGTTTAAGATAGGTTTGGGGGTGAGGCACTGCATTTCATGCATTGCATTTTGCATGTAGATAAGTTATTTTGTTTTCCATTTATACTAAAAACCCTAAAAATTTGAAAAATCTCCAAAATCACTAAAAATTTGAAAAAAGATTTCAAAAATTATCCATGGATTTTAGCTTGAAGAGTTGTCATATGTACAAGTCCTAGAAGTTTCTTACACATTTGGCCACATGAATGTAGTCCAAGAGAAGAGCAAATCACTTCTGAGAGACCCAAAAGAATCATTAGTGGAGACTAAAACCCATTGAGCGATTGAGCCTATCTATATCGGTTTGGGTGAGGACTCTTCTGCGTAATTCCTGAGTAGAATGAAGAGCTACTCCTAGAGCTTCTTAGTCCAGCACTTTCGATCTCATAAGTGCTATTCCTTGTTCTAACCATAGAGGTGACATCAAAATGCGAAGAAATCTTGACTTGTAGCTTATGATGCATTTTTCGAACTTAGGGGAAGATGATAGGCATTCAAAAAACCAATTGCCAAATTTTGAACTCACCTATTATATTTTATACCCTTAGTAGCCCTCTTGAGCTTATTTTATAAGAAACATTCATTCATTGTCCCATGCCTCATCACCCACATGTATATAATCCTTTTTTACCTATTATTTTTGAGAAGGGTAGGGATATACGAAGAAATGAAGGATTTGATCATTAGCGATGAAGACTTCACATGGGCTACCAAAATATAGATGTTCTACAAAGGGATGACAAAGGAATAAAGAAATTTGAAAGTTGAAAAAAAAAAAAGAAGAAATGAGAACCAAAGGAAAACAAAAGAAAAGGAAAAAAAGATATGAGAAACCAAAGAAAAGCAAGCACCAAAAGAGATAGAGTGGAATAAAGAACACAAAGCAAAAGGAAGAAGTGAAGTTAGCGGAAGACCTTCCTATGTAGACTTGAAGACCCTTACCTTCTCAAGAACACTTAGCCACATTTAACTCTAATCCTACCTATTAACCCTAACCCCATTACAACCTATGAAAGACCTATTGGATCCTAGGAAAGGTTAGGTGCTGAATGAGTGAGAAGTTTAGTGAGCATTTCCACCTTCTATTGATTATATCTTATTCTTTGAGATCAATCATTCTATAAATAAGCTCCGTTCTTCATCAATTATGTAAGTTCTTAGCATTGTTCATACTCACATACTGAGAGTTAGTCAGTAAAATCTGTGTGCTTCCATTCTTGAGAGTATGTCCTGTAAGGCTGTAGTCAAGGCGAAATGTATTCCGAAGGGGATTAAGGTTGTGTGGGCTTCGACTTGAAGAGTGCATGATTATTGGCTAAATACACACACATACACGGTGGGACTTAGGTATTGATTGACATATCTTCAAGAGTTGGCTAGTATTCCTAACTCAGTACTCATTCTTATTAGCTTGCTAGAGACTGTTGGACATCAAAAATATTTTCTTTTCAAAATAAAAAGAATTTTGTGGGATTTATTCGCTGAAAACCCTCACGAGACAAAACTCGTCCACTAGGGGAAACCTAGGGGTTTAAAGGCTTATTGCACGAGCTAAGTGCAGCCGCGATTCCTGCAAAAGTGAGTTAGGATCTTTACCATGTTTTCTTGCATATAGTTTAGTTTTTCTTTATAGTTTTTGCTCGGGACTAGCAAAATGTAGGTTTGGGGGTGTGATGAGTGTTAAATATTGCATATTTTACCCATCATTAGTTCGAGTTTTATCAGCATATCATATGCATATCATTTGCTTTACACAGAGATTTTATCATTCTATCACATTGAACGGATTATCGAATTATCATCCATAAACCCGATTATTTATAGCGCATTTTTATGTAACTTCTCTTGTGTAGGTGGACCCCGCGACTCCAAGGCATCAGTAGTGTTGAAGAGTTCCAAAATAAGATGAGAAGAAGTCATTTTCCAACACAAAGGAGTGGTTGGTGTATTGGTTAGAGCTTTGGGTGGTATGAAATAGGTTATGGGTTCAAATCTCAAACTCTAACATTTCCACCAATTAAAACTTGTCATGGCACAAATCCATGTGAAAGGATATGAGCCAACCAAAAGCCTCCAAAATGAAGGACCTCAAAAAGCAAAAAGCATGTGATTAGTTCAATTCCATGCATGTTTTAGTTTAAATTTCCTACTTGTGCCTCAATTGATTAGTAGATTTTAGATCTAGTTTTGCTAATCTCTCTCATTTCTCATGCTCTATCTCTACACTTGATGCTCGGATAATCTCAATTGATGCTTTGTAGTTTGATTAAGTTCTCTCACATAGTATGCTCTAGAGCCCTTATCTTTGATCTTTTGTAGCTTGATTTTGATGATTTATTGTTAGGGTAGCTAGATGATGATCTAGGATCTTGGCCTTTGATTTTCTTTTACTTTGATCTTCATTGTTATATCATCCAATCCAATTAGGCAAGAGATTGCTAATTGGATTGTAGATTTGGGAGTTGAATTAGAACATGCATTGTTTGAATTAATTACATACTTAGTGGATTTTGGATTGCCTAATCTCTTATCTTGATTGTTGTTAATTTAAATATTTATTTGATTTGTTATTTTCACTTCTAGATTTTTAGATCTACACTTCACACCACTTGTTTTAAAATGATACACATTTCACACCACATCTTCACCTTAAATATTTCATTTCCACCACCATTCATCCACTAGTTTAATGTAGTTGGTTAGATTAGCTTAGACCTTGTTAATTTTATATTTTAGATTGTTAATTAATAGTTTACATTGCATAGTTTATTAGTTTTAATTATTCACTTCATTGTCTATATTAACTATATCTTAGTTCAATTCTACTTAAATTAGATTCATTGCTTGTTCCATCCTCTCTCTGTGGGATCGATAATCCAGACTCTTTAGTCCTTTACTACTTGATGACACCGTAGTCTTGCGGTTAAAAGTTGCACATATAAGTGTCGATCAAGTTCTTGGCGCCGTTGCCGGGGAGAGGCATTGGAAAACTTTGAATTTCATAGAGTTGAACTCATTTTTAGCTTAATGTACTTTTTATCTTTCCTTTATTTTCCTTGCGGATTCTACACATTATTTGTGTTTGTTTTATAGGGAATTCCTCGCTTGGAGAAAAGGAAAGTGGAAAAGTGCATTGGAGGACTTGAAGATTTTACTTGCTTCCTAGTTTAGGATTAGTTTAGATATTTATTTTCTTTCTTAGTTGGTTGTATTAGGTATTTATTATCAAGGCATTGTAATTATTTTGGTTGCGGGTCGGCCCGTGACCCATTTACTTTACTTTACGCACTTTACTTACATTAAGTAGTTATTTGTTTAGTAGAATTGCAATAAGTTGCTTGTAGGGAAGGAGGACGGTTGGACTATACCGTCGCGGCCCCTCACATTCATACACGGAAATTGGTGTCCGTGGTGTGAGTCGACGACAACCAATTCATCCTTCAAAATAAATCGAGAGGTTTGTATTTCTTAACCCCCGCGAATCCCTTGCAAGCGGGTTTACTTTGTTGGTTGTTCCTTGCTTTGTAGTATAATTATTTTAAATACACTTGTAATTTGGTGCACTACTAGTAAAGGGCAAATTACCCCAACAAGATAAGGATTCGGATTTCATCACCGTTTCTTTGCCCTTAGGATTTCATCTTAATTCTCACTTAGTTTAGAACCAATAAACCATAATAAAATTGAGAAGAAATGTGACCTTAGGTTACGAGCTCACTAGGGAAGACCACCGCGGTTGTGCGAATTGTGTGCCTTGGCAGATTTTCTGGTGCCTAAGCAAACCTTGTCCCTTGGCTACCATCTTGCCAAATAGGGAGACAACTTTGTTGTTCGAGGAGTTGGTTTTTAAGAGGAGCCTTCTCCTAGTGCGTCGAGATCCCACCATCTACCTGGGAGTTAACTGGCCAGAAATTCCGTTTCATAGGTCCAAGTTGGAGGCCAGAGTGTCCTCTTCACAGCTAGGAGCTATCTAGAAATCTTTTAGGTAACCTTAGTTTAGATTAGCTTTTCATTTAATTCTCAACATCTTTTGTTATGTTGCATTCATTTCATTGAGCGGACCATTGCATTGCTAGGTTAATCGCAGTTGTATGCGAGTGTGGATACATGATCAAGGCCGATTAGTGAGGACTGATTACCTTGCTTTACCTGCCCCACCCATATTACCCACAATGGCTGCCCAAAACCCTCAACAAAGGACCCTCAATGAACTATTTACACCATTTTCATCAACTTCACCTAGTTGTATAGTTTTGCCAGAAAATAATGCGGACCAATTTGAAAATCCGGCCCGCCGCCATCAATATGTTACCAAAATTTCATGGATCTGAGTGTGAGCAGCCCTATATCCATTTGAACAAATTCCTGACCATCTGCCACACGTTTAGAAATCAAAATCTGAATAATGAAGCCGTGAAGCTTAGGTTGTTTCCCCTCTCACTAGAAGATCATGCAGCCGCCTGGCTAAATTCCTTGACTCCAAACTCCATTACCACCTGGGATGAGCTTGTCAAAAAGTTTAAGTCCAAATTTTTCCCAGTGAGCAAAACTGAGCAGTTTAGGAGTGCCATCAGGAACTTTAGGGGACGACTCGAGGAAGAGTTTGCCGAAACCTGGGAGAGATTCCATGACCTATTGATCAAATGCCCACATCACAGGATTGACAAAGGAGAGTTGATACATTTCTTTTATAGAGGTCTTATGAACCCCCAGTGTATCTTGATTGAATCAATGCACAAAGGAGAATTCATGAATCAGACTGCTGATCAAGCATACGAATTCCTTGTCAAGCTTGCGGAAAATTCGCAAAACTGGAGCAGTAATAGGAAAGACTTGGAGAGAGATGAGACAGGGATCCAGAAACCTGGAATGTATAACATCAAACAGGACCCTGACTTGAAAAATGTGATGACCAGTTTAGTTCAAGGAGTGGAAAATTTGAGAAAAAAGATAGGATCTATGTCTGTGATGTCATGCCAACCCACCCCTCAGCAACATGAGCCTACCTTGAGAAGTATGAGTGAACCGCATCATGTTTGTGTGTTATGCGATAGTTGTAAGCATGTGGTTGAGAGTTGCCCCAGTCTACCATTTGTCAAGGCCGAGCAAGCCAATCCGCTGAATTCCTATGGAAACTTTCGGAAACCAACTGTTAACACTTTCAGTCAGACCTACCACCCAGACAATAGGTTCCACCCCAATTTTTCGTATCATCAATCCGAGCCTATTCAGTCCCACGGAGGTCAACCTGGATTCCAGCCGCAGTATCCTAGGCAACAATTCCAGCAACTTGCTCAAACCAATCATCCTATGGCTCCTCTTCCTCAGCAACCCATACAGCAGAATCAGTTCCAACCACAAAACCAATGTAAGGCACTAGTCCCAGATCAGATGCCTAATTACTCTGCACCAGCACAAGCCCCTCAGCAATCCTCTCATATGGAGAACCTGTTATCCAAATTCATTCAAATCCAAGAGCAGACTAACCAGGCCCAGAACCAGTCCATTGCAAAACTAGAGGCTCAATTAGGTCAGCTCACCTTACAGTTGTCTGAGAGAGAAAATAGCTATTTCCCAAGCCAAACCATTCCTAATCCGAAAGGATAGCCCAATCAGCCTAGAGGCCAGTGTTCGGTAGAGAGTAATGAGCATGTGCATGCAATCCATACTCTGAGATCAGGAAAGACTGTTGACAATAGAGTTAAGATGCCTAAAGAGGATCAAAGAGAGAAGATTTTTTTTAGGAAAACCAGAGATTTCGAGGAAAGTTGTCGAACCCGAGAAAAAGAATTTAAAGAAAGATTTGAAAGAGAATGCAGAAAGAGAAAAGGAGAAAGAGAGAGAAGAACCCATATCAAGAGGAGAACCACAGAGAGAGAAGATTCAAAAGCCCATTGTAATTGAACCATCATCTTTAGAAGTGGTACCTAGAGCACCATTCCCACACCGATTGAAGGAGACTAGGAAGAAGGATCACTTTGAGGGGATCTTAGAAGTTTTCAAAAATGTCCAGATAAACATACCCCTCCTTGATGCCATAAAGCAAATCCCTTCTTACTCCAAGTTTTTGAAAGACCTGACCACTGTCAAGCGGAAAACATCAGTACCCAGAATCGCTGTGATGGCAGCCCATGCATCAGGCTTGATCCAGCAAACCATTGCACCCAAATACAAAGACCCTGGTTGCCCTACCATTACCATTCAGATAGGAGACTCTATCATAGAGAGGTGTCTCCTTGATCTTGGGGCAAGTGTGAATTTACTGCCGTACTCCGTGTACACGCAGTTAGGCCTGGGAGGACTGAAGAAGACTGATATTACCCTATGTCTTGCTGATAGGTCAATTAATTATCCAAAAGGTGTGGTTGAAGATGTGATCGTAAAAGTTAAGGTTTTTTATTTTCCAGCTGATTTTGTGGTTTTGGATACCGAACCAGTGGCAGCCCCCGACTGACATATTCCTGTCATTCTTGGTCGACCGTTCCTTGCAACATCAGATGCAGTGATTAGATGCAGGAACGGGGTTGTAACACTTAGTTTCGGGAACGTGAAGTTGGAGTTGAATGTTTTTCGTAATGAACTCCAAACATCAGACCTAGATGATGATGAGGAAGTGAACATGATTCACACATTAATTGATCAAACAGTTCAATCATCATGTTGCACAGATCCGCTAGAGGAATGTCTGGCTCACTTCAATGCCGACATAGACATCGACGGATCCATATGCAAAGTTAATGCATTATTGGATTCGACCCAGCCGATGGATGTTGGCCAATGGAAGCAAAAAAATTGAGCCTATCTTTACATCCACCTCTGAATCTAATGTCGAAAAAGAATCAATTATTATTGAGCCACCCAAGTTAGAATTAAAACCATTACCCGAGAATTTAAAGTATGCCTACTTGGGACCCTCTGCTAGCAACCCAGTAATTATTGCCTCAGACCTTGAGGAAGAGTAGGAAAAGAAATTACTGGATGTGCTGAAAGACCATCAGAGTGCCCTAGGTTCGACCATCTCGGACATTAAAGGAATCATTCCATCTATAGTTATGCACCAGATTCATCTGGAAGAAGGTGCCAAACCATCCTATGAACCTTTAGTCCAATCCCACGGTGCAGTTCAACTTTTGAATCGCAGAGATGGTAGCACATTTCAAGTGAATGAGCACAGATTAAAAGAGTATCTTGAGTTTGTGGATCCTGAGAATATTGCTGAGAAGGTCCTTCTTGTGGACCCAGGATAGATTGGCCTCATACCATGTGAATTGTGTCTGGCTGAAGACGTTAAACTTAGCGCTTGTTGGGAGGCAACCCAATATACCCATGTGTCGGCACCCCATGGTGAGAAATTTCAATTTACCTTCCTTGTCCTATTTTATTTCTGTTATGCATAAACATTGGGGACAATGTTTAAGATAGGTTTGGGGGTGAGGCACTGCATTTCATGCATTGCATTTTGCATGTAAATAAGTTATTTTGTTTTCCATTTATACTAAAAACCCTAAAAATTTGAAAAATCTCCAAAATCACTAAAAATTTGAAAAAAGATTTCAAAAATTATCCATGGATTTTAGCTTGAAGAGTTGTCATATGTACAAGTCCTAGAAGTTTCTTACACATTTGGCCACATGAATGTAGTCCAAGAGAAGAGCAAATCACTTCTGAGAGACCCAAAAGAATCATTAGTGGAGACTAAAACCCATTGAGCGATTGAGCCTATCTATATCGGTTTGGGTGAGGACTCTTCTGCGTAATTCCTGAGTAGAATGAAGAGCTACTCCTAGAGCTTCTTAGTCCAGCACTTTCGATCTCATAAGTGCTATTCCTTGTTCTAACCATAGAGGTGACATCAAAATGCGAAGAAATCTTGACTTGTAGCTTATGATGCATTTTTCGAACTTAGGGGAAGATGATAGGCATTCAAAAAACCAATTGCCAAATTTTGAACTCACCTATTATATTTTATACCCTTAGTAGCCCTCTTGAGCTTATTTTATAAGAAACATTCATTCATTGTCCCATGCCTCATCACCCACATGTATATAATCCTTTTTTACCTATTATTTTTGAGAAGGGTAGGGATATACGAAGAAATGAAGGATTTGATCATTAGCGATGAAGACTTCACATGGGCTACCAAAATATAGATGTTCTACAAAGGGATGACAAAGGAATAAAGAAATTTGAAAGTTGAAAAAAAAAAAAGAAGAAATGAGAACCAAAGGAAAACAAAAGAAAAGGAAAAAAAGATATGAGAAACCAAAGAAAAGCAAGCACCAAAAGAGATAGAGTGGAATAAAGAACACAAAGCAAAAGGAAGAAGTGAAGTTAGCGGAAGACCTTCCTATGTAGACTTGAAGACCCTTACCTTCTCAAGAACACTTAGCCACATTTAACTCTAATCCTACCTATTAACCCTAACCCCATTACAACCTATGAAAGACCTATTGGATCCTAGGAAAGGTTAGGTGCTGAATGAGTGAGAAGTTTAGTGAGCATTTCCACCTTCTATTGATTATATCTTATTCTTTGAGATCAATCATTCTATAAATAAGCTCCGTTCTTCATCAATTATGTAAGTTCTTAGCATTGTTCATACTCATATACTGAGAGTTAGTCAGTAAAATCTGTGTGCTTCCATTCTTGAGAGTATGTCCTGTAAGGCTGTAGTCAAGGCGAAATGTATTCCGAAGGGGATTAAGGTTGTGTGGGCTTCGACTTGAAGAGTGCATGATTATTGGCTAAATACACACACATACACGGTGGGACTTAGGTATTGATTGACATATCTTCAAGAGTTGGCTAGTATTCCTAACTCAGTACTCATTCTTATTAGCTTGCTAGAGACTGTTGGACATCAAAAATATTTTCTTTTCAAAATAAAAAGAATTTTGTGGGATTTATTCGCTGAAAACCCTCACGAGACAAAACTCGTCCACTAGGGGAAACCTAGGGGTTTAAAGGCTTATTGCACGAGCTAAGTGCAGCCGCGATTCCTGCAAAAGTGAGTTAGGATCTTTACCATGTTTTCTTGCATATAGTTTAGTTTTTCTTTATAGTTTTTGCTCGGGACTAGCAAAATGTAGGTTTGGGGGTGTGATGAGTGTTAAATATTGCATATTTTACCCATCATTAGTTCGAGTTTTATCAGCATATCATATGCATATCATTTGCTTTACACAGAGATTTTATCATTCTATCACATTGAACGGATTATCGAATTATCATCCATAAACCCGATTATTTATAGCGCATTTTTATGTAACTTCTCTTGTGTAGGTGGACCCCGCGACTCCAAGGCATCAGTAGTGTTGAAGAGTTCCAAAATAAGATGAGAAGAAGTCATTTTCCAACACAAAGGAGTGGTTGGTGTATTGGTTAGAGCTTTGGGTGGTATGAAATAGGTTATGGGTTCAAATCTCAAACTCTAACATTTCCACCAATTAAAACTTGTCATGGCACAAATCCATGTGAAAGGATATGAGCCAACCAAAAGCCTCCAAAATGAAGGACCTCAAAAAGCAAAAAGCATGTGATTAGTTCAATTCCATGCATGTTTTAGTTTAAATTTCCTACTTGTGCCTCAATTGATTAGTAGATTTTAGATCTAGTTTTGCTAATCTCTCTCATTTCTCATGCTCTATCTCTACACTTGATGCTCGGATAATCTCAATTGATGCTTTGTAGTTTGATTAAGTTCTCTCACATAGTATGCTCTAGAGCCCTTATCTTTGATCTTTTGTAGCTTGATTTTGATGATTTATTGTTAGGGTAGCTAGATGATGATCTAGGATCTTGGCCTTTGATTTTCTTTTACTTTGATCTTCATTGTTATATCATCCAATCCAATTAGGCAAGAGATTGCTAATTGGATTGTAGATTTGGGAGTTGAATTAGAACATGCATTGTTTGAATTAATTACATACTTAGTGGATTTTGGATTGCCTAATCTCTTATCTTGATTGTTGTTAATTTAAATCTTTATTTGATTTGTTATTTTCACTTCTAGATTTTTAGATCTACACTTCACACCACTTGTTTTAAAATGATACACATTTCACACCACATCTTCACCTTAAATCTTTCATTTCCACCACCATTCATCCACTAGTTTAATGTAGTTGGTTAGATTAGCTTAGACCTTGTTAATTTTATATTTTAGATTGTTAATTAATAGTTTACATTGCATAGTTTATTAGTTTTAATTATTCACTTCATTGTCTATATTAGCTATATCTTAGTTCAATTCTACTTAAATTAGATTCATTGCTTGTTCCATCCTCTCTCTGTGGGATCGATAATCCGGACTCTTTAGTCCTTTACTACTTGACGACACCGTAGTCTTGTGGTTAAAAGTTGCACATATAAGTGTCGATCAGCAGTCATTAATTCATTTCTTTGGACGACCCAATCAGAAGCAAGCATCCAGGAGTTACAAGTCAATTGATTCATGGCATTTAAACCATGAAATTCCTCCCATCATGGCGATTAAAGGCGATTAAATGCCCTCAATCTCCTTCGGCCAATCAAAAGCCAAGAAAAAGGAGTTACAAAATAAAGAATTCAATCTTGTAACTCCTCCCTTTATGTAGCTTTATGACAATTAAGGCTCATAAATCCTCCTAAATGGCTACCTAAAAGCCTATAAATAGGAGAGCATTCCAAAGAATTCCAGATCAGAGAAAAATTAAACAACTCCCAGAGATAAGAATCAGATCAGCTTCCAAGCACAGAAAATCCAAAGAAAGAGAGAGAAAAAACTCTGCTGAAATCCTGCACCAGCCACCGCGACAAGGTGATAAAAGTCCCTTGGGGGTTCCCCCCCCCCCCAAGGTCCTTGCTTTCTCCTTCTGCCTCCAATGGCTTAGACGTGGCTTTTCAGCCCGTCTACTTAGTTTTTTATTGGACATAGGACCTCCTTTTGGTCTTTGTCCTCTAAAAACCTGAGGTTATAGCCAAGCGAAGCGAATCAAGAGCATCATCTGCTCTCATCTGCATGGATGATGGCGAAGTCCACATATGGCTTGCGACCGTCAATTTGAACGAGTCCCCCACAATCTCCTGAGAAGTTAGATCCTCATTTTCTTGCTTTTCATTGTAGTTTGTATTTTTTCAAAAGAGACAAAAATCACAACTCTTGTCTTTCATTATTAATAAGAATTGTAAATCGGCTATAAACGCCAAAATCGGCTATAAATGCCAAAAAAAACCGCATTTCACGGCAAATCAAGAAAAATGTCTCTTTTCTTAAATATATGTGCAATGAAAAACTTGGAAGAAGTTGATTTCCTTTTTACTTGCGAAGGTCGATCTCCGGATCACCACTTGTAATTCCAAGTAAAATAGAAAATTTGGCACACCCACACAAAAAAATATTGATGCACGCCTTTGCCCCCCTGTTACGAAAGGGTCGGACCCCAACGGACTCCCACGTCCGCCGACCTCGGTAGAACCGAGCAGAAGCGCAGTCCATCAATCAACAGATCTGGGGAAAAAATATAGAGAATAAACAGAGTAACATGGGGCCATCCAGGCTTGAGACTAATTATAAAAACTAACAAGTTATACCAACTACATATTTTATACAGACCATAATAGGATATTTAATGGTAAAGTAAATTAAGCGTACAACATTGAGGGTTCAGGTTCGACCTTGTCAGACAGGAGTGTTTTTGGATTAACCACATTTAGCTTCATAAAATGGAATAGAATTTTGTTTCCAGTTTTTTCTATATTACATCTGGGTTGAGATGATTAGACAGGAGAACCTGATGATGATCAAGTTTGGACCACCCTTAGTTGGACAAGGATGTTGCATTTATTATAAATCTCAATAGATAGATAAGGCTTACCAGGAGAATACAAAGCACTGAATTTGTATTCATGATTTTTCAAATAATAAAATAAAAAAATCTTAATAAAGAAGAGCAATCATGAATTTTTGAAAGAATACAATAGCATGCTCTCTTGGAAATAAATTATCACCATTATAAAGCAGAACATTGGCCCAACATATCAATTCACAGTTATCTAAACATCTTAATAATCTGGATGTTGGCCCTCCTCTCAAGCTATCCATTTTCAGAATTGACGAAAATGAAAGAATAACACGTAAAACAAACCTAATTGTCTTTCCATGTTGGCAACCACAAGAGCTACCCCAGAACCTGTTAAAGCACCGGAGCCCTTAGGGTGTAAAACTTAAATGTCAAAATGCATGAATTCTTGACGAAATAAAAATAACAACTTTGCTAAAATTCCACATAAAATAGTATGCAGAGGAGCACTGGCAATCTGTGATTGCTGATACTCAAAATTATTCAATTGAACATGTAATCAGACCGAAAACCTGAAAAAGCAAAGAAAAAAAAGGCAAAAACAATGAAAACGTACTAATTTTTTTTTAACAGGAGAGATCAATTGTAATTAATAATGAAATTGCAGCTGAATTTTTCTTTTTCTTTTTCCTTTTTCATCAAAGATGACTTTAGATATTGAAACTGCAGTTAAATTGTCACCATCATTATCTAAACCTACAAATAATCTTAAAACTCTTAAATCAATCTCTCTTTTAAAATCAAACTTTTAGAAAGTGATTATCAAAAGGGGTCTCTTAATAACTTGTATCTACTCTTAAAAGACTCAATAACAATAAACATAAGAACCTACCTTCCCAACTAATTGTACGGGATGTGTGACCTTTCTTGTAATTGGCATGTGCTAAAATCAAATCACTCAAGTGACTTAAGTGATTCATGTGGGTCCCCTTGGCTAGACGTATATTGCTTCTGGCTTTAGTGAGATATTGGGCATTCTCTTATAAATCTAATCAAATCACTCAAGCGACTCAAGTGATTTAAAGTGATTCATATGTACGGTCAACAATTATCTAACTTTGAGTCCCTTAAATCAAATATTATATAGCTAGAAAATAAAGATCTCTTTGCCTTTTCTTTTCCAGCTACTGCCAAAAACATAACTGCATGTATTTTATGTTCATTATTTAGGGCTTGTTTGGGAGGTCTAGTCTAGCTTTTAAAGACCATTCAAAATAGACCCATACAAAAAATAGCCATAGAAAAAAGATGCTAAAATAAAAGGAGGTGTTTGGTAATGCAAGGGTCTATGCTAAATATACATTTTTATATCATTGCTTGAGAATTCTTTACAGATTTCTTGAGATCCACAAGGTTTTAGGCCATGAAAATTGACCCTATGGACGTGCTCAGCCTTCCAAAGAGATCTCACGTTTTGGATCTTGTGCTTAAGGCCTACATAATCCACAAAATTATACCTAATGGCTCACTTTTTTGCACATATCTAGAGATTGGTGATGATCAAAAGGGTGAAATCTGGTCTCATGGTCATGTTTGATATTGTGAACATTACTAACGGTTTAGATCATATTTTCCACGCCTCTAAATAAAAAAAAATTAAAACAGTTTACTGCTCATGGACAAATACAATATTGAGCATAATACATTAATGTTTATTTTTGTTTTGCACATATATTGAGATTCACAATGTATTATGTGATCAAAATTGACCACATATCTATTTTCAGCCTTCCAAACATATCCAACGGTTTTGATCTTGTGTTTTGGGCCCACCGATCATAACAAATTATATCCAATGGCTCACGGATTTTGGCACATCTCGAGATTGGTGATGATTCAACAACTGAAATTTGGATGTATGGTCGTGTTTGGTTTTCAACGGTTTGGATCTTGATGGACCCTCTCAGATTTGGAGAAACCTTAAAAAAAACGGATTGGGTGTGATTATGCACAAAACACTGTTGCTCCGCCTCTAATATTTTCTCTCTATTTCTCAACTACCTCATCAAGGGGGCTCTGGAAAGTAGAGGCATTTCTAAAATGGGTGGAGGTTTAAAGGTGGTGCCAAACACACTATTTTTCCAAACCTCTATCCATTTTAGAGAAATAGAGGGAAAAATTAGACCTCTCAAACATGCACTTAGTGGTATGACAATCATTTCCTTCTATTAAGGACCCCTTTAGGATGCAACTCAGTTGAACTTCTTTCAAAATCTAAACAATAATATTAGGGAAATTTTCAAATATGTCCTTGAGTTTTTGCCTTATTTCAAAACAGGACACAAGTTTTTAAACTTTCCAAATTAGTCCCTAAGCTTTCTAGTAAATTTTCAATTAAGGACAACCAACCATTTAAAGGTATTTTCTGGTGACCTTTTCCCTCAGTATTTTAAAAATACCCAAATCACCTTTCATTTAAAGCCATAAAATGGTTTCGGCAGCCACTACATGCAGCCAAACGCTGTAGGAATACTGGGTCTCAAAGATCACCGTGAGGACACCAGTAAGGGAAACGAGGAGAATATAGAGGAAGTGAAAGAGAGTTTTATTACAATGAAGGGTAATTTTGGTATTTAAGAAAAATAAGAAAAAAGTTACCGAAAAATAACTTTAAATAGATGGATGTCCTTAATTGAAAACTTCCTGAAAAACTTAAGGACTAATTTAAAAAGTTTTGAAACTTGTATCATTTTTTGAAATAAGGCCGAAACTTAAGTACTTTTTTGAAATTCTCCCTAATATATAATATGTCATAACCATCTGTCCACTCTCTCTTTTCGTTCATCTGTCCACTCTCTCTTTTCGTTAATCAAACCAAGCATTGTAGCAGGAGTAAACCATCATAACATTCCTATAGAGAGATCCTTAATGCTGAAGGGCAAATGCTATACTCACTATCTGACCTTTTTTTATTCTTAATATCATTGTTTTAGTATATAACTATATTCCTTGTCGTGTTATACTCTACTCCATACGATTTGTAACTCATTTATTCTTCATATCATTGTTTTTGTTTAAATATATTCCTTCTCTGTTGTACTCTACTCTATATAGTTTGTGACTCATGAAACTTTTCTTATTGTTTTCCCTTTTGTCAAATATGCCGTGTCTTTCTCAGTAATTAATGCAAGTGACATATGAAATTATCTACTTTTGCTTCTCAATATAAAAACAGAGGAAAAAGAAAAAAAATGAAGATTGTCATTCCGTTTATGTCTCGCTCCTATTAACAATTGCTTTGTACCTTCAACTGTGTCGTATGTCCAACTTCTGATTTTGCCTTGAGCTTAAGAATGTTGCATCCCCGTATTGGTGATTAAGGCTATCAATCTAATAGATCATACGTACAGAATAAACTTTGATCATACAAAATAAACTACTCCCGTAGCACAATCAAGAATAAAAAAAAAACTCCCCAAAGGCTACCCAAAATGGAAGATACTACCATCCAACATTTGTTCTTCGTTTTGTTTATTGCAGATAGTTAATGCATGTTGTGATTGTCTATTTGCAGGCAGTCAATTGAAAGGTTATGAATTATGATTATCTCATTGTGTGTTGACACCAAAAATATCACTTTGCTTCTTCAAGAGCTAGAAAACTGCGTGAAGTCGCAGCCTGCCATAAATAGGCAATGCTACTTCCAAAAAATCAAATCTTGTCAGAATCAAACAAAAACTGCAAGATCCTTCAAGACAACCAAAAGAGGAGTACACAAGAAGTTTCGGGCCATTTCAAAATCATTTGGCCAAACTTCGCTTCTCCGACAGCTGAAAAGGAGCTCCCGGCGGCGAAAGCATCGGAGACACCAAATCTTCGATCAGAGCCAATGGATGGTCTCAAAATACATCCAAAAGGCTCCATGTCAAGTTTCGAGTCAAACCTACAACGTTTGACCCTACATCAACCCTCGAACAGCTAAATCAAGCTTCTCGGCGGCGAGAACCACCAAGGCCATCACTCATCTGATAGAGCACATGGACGGCTTCAAAATTCTTACAAAGGGCTACACATCAAATTTCAGGTCATTTCGACAACATTTGACCATACTTTGACGCTCGGAAGCCAAATCAGGCCTCTCGGCGGTGAAGCTCCCCGGGACCACGGTTTCCAAGACAGAGCCTGTGGATCATCTTAAAATGACTCCAATAGGTTCCCTGTCAAATTTCAAGTCAATCGGACATCGGTTGACCGCACATCAAGCCGCGACATCTTCATCGCGACAAAAACAAGTCTACTGGTGATAGGACCCAAACGGTTTCAAAAATCAAACAAAAGCCTTGGTTGGTCTTATTTATTGCTCAGGAGGCTTCACCTCAAATTTCAGGTCATTCCGACATCGTTTGACCCAGTTTCAGTTCTGACAGAAAATCGGCAGCTCTGCGCGATGAAGTTTTCGGCTTTCTCGGAAAATTAGAAACTTTGCAAAACAAAATGCAAGGGTTCTCATTAGGTTTTCTACAGGAAAATCAGGCCAATAAATGATCAAAAATGTCAAGAAAAAATACAGAAGAAAAAAGAATAAAAAAACAGCAAAAACGGACACAAAACGGGATAAAAAGAGGGAAAACCCCTCCAGGGTCGCAGGGGCCCGGGATCGCCGGCGACCCTGGGGCCCGGGATCGCCCGGTGGGCCCCGAAAACCCCGTTTTTCACCGTTTTTTTGCGACTCGAAGCGTCCGGCATTTGGTATTTTCCAAAATTCATACTTTTGAGACACAAAATCCTCTGACATCCGTCAAAATCACGGGTCAATCATCAAGAGTGTCAAAATCAACATTGATCGCCAACCGGTCAACCAAAAAAGTGTGCTTCCTACCCGACCGATCGAAAAATCGACAGGACAGATGACACCGACACTCTATTGGCAACCAATACCTGAAGTTATGTGGTCATCTGATGTTGATCTACATGAAGATCCATCGTTGATCATCGCCAGAAGAATCCCAAAGGACGCGGCACGGCCCGCGACTCTTCAACTGCTCGGCAACCACTTAATGCGATTAATTGACTGGCTTTATTGCAGTCATTAATCCATTTTTTTAGACGGCCCAATCAGAAGCAAGCATCCGGGAGTTACAAGTCAAGAGATTCATGACATTTAAATCATGAAACTCCTCCCATCATGGCGATTAAAGGCGATTAAATGCCCTTAATCTCCTCCGGCCAATCAGAAGCCAAGAAAAAGAAGTTACAAAATAAAGGAATTAAATCCTGTAACTCCTCCCATTATGCGGCTTAATGACAATAAAAGCCCATAAACCCTCCTAAATGGCTACCAAAAAAGCCTATAAATAGGAGAGCACTCCAAGAAGAAAGGACAGCACGGAAGACGGAAAGCACAGACAACAACACAAGGGACTGCAGAAAATCCTCAGAATCTAAGAGAGGAAACTCTGCGGAAGTTCTAAACCGACTACAGCTACAAGGTGATAAATGTCCCTTGGGGGGTACCCCCAAGGTCCTTGCCTTCTCCTTCTGCCTCCAATGGCTTAAACGTGGCTTTTCAGCCCGTCTACTTAGTTTTTTATTGGACATAGGACCTCCTTTTGGTCTTTGTCCTCTAAAAACCTGAGGTTATAGCCAAGCCAAGCGAATCAATAGCATCCTCTGTTCTCATCTGCGTGGATGATGGCAAAGTCCACATATGGCTTGCGACCGTCAATCTGAACGGGTCCCCCACAATCTCCTGAGAAGTTAGATCCTCCTTTTCTTGCTTTTCATTGTAGTTTGTATTTTTTAAAGGAGACAAAAATCACAACTCTTGTCTTTTATTATTGATAAGAATTGTAAATCGGCTATAAACGCCAAAATCGGCTATAAACGCCAAAAAATCGCCTTTCATGGCAAATCAAGAAAAATGTCTCTTTTCTTAAATATATGTGCAATGGAAAACTTAAAAGAAGTTGATTTCCTTTTTACTTGCGAAGGTCGATCTCCAGATCACCACTTGTAATTCTAATTAAAATAGAAAATCTGGCGCACCCACACAAAAAAATGTTGATGCACGCCTCTGCCCCCCGGTTACGAAAGGGTCGGACCCAAACGGACTCCCACGTCCGCCGAACTCGGTAGAACCGCTCCAGAAGCGCGGTCCATCATTGTGGATGTTATTTGATATTGTTGTTCATAGTGGGTCCATCAAATCAATGATCTAGAATACCAAACCATTGACTCTATTGTACATACGTAACTTTGACTGATTGACCAAGATACTGTGCAGGTTGAGGGTCATATGATCTGGAATATATAATTTTTTCTGATTTATATATGTTAAATTGATTTTTTTTTGTAATTTATCAATTGTTTCATCAACTGATGTCATGCTTTTAATTACTATTTTGCCAATGTTCAGGTTGAGTACGTCTTTGGAAGAAGCCATTGTTTATCCTACCCCTACATCACTTTACCTTGTGAAAAACTCATTGCAGGTAGGCCATTTTCAGAATTATTTGGGATGATAAGAATTTTGAACTCCAAGTTGAAATAATAAAACCTTGACTATATTATATTTTTTTTCTTATTTGATGCTAGTATTATGCTTTGCCTATGTGGATGCACCGGGTTATTAGATATTCAAGAACCTGAATATTATCACCACTGGTGTGTTATGGAATATCATTTTGAAGAAAAACTAAGGTCATTATTTTGTTGTGTATCAAGGAATCTGAGGTTTGATGTTGGATTGGATGTTGCATTACTTTTTGCTGTACAACAAGTGTTAATTTGAGATGTTACAACTGCCAATTTTTTCTTTTTATTAGAATAAAGACAAGTCTATTTTTGCATGCATGAGTTTTTATAGCATCTAACAAGGAATCATATCTATTAATGCTAATAATGTTAAAGCTACTAAGGCTACATGGTGGGTTGAAATTCGTTATTTCTGTTTGAGTCGGTCCAATCTTCTAGATTATTATGATCTAAAGCATGAAAGCGTCAACTCATTTCAGAACCCTCCTTTTATTTTCAACTACTATTGGTGAAAACCTTCTTCCCCAAACTCATTTTGATGAGTCAGGCCCAAATGACCCAACCCATGAGGATGAAGCTCAGGTCCAAGCCCACGAAGAGACCAAGTCAAGGCAGCCACGTTGCTTCGGAAGCAATCCCGCTCCTACCAGGTCCTACGGAGAAATACCTCACCTGCCTCGTCCAGCGCGATGGCAGTTCCTCACCTGCCTCCTCCAGCGCGAGGGTAGTTCGAGGGCTCCAAGGACGAACGTTGCTGAAGAGTCGTCCCCATCTGTTAGGGGAGGACTATAAATCAAGGAGCCCCACCAGCACTTGAAGGAGGATGGATCTCTCTCTATTCACTTCGACGCTTGTATTCCTCTAGTTTGTAATAATCATTGAGGAAGTAAAACACCACAGGCAATCTCTGCCTTTATGAAGTGGACGTAGGTCATCTTGACCGAACCACTATAATCTCCTCTCTCTTCTTGCATTTACTACATTTATTACTTGACCGGTGGTGTCCGAAACCCTATTTTGGCATCATCGCATTTCATGGTTGATTACCTCATAGAAAGATGTGGGTTTTCAAGAGAAAATGCTATTAAAATCCCTAACAACACTAAAATCCCCCAAAAACCTAGACTGTGTACTTGAGTTCCTAAAAAAGAGCAGTTTTCAAGACACCCACATAAAAAACTCACCTCTAGGGTCTTTCATTTCCTCACTTCCAACATCGAGAAGTCCCTCAAACCCAAATTCATCTTCTTTTAAGAACTAGGTCTATTTGGTCCTTCCTTTGCAGACCTTGTTGCCAAAAGCCCTGCCTTGCTCAATTGTAGCATTGACAATCATATCAGGCCCAAAATTGATTTCCTTAGAACACTCCTTCAGAATTATGATGATGTGATTAAGGTTGTAAAGAGAGGTAGCTGGCTATGCCACTGCAATCTCCATAAGATCATTGTAGGTGCAGAAAATAATGACCCACAATAATTGGGGTGCCTTAGAGGACTTATCCAAGGTGGTGATGACTGGGTACCGTCCGAAAGCCTGAAAGAGAAGAGCAAACAGTCAGAGGACCCTGGCCTGGGCGGCGCAAGGCTCTCCGATGCCAAAGTCAGTGAATGAACTGGAACAGTGGAAGGAGAGGAAGAAGAGAGGCAGAGTAACGGCTCTGTGGGTTGAATTGTGCGTACCTTGCTGGTGGTATGAGGCTCTATTTATAGAGGCTTGGGTCGATATCTTTGGACGATATCTTGGTGTGGGTCTCATGATTCGACTGGGAAGTCATGATCAGCCCACAAAGTAATTAATGCGGTTCAATCCAGCCCACTCTGCATTTAATGCTAGTCGGATCAGCCCACATCGCATTAAATGCGCGTCTTGTTGGGCCAGATTGTGTTGGACGCCTTTGACGGTTGGGGTACCATCGGATCCGCCCTCGGGGCTCGCCCTGATGTGGCTTCAGCCGCTGGATGCCGCCCTGTCAGTGATATGGCGAAGATTATGGATGGCTGGATGTCGCATCTGTCTCACTAGCTCGCGCCCCTATTCCTCCACGTGCCTGATGACGTGGGGGATGAGGGGTGCGAGTGGAGGCTCTTTCCTGCTTCGGCTTTCATCCCGGCTCCTTTAGCCGAGGTGTAGCTTTCTGCCGAGGTGGGCACATGGAGTAGCCGAGCTCGGCGCTAGCGGTCCGGACCTGCTTGACTTCGGCCGGAGCCCCTGTCCCGGTAGCCGGGGTGAATCTGGTGCCACGTGGGCGGCACGCGGATGGCACGCGAGAATGCTTAGTCTCATCTGATGGCTGTGATTAGCGTAATCCTGGAGTTCTGGAAGTCTCCCCACACAGCCTTTTTTGTAGGGGATGGAATTGTGGGCCCGCCCGCCGGGGGCCCCCCACAGGGCCTATTGTTTACACTTCGGGTCGTAGCGGTGAGCGTACCCTACGCATGCATTTGTCCCAGGCCCAAGTGGTACCAGAACTCACCCAGATTATCTCTTAAAGCGAGAGGTCTCGGGTTCGAAACCTGGGAAGGCCCCTGGGGAGCATGATTTCCGAATCCTCCCTGGGACAAATGCATGCGTAGGGTACGCTCACCGCTACGACCCGAAGTGTAAACAATAGGCCCTGTGGGGGGCCCCCGGCGATCCCGGCGGGCGGGCCCACAATTCCATCCCCTACAATCATTATTACCAACATTAAGATACTGCGTCAATATGGTGCACTACATATGGCCCTACAAAATGAATGGTAAAGATAGAATAAAAAAATCATATTTTTTTAAATTATTACAAATTGCTATACTTCTTATCATATCTTTTATATTATTTCTTACCTTTATATTTATTACATCTCATAAAAAATTCTCACCATTTCTTTTCATGGTTATAAAAGCTCGAATAACAAACGTTATAATATATTAGAAAATGTAAAACTATACAATTTCTTTATTATTGATTTGTTTCCTTTTTCCTCATATGTAAAATATGGGCTAAAATAGAGATAGAAGAGAATATTTCAAAAAATATTATAAAAATTTGAGTGATGACAAGAAAGTAGAACTACGGAGAAAAAAGAGAGAGGCATACAAAAGAAAAAATTTAAGAATTGCACTTGATTCACAATTGACTTCATCAAGGCAGTCTATTTTTGAACAAGGTATAGTAATAACAAAATAAAAATTATATTTTATTCTTTTCCTAAAGTTATGTATCAATTATTGAAACTCTTATAATTGACTAATACTTCTTTGGTTTTCACTATACTGACTATCATAGTGAATGAAGTTGAAACTCTTATAATTGAGTAAACTTCTTTGGTTTTCACTATACTGACTATCATAGTGAATTAAGTTGACTATCTTTCATCAAGAAAATCAAACAAAGGGAAACAACAAATTGAGTACTACAACACTTATGAAGTTGGTAATTGATAAGAATTACAACCTTTAATCACTTAATACTTAAAGTGGGGGCATCTGGTAATCTTTTTTAAAATTATTTCAATAGGATCAACATCAAAAGCGCGTCGTCACTCCGCTTCATCAAAAAAATAGAATGAAGCGCTTAGAGGTGATAAAACATACATATATACTTCATTTTCTCTTGGAAAAAGTACCAAAGTTTATTATTCATAATAAAACTATGGCCTTTCTTCCAATTTTGTAAACAACTTAGTAAAATTGAAAAAATTGACATTTTTATTGTTGATAAAATAAATATGGTCTTTCTTTCAATCTCGTAAACAACTTAGTAAAATGCTATTCATCACTAATCAAATTAAATGAAAGTAGATTACTCATTTTAAAAAAATTCATCAATGCTTTTTACAATTTTATAATAATATTGATTCTATTATAGAATATATAATAACAAAAAATAGTAAAACATTAAACTAAAAAATCTTAAAAGGAGAGGCGCATATATAATTATCTAATTTCTTTTATTTAAATCTTCACAGTAACTAAACTATACTTCTTCTTGCTTTTATATTTATCGTAGATAAAATCCCTTCTAGCTCTATATGCATCGATGAAATTCTTCAAAATATATTTCAAAAACCATCTATTTTACCATCTTCTTCAACATATGAATATTGCAATGCAAAGAGACTTCATGATGAACTTGCAAGTTTATGCTGCTCCTCGGGTCAAATATCATTGGTTTCAAATCATGCCCCCGAAGAACTCCATTTGCTATTTAAGTCAAACTCAAGTGATGCTTTGAAAATTTGAAAATATCTAATTCATACTAATAACACTCTTCCATTTACATTGTTTGGTGTCAAATATGATAGAGAACTTTGCAAAAGACAAAAATGTATATATATAAATTCAAGGTACAAGGTCAGGTATACCACTATATCAATTACTTGGTACCCACTTATGGACATCCTTCTTACTTACAACTCTATTTTTATGATACGGAACATGAAGTGAAGAACCGCATACAAGCATCATAAAAAAATTAATTCAAGCGTCATTCAAAAGCCACTCAATATCTGATCAGTTAATCCATACTGCTCTTTTTTTCGGAGCCTTCAGCATGTACATACTTTGAAAAGCCTTCACATTGTAATCAAGTACAATGTCGGGTTAGACCAAAGAGTGTATAATGCTCCATCAGAATCACAAGTAGCAGCAATATGGATAGAGGATAATGACTCTGGCACGCATGGTGAACGCGATATAATTGTCGAGAGTCATTCAGGCCATAGTCATAGAGTGCAATATCATTTTGGATATTATGATCCATTGCAATATCCATTATTATTTCCATATGGTGATACTGGATGGCATAAAGGAATACAGAGATTAAATAAAACAATTTCAAGAGCTTATTGTCAAGGACAGAGACATCTCTTAATCCTTTCCAAATATCATCAGTAGAAGATCTCCTTAAAAAAGAAAGATAAGGTACTAATGATACATTACTTATTTAAATTATACATCTAATATTAAATATATTATAATAATTTATTTTAATATTTTCCAGTGAACCAAAAGAAATTTAACAAGAGAAACGATGTGTCTTGTCGTGAGTATTATTGCTACAAGTTGTAACTATGAAAAAAGCTGTACTTCAATACTGCTGCACTCAGGTCATTTGTTACAACAATATGTTGTTGACATGTACATCGAGCTAGAGAGCTCTTGGTTGGACTACTTTCGTTATCGACAAGATGAAATACGAGCTGATTTATATAAGGGGCTTGTTGATAGTATTACAATTGGAGAAACTCATGGTTTTAAAGTTGGACATAGAACTGTCTTACTGGCATCATTTATAGGTGGTCCAAGAGATATGAGACGATGTTATATAGATGCAATGGCATTGGTTAAACGTTTTGGAAAACTTGATATCTTTTTAACATTGACATGTAATCCTTCTTGGTTTGAAATTAAGAACAAACTTAAATCATCTGAAGAAGCACGAAATAGGCTTGATTTGATTGCACGGGTATTTAATGCAAAACTAGAAGAGTTAAAAGATGATTGTTCAAAAAAAAATATTTGGACCAATTGTTGCTTATGTGTATGTCATTGAATTTCAAAAGAGAGGACTTCCATATGCTCATTTCTTACTTATCTTGAAGACAAGCTATATTATGTCAGAAGCATTTGACAGATTTGTTTGCGTTGAACTACTCGACATAGCTAAAATTCACATTTGTATGTAGCAGTTGTGAAACACATGATGTATGGACCATGTGGAAATTTAAATCCAAAAGAATATGTGCATGAGAAAACATGGTTATTGCAAAGACCATTATGCTAAAGACTTTTCTTCTTCAACAACTCAAGGAAAGAATTCATATCCAATATATAAACAATGCAACACCAATGAATAAGTCAAAGTATGTGGTGCATATTTTGACAGTCGATGGGTCATGCTGTACAATCCTTACTCGCAAAGTTTGATTGTCATATAAATGTCAAAATTTGTTCTACAATTAAAGCAGTCAAATACTTGTACAAGTATATCTATAAGGGTCATGACCGTGTTGCTTTCCATATTACTGGTAATGAAAATAATTTTGACGTTGACGAAATAGAACAATTCCAAATAGCAAGATGGATTTCACCTCTAGAAGCCACATGGAGAATCTAAGGCTTACATTTGCATTTAGAAGGTAAACAAGTTATATCATTCAAGAAACAAGATAATCTTCTTCACGTGATTTCCAATGATCGTGCATTTAGAACAATGTTAACTCAATTTTTTTCGAAATAAATAGAGTTAACATGGAAGCACAAAAATGGCTTTTTAAAGAATTTTCTGAACATTTTGTATGGCACGATGACCGAAGATACTGGAGTGAGGAAAAAAGATTGTTGTTTTAGTGTTGGAGGGACAATAAAATTTGATATGACCCGCTAATGTAACTCGAACCTAACCCACATTTGACCCGTGTAACCCAATCTGCAATAAATATGGGTCAACATGGGTCAGGAAAACTTGCTCATATTTAAATGGATCGGATTTGACCCACTATTTTAATGGACTTGATAGGGTCATCACTCATCCCACATATATAAACCCGTTTAAACAATTTGATGGTCTACTATCTTGGTGGTATATTATATATGGAATGAGCCGGGCTTGTGTTGGGCTTGTGTTGGTCTACAATTTAACTAAAAATAGCCTTATTAACAATTGAAATAAATTGAGACTGGGCAAAGACTTATAGGTTGGATCGGTTCAAATAGGTTGACTCGCATAGAATGTGGACTATATGGGATTGTTGAGTTGACCGCACCAGGTGTGGGTTGAAGTTGCTTGACTTGTTTAAAAAAAGATTGATTAAACTTCAACCTGTAAACACCCCATGGCATCCCAATCCATTTTGACCCACCCTGACCCATTTATCCCCTATCAATGGGCTAGAATGTACAAATATTTAAATTTTTATTATAATATTTTTAGGCTTTTTTTTGCTAGAAAATTTTAAAATAGGCTTATGATGATGGTATTTAAACATAAATTTAGATTATAAGCCCTTCATGGGACATGTACAGGCCTAAGGTGTGAGTCGGGAGGAGTTCAAATTTAGCCTGGCCTGCACTAAACTCAATCTGCTATCTTTTATTGATAGTCAATTTTATGCAAATTGATCAAAATCGAATTCAAGAATGCTTGATTTAAATACATAATATTACACAATGGCCCAAATAAAAAAAAGTGTCGAGATGTTGGACTCATATTTTTTTTTCAAATTCGGTTCTATAGATATTTCGGTATTCAAATTCTCATCTTGCATAGCGATTCTGCCAATGTAATTTTCTTTGGTCCCCATCCTCTTTTTACTTCCTTTGGTAAGAGCATAAATATAAATATATTATAAATACCGGCAGGACGTGTATAAAAATAAAATCCGAACCTGCCCCATGTCAAAACAATCACTACCAAACTTGCTTCTAACAGGAGTGGGTCGGGATGGTCCCATTTTAACCCTACCTTTGCCATCCTTCCCTTCTTTTTTTTAAGTACCCACATGTATTGCTGTATGCACCCACTTGCTGAACTCACCCCCCTTTTTTTATTTTCTTAATATCGTTTTGCTGAGCCCACCCACCATATTTCCCATCTGCATTTCCCGCATTTCCCTCGTCAACCCACTTTGAAAAACCGAGCAAAGGCAGTGCACATCGCTTCTCCTCCTCTTGCCTTCCCTCTTCTCGGTCGTTCTCCCTCCAAAGAGCATCACTGCACATCGTTCCTTCTTCTTCTTTTTCTTCACAGGACGCTTTAGGTGAGTCTTCTTTTTCTTTTTCTTTTTTTTCTTCTTCATACGTTTAACATTTTTACATTCCTTTTAGGTCGTAATTTCTTTGTTAGATACTAGATAAGTTTATTACAAGCTAATTCATGTGCATTCGAAGTACTGAATCCCTTCAATTTGCCAAAAATCGTGGCTTTTTTTTCACGATCTGCTCGGCACTGCAGAACCGTGCACCAATTGTTGTGCACGGCAAATGTTTACCGTGTACATATTTTTTGCACGATAAAAGAAACCGTGCATAAATGTTTTGCACGGAACTTGTAAACCGTGCAAAACAAATATGCACGGCAAACATATACCGTGCATAAAATTGTTGCACGAAAAAGTTGTACTGTGCAGAACGATTTTGCACGACACTGTTGAACCGAGCAGTACAAGAAAATAAGATTTCTTCCTAGAATGTTTTTTTCTTCGTACTGATTTTTATTTTAAATCCAGATTGGAAGATATGCCGAGGAGACCAGCTCGCTGTATTGGTGGCATCTCACATCCTACAGGTGGACGTGGTAGTACTTCTAGCGATCCATCCAGAGTGCGGGTGAAGGTTGGCGTTACTAGACCTCCTCGCCGAGGTGTGCATGCTACTACTTCGACCGCCGGCCGTCAACGGCCAACAACGTCTGAACGAAGACGCAAATTACGGCAGGATCCATTGCCTGAGAGCTCTTCAGAGGATGATTCCTCAGAGGATGAGGCAGGGCCGTCTAGTCCTCCCCAGCCGTCTAGTACTCCTATTGCGCCAGCAGGGGAGGATGATTCCTCAGAGGACCAGGCACAGCCATCCAGTCCTCATGCCTCAGCGGCAGGGGATGGCCCTATTCCAGGCGGTCCGGCCGACGAGTCTGTCCTTGTGAGTGTCAGGACTCACGTGGCCATATCCATATGGGACGGGGAGGTATACGTTAATTCTTTATATGTTTTTAAGTAATTCTTTATAATACCAGATGCTAATGAAGACTTATACTATACTTGTAATGTGCAGGAACGTGGCCCGCTCAAATGTATCAGTCATTGGTGCCAGTTGAAGGACTGGTACATACCTCGCCCTGGAGATCGTCTTGATCTTGAGGTGCCTCTTTTTCGCGCTATCATAGAAGAGTCTGGGTTGGCAGACCTGAGGCGTTTCAGCTATCGATATATCTCCTGCCCCTTGGTCTCGAGCTTTGTGGAGAGATGGTAGCCGGAGACCAATACCTTTTACATGCCGTTTGGGGAGATGACGATCATATTAGATGATGTGAGTTCTCTACTCGGCATCCCAGTCACTGGACTTCCTCTCTACTATGGGATTTACTGACCAAGTAGATCTACTCGAGTTACGACTGGGTGTGGATAGGGAATCTGCGACAGCAGAGTTGAAACGGGGTGGGGTAGTGAGGATGGGGTGGATCCGACGGGTGTGCGGCGATGTGACTCCTGTGTCGTCGGTTGAGGAGGTAGAGTGTGCAGCCAGAGGATATCTTCTTTATCTGTTGGGCTATACACTATTCACTGATAAGTCCGCCACGAGGGTCCCTGTGTACTACTTATCCTTATTGATGGATCTGTCACGGGTCCGTCATTACACATGGGGGGCTGCCGCACTGGCGTATATGTATCGCCAGTTGGGGACCGCCACGAGGGCAGATGTGCGGCAGATTGCTGGATATTTGACACTGCTCACGGTAAGACCGTTACATTTTATATATGCATATATCTTTTCCATTATAATTGATATAAGTATTGTATAATTATTAATATTTGTCATTTGTAGTCTTGGGTGTACGAGCACTTCCCATTCGCCCGTCCTCCTGTACAATGGGGATACACTGCAGGGATGCCTCTAGCAAGCCGCTGGAATCCTGGACAGGATTCCGGAAATGCCATTGAAAACATACAGCTGATGCGGGAGAGATTGGATGCCTTACACCCGAGTGAGGTGAGCACCCAATAGAGCTTTTTTATGTTATATATTTTTTACTCTCTTTACTTTTTTCTTTTACGTTTTTTTACAAGGAGCATGTTTTATTATATTAGTGACTTGTTTCGTTTACATGTGACAGAATGCTTGGGATCCGTATGCTAGTGCTAGGGCCCATCATCCACTACAGCAGATATCCTTCTTCTGTGGTTGCTTGAGAGCCCTAGATGTCATTGAATCCTACCACCCACACAGGGTTCTTCGACAATTCGGCTACATACAGACCATCCCACCCGCACCTCTCGCCCCCATCCGTGCTACTCGGGGTAGTACTGCCGGTAAATACAAGGTCTCCTATACGTTTCTGGACCAGTATTGGATTACTTGGGAGGACCATGTATTATCTCTTGCGCACCGCGGCCATCGTGCACATCATGCATGGGAGTGTTCACCGGACTACCTTGAGTGGTACACTAGGATATCTCACCCTCATGTACAGAACCCCGCCCGCCATTCCCACTATGACCCTAATGAGGGTATAGAGGACCCGACTCCGAGAGCGGTGAGTGCATTGTAAACTATCTTATTTCATATATCGATGCAAGCATTCTTTAAAATTTCTTTTGACACATTCTATTGTTTCTTATAGATCCTTCGAACGAAGGACCATATTCGTGCCACGCTTGATCGAACGGACCAGCCAGTTGACTTCTACCAGAGGGCACTACAGACTACCCTCGAGATTCTTGATGGCTTGCCGGTGACGTATCGTTGGCGTGCGCAACATTGATGCTCGGAGGGCTTTTGGATTAGTCAATTTGTTTTTGTTTTTTTTTTGGATGTATAAGTAATTTCATGAAGGAATATTTTCACTTTTTGTTTGAGTTGGGATATATATTAGCTTATATTTTCACTGTTGGAGAGTATGATTGGATTATGTTGGCAGAACCATCGAACACGACATTACCAGATGACTTCCTCAATCGTATTAAGAGTAAGTGGGTTCTGATACATATGGGCTTTAGAACCCCATAAAACAATGATATGGAGTTCTAAAGCCCATATGTGTCAGAATCCATTTACTCTTCATACGATTGAGGAATTTATCTGGTAATGTCGTGTTCGATGTTTCTGCTAACATAATCCAATCATACTCTCCAACAGTGAAAATGTAAGCAAAGATTGCTCCAGGCTCTTTAGGTATTTTGGATTGGACAATGTATTCTTTTTTTAAGATGTATAGTAATTGCAAGAAAATAGTGTACTACAAACTTTAATATGTCAATCAAGAATTATTGATTCTTGTATAAGAACTTATATGCTTTTTGACTTCTGATCATGAAATGGTTGATGCCTTTTATTTAATTTTTTTTATGAACATCTACATGCCTCTTCGAAGTGGGATACAAAAAGTTCCACTAGTCTACATTAATGCATGACTAATCGATGCATATCAATATTGCACGGCTAACATATACCATGCAGATGCATACTGTTCGGCCAAAATGTACCATGCACATTAATTCTGCTCGGCTAACATGTACCATGCAGAAACTATATATTCGGCCTACATGTACCGAGCAGTTCAATTCTGCACAGCAACTGTTGGCCGTGCAGAATTGTTTTGCATATCTACGTGTGTGCCTTGTAATATATTTTTAATGCATGGTAGATTTGCCAACCCACAATCAACTAAGGAGGGTTATGAAGGGAGAAGAAAAAAAAACAATAATTTATAACATAAAAGCTTGATTGCATTTCAACATCCTTAACGAAATGTGTTTACATCAAGTTCAAACAACAAGACATCAATCGCTGTCAAGATTAACCGACTCCCGTGTTACGACACTGTCTCCAATTATTTCTTTGAATCGCTCGATGTTTTGAGCATATGGTAGATGCCATCCGTTAGCATTAGGATGGTGGTGTTTAAACCAATTTGTCGCAATGGAGGCATGGGAGCCCCGGGTGTCATGAAGACTTGAACAAAATGGTTACCATTGACGAAACCAATCGCGATAACTTTGCGATCAGAAGATGGAATCGGGGTTGGTCTTAAAGGCAGGAAAGTAAGGCACTGTTGCAAAGAAAGATGGACCAATACAACATTATAATATGAAGCTACCAGGTGACCCATGTCTGGCATTGTCATCCAACGAGCATATGGAGGATGGCTATCATAGTACGCCAAGGCATAATACAGCTCCCCAACCCTATCATCTCCTCCTTATAGCAATGAATAATAATTTTGATACCTCTGTAGTTCATTGCTCAAATCCAGTCTAACCTGCATCCAACCATCCTCGCTCATTCCCAAAAGACTGGCTATTGCTCTTAGGGCTGTCAAAATTAACCGTGAAAACCGAACCGTCCGACCGAACCGACCGTTTGGTCGGTTTATAGATTTTTTTTTAAAACAAAACCAACCGAACGATTTTTGTAATTTTTTTTTTCAACAGTCGGTTTTTATAATTATGTAGAACTTGTTCGGTTAAAATCGAACCGACCGAACAAATTACTAAATATTATATATATTTTATATGATATAATATATATATGTATCCGTGTAAGTGTAAAACTCACACGTAAGAGTTAAGACTTAAACGTATGTAAGTCTTAGTGTCTTACACAGTTAGATACACATACATTACAAATATTGTAAAAAGTAAAAACTAAAAAGAAAAACATAAACAAATAAGAAGAAAAACTCAAAAATGAAAACCTAAACCAGTAAACCTAGATCCTTTGTATGTGGCTATTTATCTTGGTATGTAATTGTATGTAATGGCTTTATAGTTTATAGGCTAAATTTGGTATGTATGATTTGGCCCAAAAACAGTATTTGGATTTAATGATTTAGGCCCAAAAAAGTATAAATTTTATTATTGAAGCCCAACAAAATTAGGCCCAGCCCATTAACCAAAGACTGACCAAACCGAAATGTCAGTTTCTAATGTCCAGTATATGTACTTTGGTCGGTTTCGGTTATTGCAAAATTGTAAAACCGAAAGTTTCGGCCCGGGTGTCATATGTCGTAAAACCGACCGAAAACCGACCGCTTACAGCCCTAATTGCTCTGAATCCACAGTTACCATCCGCCTCGACATCCTTAATAGTCTCGATATAGGGTCCTAATGACTTAGGAAGATGATGCTCGAACGTGCTTGAACGAGTGCACCGGACATTTAATTTCTCCTTCCCCTTCTTTAAATCTAGACTGTTGGTTCTCGGTGGAACGCTATCTTCGATCGAGAGTGCATACTCAAAAGCAGATGGTTCACGACGTGTAGATCAATCCAACTTCTTCTTCTTCGAGGATGAACGACCCCGTGTGTTCAATTTAACATCCAGCTCAAGAAGATAAGTAGACAAAGGACATCCCAACTCTCTTAGTTTTTTCAATATTTGTATTTTACCAGCCTGATCGGTACTCTGAAATTTCTTATTGATCAACTCAAACTCGGAAGTTGTGGTTAATTCGGGGGCTTCATTGTCCTTAGTGGAGTCTAAATTGAGCTTTTTCCAGTACTGATGGACACAACTCAGTGGAATTTGAGTGCCTTCCCTTATGTATTCGGCAATCTCGTGTGCACATGGTAACCCAGGGGTCCGTCGAATTACGCATCCACATGTCAAGGAATCAGGACCAATATAACCAGCTCTTATCGACTCATTCAGTACTATATCCAAAGCATTCCTTGATATAAATCCTCTCAACTCGCGAAACAGTGCCGGTTTGAACTTATGTTGCACGATATTCATGCTCTTTTCAAATGATGCCTTTATCTCCGTAAAGAGCAACTCAAGCAATGCATGGATAACCTGCTAGGACGCATCAAAGCTACTGTTCGATGTGCCAAGATGTCTCTTCAATTTTGCATGTGCGCTCTCAGCCCTATTCGTAGTCACGTTTCCAAAGTGCATATGCCGATCCGTCCAAGCAGCTACAAATTGTTCCTTGTGGTTATTTAACCACGATTTCTTCACATAATCAACCGCGTTTGGATACCCATAGAAATTCCTTTCCAATGCATTTAGAAACTGAATGTAGTCATCTTCAGTGGGAGAGACTACCAACATGCTCCAACTAGATATAAACGCATCCCATCTGTCGTTGGTCTCAAAATACTTCTTACAATTTGCCAATATGTTCCTAGAAATATGCCACCTGCATAATAAGCTTGCTGCATTCGGAAAAACAACGTGTATTGCATTGATCAATGCTAACTTTCTATCGGTTACAACGACACGGGGCATAATACATCTATCCATCAATTCCTTAAGCCTCTCCAAAGCCCATCTGTAATTGGCATCCCTCTCTGATTCAAGGTACACAAAAGCAACGGAAAAAGTCAGTTGAGTGGATGTCACACCAACAATCTCAAGCAAGGGAAGTCGATATCTATTAGTCTTGTACGTGCAATCCATTTTCAGAACTTCTGGAAATGCACGTAACAACTCAATAGATGATGGATGTGCCCAGAATAGGTCCATCATAGCATCTGTAGCGGGGTTGCTAGTGTGATACTCAATGTAGTTGTTGCGCTCCAAATGCATCATGAGTTGTTGCATCTGTGATCGACCGGCCAGCTGAGTCACCCTCCACTTCTGACGAGCATTGTAGATACTTTTCATCGTACTGGTGTTGTGCACGTCCCTTTCCTGCAGCGTACGAAGGATGTTCCTTGGCTTTGTTGGATACCGCGATCACTGAGAGGGGGGGGGTGAATCAGTGATTTCTAAAAACAGGTCCGATTCAACAACAAAACAAGTCAAACCACACAATGACACCAGATTTAACGTGGTTCACCGAAAGGCTACGTCCACGGTTCAAAGACTGTCCGAACACCAATCCGGGACAGATCTGAATCTTATTTAGTCGCTACAACGACAAAGAGCACCAACCCTTAGTTTCAGATAGCACCAACTATCTAGGAAGCACCTACTCCCTTGAGTTTCAGATAGCACCAACTATCTAGGAAGCACCGACTCCCTTTACAATTTATCTGCACCAACAGATAGGATCACCAAACCCCAAACACCAAGCACCAACTTGATGTTAAAAACAGAATAGAAATAACCTCTGTCTACAGCCCTTCCCCTCTACAATTCTCTCTCTCTCAATCCCTTACAAATTGAAATCTAAAGCATAAAAGAGAGAGACACTTAACTCATGGACGAATCACCATCTTCTAGAGCATAATCTCGTCCACAATTGCTGTAGAAAGATGCAGCACAACAGCAACACAGCAACAGCACCAGCACACAGCACACTCTTCTCTCTTCTCTTCTCTCTTTTCTCTTCTCTTCTGATGTGTTTATGAACGACCCAAGCATGCCTTTATATAGGTTTTAATAACCCTTAATTGTATTCAAAACGGGCTACAATTCGTTTAGAAAGATTCCCAAACGAAATAGATAACTGTGCTGAATTTTCGTGCAAAACTTCTAATTCTGCGCAACTCTGGTTCCCGTGCTCGGTCGACATCCTAGCTTGCCCGGTCGACCGAAGACACTGACTGGAAAACAGACAATTTCGAGCTCGGTCGACATCCTGGAGTCCCGGTCGACCGAAGACACACTGTGTCACGAAAATAACTGAGAGGTGCCTTTTTCTGTTTTCTGCAGGTTTCTTCTTGCTCGGTCGACCGCATGAAGAGCCCGGTCGACCGCGTGCTCTGCATCAGGAATTCTGAATTCCTGACTGTTTCACTTCTGATTCTTCTTTTCAGCTTTATGAACACTAGCCTTTTAACATCTCGTTTGTGACAATGTGTTGACAAGAATTCCAACTCAAAACAATACTTGAGATGCTAATTTCTTCAATTCTTCAAAGACTAATCATGTCATCTCAAATTCCAACAATCTCCCCCTTTGGAATTGTTGGCAACACTATTGGAACTTCAACACTTTCAACTCCAGCTTGCAGCTCTTCCAAGTTCTTTTCAATACTCACTTGGAACCAATTCTGAAATTCGGAAATATCAACCATGCACTGTCACAATCTCCCCCTAGCTTTCATAGTATAACATCTCTCCTTGCTAACATAGATGTTGCTTTCATAGTATAACATCTCTCCTTGCTAACATAGCATAACATCTCTCCTTGCTATCGTAGCATAACATCTCTCCCCCTTTGACAACAAATCCAAAGGGACCAAACCGAGGAGCGAATAGGATATTCAATGAATGCATTGCTCCCCCTTTCAAGCACAACTCCTACGGTTTAGGAGAGTGAGTAACTCCTAACTTTTTCCGGAGATACTCAAAGACTTCCTTTGGCAGAGGTTTCATGAAAATATCAGCCACTTGCTCAGTTGTTGGAACATATTCCAACTTGACCTCTCCATCAGCAACTTTATCTTTAAGAAAATGATAACGAATTGCTACATGCTTTGTTCGAGAGTGCTGAACAGGATTCTTAGATATATGAATTGCACTCGTGTTGTCACATAGGATCGGCGTAGGATCCGTTGTAGGAACTCCTAGATCAGAGAGCATTTGCCGCATCCATAACACTTGCGTACAACAAGTTGCCGCTGCAATATATTCCGCTTCCGCTGTCGAAAGGGATACTGAGTCTTGCTTTTTACTATGCCAAGCAACTAATCTTTCTCCAAGATAAAATGCGCCGCCGCTAGTACTCTTGCGATCATCTACGCATCCAGCCCAATCGGCATCAGAATATGCAACTAGAGTGAAGGATTTGCCTTTGGGATACCAGATACCAAGCTCTAGGGGTGAGCAATCGGTTAATCGGTCGGTTATTTTAAAATTTTTTGACCAAACCGATTTTTTGACCACTTTAATGTATTAACCGAACCGAACCGATTTTTTGTTTTGTAAAATTTTTAACCGAACCGAGCCGAACCGAATTATTTAGGTTCGGTTTTCGGTCGGTTCGGTTAATGTGATGCATTTTGTTGGACTTAATAATTGCCCAAGTTTTTTAAAATTTAGAACTAGATTGCTATATTATATACATTTCATTTATGAAATTGGGCTTAATAATTGGCCCATAAATCCATTATCCATAAATGATATATCATAGAAGTGCTTGAAAATACATTAAACACAATTACACAAATAGACAATAACCATAAACAACACTCCAACTAACAAGTCTAAAAATATTTAATAGGTTGGGTAATGGGTAATAAAAATATTCAAAACAAAATTGCATATATTTCGGTTAATCGGCTAATCGGTTAAATAAGATCATTAACCGAACCGAAATTATATAACCGAATTTGCCAGGAAATTTACCCGAACTGGACCGAATTACCCGAAATAACCGAACCGAAATTAAATTTCGGCTACGGTTCGGTTTGGTAAATCGGTCGGTTCGGTTTTTGCTCACCCCTACCAAGCTCCATAGTACCTTTCAGATATCGAAAGATTCTTTTCACTGCTGTAAGGTGCGTTTCAGTTGGTGCTGCTTGAAAACGTGCAACCATACATACTGCTTGTAGAAGATCTGGTCTTGTAGCAGTCAAGTAAAGCAAGCTTCCTATCATAGAGCGATAGGTGGTATGATCAACGGACGAGGCCTTATCATCTTTGCTAAGCTTCGTGTTCGTTGACATTGGTGTGCTCACTGGCTTGCTGTCTTCCATATTGAACCGTTTCAGCATTTCCTTAATGTACTTCAATTGTGATATGAAGATGCCATGTTTCAGCTGCTGAACTTGTAAACCAAGAAAGAACTTTAATTCTCCAAGCATCGACATCTCAAATTCTTTCTTCATCTCTTCTGCAAAATTCCTGCACATCTCCTCATCATTGCCACCAAAGATTATGTCATCAACATAAACAATGACAACCAGCTGTTTGCTTAACTCAGTTTTGACATATAGATTGCTATCAACAAGTCCTTTTCCAAAACCGATCTTGCGGAGATATAGGTCCAGCCTTGCATACCACGCCCTTGGCGCTTGTTTCAGTCCATAAAGAGCCTTTTTCAACTTGCATACTAGATCTGAATTTTTGCTGATGAGAAAACCATCAGGTTGCTCAATGTAGACTTCTTCTTCAAGTAAACCATTCAAGAAAGCTGACTTTACGTCCATCTGAAATACCTTGAAGGTTTTGTATGCTGCCAATGCAAGAAACATTCGAATAGCTTCCAGACGAGCCACCGGTGCAAAGGTCTCTTCAAAATCTATGCCTTCAACTTGAGCATAGCCTTTACAAACCAACCTTGCTTTGTTTCTAATGACTTGACCATCTTCATTCAGCTTATTCCGAAAGACCCATTTAGTACCAATAACATTCTTATCAGTAGGTCTAGGAACAAGTTCCCATGTGGAGTTCTTCTCAATTTGCTCCAACTCCTCATGCATAGCTTTCAACCAACTATCATCGAGACTGGCTTCAGCCACAGTCTTGGGTTCAATGGTGGACACAAGTGAGTAATTGCTAACTACACTTTGTCTAGTTTGAACGCCTGCCTTAGGATCTCCAATGATTTGATCCTTAGGGTGTTGCTCTACCCAAGTGCTGTGCTTCTTAGATGAAGTATCTTCTGAGTCATCCTTTGATTTCTCAGAATCATTAGATTCAGCCATCTCATCATCAATCTCACTCGAGTCCTCATAAACTGGACTGTCATTATGAGTTGCATTCTTTGGTTGATGGTTTTCATCAATTCTCACATCAGCACTTTCTATGATTTTTCTGGTTCTTTTGTTAAGACACCTATATGCCTTGCTAGTAGAGGAGTAACCCAGAAATATACCTTCGTCAGCTCTTTCTTCAAATTTGCCCGGATTTTGTTCGAGCCGCTTGATGTAACACTTGCTGCCGAAGACTTTGAAGTGCTTGACTGTTGCTTTTCTTCCAAACCATAGCTCATAGGGAGTTTTGTTTTCATGTGGCCTGATCAAGCATCGATTTTGAATGTATACAGCCGTATGAATTGCCTCTTTCCAATACTTGTCAGCCATCTTGCTTTCACTTAGCATCGTACGAGCCATCTCTTGTACGGTGCGATTCTTCCGTTCCACAACTCCATTTTGCTGTGGAGTTCTAGGGGCTGAGTACTGTCTTTGAATGCCATGATGTTCACAATATTTAGTGAACTCTTCAGATGTGAACTCGCCTCCACGATCAGACCTTAAGATCTTGATACGTTTTTCCAATTGATTTTCAACCTGTGCTTTAAACACTTTAAAACGATCAAGTGCTTGATGCTTATGCTTAAGAAACAATACCCATGTCATACGAGTATAATCATCAATGCATAACATGAAATACTTATCTCCATTGGTGCTTTGAGTTCGCATCGGTCCACAGAGATCAGTGTGCACTAGCTCAAGAGGTTTCTTTGAATGATGCTCCTTTGACTTGAACATGACCCTCGTTTGCTTTCCCTTTTGGCAAGAGTCGCAAATGGGATTGGAAGGCTTTTCAACTTTAGACATGCCTCTTACAGCCTTTGAATTGCAAATCTTTGACATGTTGTCAAAGCTTAGATGCCCAAGGCGTTTGTGCCACAACCAACTTTCCTCTGTCCGACTCATCAAGCAGGTCTTTTCAACTCCATCTGACAATGTATAGAGATTTCCAGTAGTTCTTGATCCAGTTGCCACTGTTTTCCCGTTGCTACTCTTCTTGATGGCAAACCCATTCTTTGTGAAGATAACTTCATGACCCTTGTCACAGATCTGGCTCACACTAAGCAGGTTGTGTCTCAATCCAGACACATATAAGACTTCTTCCGATCTGATCTTGTTTGCCATAAGCTGAATAACACCTTTTCCGCAGATTTTGGCACCATCATTGTTGCCAAACTTTACTGAACCGCCTTCATAGTGCTGTAATTTGATGAATTTCTCTTTATCACCAGTCATATGGCTTGAACAACCACTATCAAGGACCCATGGTGCTGTCTTCTTTTGTGCATTGAATGCCGTTTGCACAATGAGAGATTCTTTGAGACTTTCTGCACTTTTCTTTGCCCTCCATGCCTTAACTAACTTGGGTTTCTTTTCAACCTGAAATTTGTTAGCAATATGCAACCTACAATCCCTAGCCAAGTGTCCATAATTATGACATATATAACACTCAATTTTGTGGCTACTTAGGATTGAAAAAGGATTCCTAGTCACAAATGGACTGTTTCTTACATAGAATTTGCAATCAGCTCTTTTATGTCCAAACATATTACAATGAAAGCAATAACCATAGAATTTGTATCTTCTTTGTGGCTGGTTAGTCTTCATTACCTTTCTAACAGGAATGGACTCCTTTCTAGGTTGAGTGGGCTTCATGGAGTTAGAGGGTGCAGTGACTTGCTTCACAAACTCTTTCCTTTTAGGAGGTGCAATCTTAGAGGATTCACCTTTCTCAAATCCTAGACCAAATCTGAAGTGGGCTGGTCTTTGAACTTTCAGTAGTTCATTGAGTTTCATAGTCCCTTCAATCGCTTGGAGCGCTTTGAGTTTTTACTATTTTCCAAATTTTCAGCCTTTGCTCTAGCGATCTCAGTTTCAAGTTTCATAGCCTCTTCCTTTTTGATACTTATTTGGTTTTCAAGGACTTCTACCATTCTTTTATATTCTTCTACTTGAGTTTTCAAAGAAATAATAGAACTTTCAGATTCATGGAGAAGTTTCAGATTTTTCTTACTTGATTTGCGTTCCATGCTTAGCTCCTCAAGTGCGGCTATGAGTTCCTCTTCAAGATTGACTTCAGCCTCCTCATCCTCTTCCGGATCTAGCTCTTCTTCTTCTTCAACAGTGACCATGAAGAGAGCTTCGGTTGATTCATCATCGTCTGAAGTTTCAGACGTGCTGTCATCTTGTTGACATAGAAAGTTTTTAGCTTTGCCCCTTTTTCTGAAATTTCTCTTTCCTTTACTCTTTTCAGCATAAGAGTCACTTTCATTGTCTTCTTTTAGCGGACACTTCGCAGCAAAGTGACCAATACCTCCACAATTGAAGCATTTAAAGGGTAGCTTCCCTTTGTACTTGCCAATGCTTCCTTTCTTCAACTTTCTAACAAATTGAGCCTCAAGCTCATCATCATCAGAATCAACATCATGACCAGCAGTCTCTTTTGCCTTTTTCTGAACTTTGAAGGCGGCTTCTTTATCAGATGAAGACGTCTTTCCTATGCGCATCTCATAGGCAGTTAGAGAACCATGTAATTCATCCATGGAAAATGCATTCAGATCTTTGGCTTCTTCAATGGCTGAGACTTTTGAATCAAACCGAGGAAGAAGAGATCTTAGAACCTTTTTGACGATGACCGGCTCTTTAATCTCCTCCCCTAGTCCACGAATGTCATTCGTGACTTCATTCACTCGTTGCAAATATGAGTCAACATTCTCGCTTTCCTCCATGCGAAGAGATTCAAATTGAGAGCGATGAGTTTGCAATTTGGCTTCTTTAATCTTCTCATCACCTTCATGTATGCTTTGCAACTTGTCCCAAATTTCCTTGGCTGTTTTGCATGCAATTACTTTGACAAGCTCGCTGTCCACAAGGCCACTAAAGAGTGCATTCTGCGCCTTGGAGTCGTTGTCTGCCAACTTCTTCGATGCAGTATCATTGGGTACGTTGGCAGCATTGTAACCGACTCTGACAGCCTCCCAAACATCATAGCCAAGTGATTTGATGAAGGCTTGCATCCTAATCTTCCAGAAAGAGTAATTAGAACCATCAAACAGAGGTGCTTTCATATTCCCTGTATTGACTGCCATTTGATTTGACAAGAGATCACCCTTAGCGTATTAAACTGATCAAGGGAACCTCGCTCTGATACCAATTGTTGGATACCGCGATCACTGAGAGGGGGGGGGGGGGGGGGGTGAATCAGTGATTTCTAAAAACAGGTCCGATTCAACAACAAAACAAGTCAAACCACACAATGACACCAGATTTAACGTGGTTCACCGAAAGGCTACGTCCACGGTTCAAAGACTGTCCGAACACCAATCCGGGACAGATCTGAATCTTATTTAGTCGCTACAACGACAAAGAGCACCAACCCTTAGTTTCAGATAGCACCAACTATCTAGGAAGCACCTACTCCCTTGAGTTTCAGATAGCACCAACTATCTAGGAAGCACCGACTCCCTTTACAATTTATCTGCACCAACAGATAGGATCACCAAACCCCAAACACCAAGCACCAACTTGATGTTAAAAACAGAATAGAAATAACCTCTGTCTACAGCCCTTCCCCTCTACAATTCTCTCTCTCTCAATCCCTTACAAATTGAAATCTAAAGCATAAAAGAGAGAGACACTTAACTCATGGACGAATCACCATCTTCTAGAGCATAATCTCGTCCACAATTGCTGTAGAAAGATGCAGCACAACAGCAACACAGCAACAGCACCAGCACACAGCACACTCTTCTCTCTTCTCTTCTCTCTTTTCTCTTCTCTTCTGATGTGTTTATGAACGACCCAAGCATGCCTTTATATAGGTTTTAATAACCCTTAATTGTATTCAAAACGGGCTACAATTCGTTTAGAAAGATTCCCAAACGAAATAGATAACTGTGCTGAATTTTCGTGCAAAACTTCTAATTCTGCGCAACTCTGGTTCCCGTGCTCGGTCGACATCCTAGCTTGCCCGGTCGACCGAAGACACTGACTGGAAAACAGACAATTTCGAGCTCGGTCGACATCCTGGAGTCCCGGTCGACCGAAGACACACTGTGTCACGAAAATAACTGAGAGGTGCCTTTTTCTGTTTTCTGCAGGTTTCTTCTTGCTCGGTCGACCGCATGAAGAGCCCGGTCGACCGCGTGCTCTGCATCAGGAATTCTGAATTCCTGACTGTTTCACTTCTGATTCTTCTTTTCAGCTTTATCAACACTAGCCTTTTAACATCTCGTTTGTGACAATGTGTTGACAAGAATTCCAACTCAAAACAATACTTGAGATGCTAATTTCTTCAATTCTTCAAAGACTAATCATGTCATCTCAAATTCCAACAGGCTTCACCATACTCTTCGACATATCAATCAAAACATTGATTTCCTCCCCTGAAAGCCTTCCAGCAAATGAGTGCCCCTCGAGATGTTGTGCGTTTGGATGATTGTGCAACCCACATACCACTATTAACATCCAATCATCATAATTTGCCAACTTTCGGCCCTTCAAAGCAAAAGGGCAATTACACTTCTTCGGTCCCGTTGCCTTATTAGGATTTCTCTTTTCGGGGACCTTCGATGGACCCTTATAGCTTCCGCTTCTCTCACAAGATAAAATTATTCTCGGCTTCCTACCATCTCCACCAGCATCTGAAGTTTTGATTACAATTACCAAGCCATGTTTCTTTCCAACTTCCCTTGTCCATTGGATTAGGTCCTCTCGGCTTCTAAATATCATGTCAGTGGTGAAGACATTAGTAAAATCCATAGAGCACTCACTCGCATCGGTTGACTGATTCTCTTGAAAATATGATTGCTAAATCTTAGTATATTAATGCACGAAACTATATACTGTCCTTGTGAAATATGCTCGGTTTACTATTGCCGTGTAAAATATTTTTGCACGGCATAAATATGTCGTGCAAACATTTTATGCACGGCCTAAATATCCGTGCAAGACTCAGTTGAACGGCATAAATATGCCGTGCAAAATATTTTTTCACGGCATATTTATGCCATTTAAATCTAATATGTTTGATAGTATTCAGCCGTGCAATATTCATTTGCACGGCTCTGGAATGCCGAGCATGACGTGCGGATTTTAATTAAAATGCTGGAAACGAAGTCAAGTGTATACCTCCTCTTCGTAGACCGTTAGTTGCAAGTCCATATTGAAAATGCCTACTTCCGATGGACAATGTGGTGTAGGGAGATGAGTGTCTCCAATATCTTTAAATAAATGGAGGAGACTTTGATACTTTCTAAGAGTTGGAGAAGATGATAATGAAGAAAGATATGAAGATCAATGGGGATGAATGAGGTTAGAACAGTATGGAAATAAGGGATAATGAAGAATAAGAAGAAGCAGAGGCAAGAAGAAGACGATGAAAACCTCCCAAGTTCAGCTGAAACACCGTGCAAAGAAAGCGAGGGAGGATGATGATGAAAAGAGGGTGATTTTGTCATTTTACTTGAGGCTATTTTGGTAATTAAAAAATAAAATTATGGGTTTGTACAGCAGTAAATGTGGGTGCGTTTAGAATCTCCGTGTCGTGAAGGATTTTGTTCCTTTCTTATCTCCCCTGCCCTTCTCTCTCCTCCTCTTTGATTCTCTTTTTTCAGATGATCCCATCCAACCAAGAAGACTCTCCCATCTCTCTTCTGAAGCCATTTCTCCCAGTAGCGAACAAGGAACGAAACCCTCAACTCTCTCTCTAAATTTCCACTCCGAAATAGGATTTCTTCTGCCACAACACGAAGACCCTCCTCTCTCTCTCTCTCTCTCTCTACTATACCCATAATTCGGATTAGAATGGGAGAAAGCATGCATGTAGGAAGCAGGTCTTCTCTTTCTCTAATCATCTGTAAGGAACTGGAATCGAACCATCCAAACACCCATCAAGATCTCTCATCAAATCAAGCTCAGGACGCATAATCAGACCCATCAGTCAACCTTGGAGGGATGTTTCCTGAAATGGGTCGATGGAATTTTTGGCAGTGATTGCTTAATTTCCGTTTTCTTATCGTCTTGCAGGTGGGTAAAGCTCAATTCAATTCAGTAGGAAAGTAGTCGTGGCGTATTTCGACCTTTTGGAGGAGAAAAGGCCATTCAGAAAGTGGTGGGAAGACGCCCCATGCGATAGAAAAAGACTGCTTCTTTCTTGGGTCTCTGTATCTTTCCATCCCTTTTTCTCTCTTTGCTTTGAAACGAGGGGACGATCTACGCCCCCCCACGATCTTTACTCGCGATGATATTGCTTCCATCCCCCTCCAGATTTCTCCTCCAGATCCTGCAAAGTCGCCTTCAGAAGTGAGTTTTTCTTCTTCACCGATTTCCCATTTCTCAGTTTCTGCTGCCTTTATTCTGTTCTGTGTAGATCTAAATTTGACCCATTTCATGTTTTTTGCCCTGGGGGCGTCTGGTGTTGTTACCTAAAAAAAATGAGGACTGGAAAATCTTAATAAACTTGAAATGATTTTATCCCATTTGAAATTTTACTAGTATAGTGATGTTTGGGGTTAAATGTTGGAATCAGAAGAAATGGAAAAGGAGGGGAAGGGGCAGAGGGAAAATAAAGAGTGAGGAGGAGAGGTGGAATGACAAAAGAACACAAATGGAAAACAGCCTTGGCCATGGGTAGAACTGTTTCTATTTTCAATTCTCTTTTTATGAACAATTAAGGTGCCAGATAGTAAAATGAGGTAGTGGAAAATGATATGGATAGATATTGGCAGAGAACTGTTTTATTATTATTATTATTATTATTATTATTATTATTATTTTTCCTTGGGAATTATGATGCATGCATGGTAATTTTCAATGAAAAGCGACTATAGAAACATGATTCAAGGCATGTGAAATGGTTTTGCTCTGTTTTTAAAACCAAACCTGTCGCTGAACTGCTTGAGCGGATGATGCTTCATATCAAATTGGTTTGTCCCGCCAGTGTAACCATGCCTCAACTGTGATAGAAAAGCAGGAAGAGTTTTAGAATTTTTTTAAAAAGAATTCTCTAATGCTCAAAACTGGTTCAAAAACTTCTCTTAGTGGTTTTGGTTATTTGTCTGGTTCTGATGTAATGGTGAAGGCACCAGTTCTGGCTGAACCCTATTTGACCAGGTTGTCAAGTCCGGTTTTCACAGCATTTGCTTTACGTGTAAAGTGATTTTACACTTGGAGTTTTACAAAAAAAAAACAGGCCTCTTAGGACTCCATAATAGATTATGAAACTCCGTGAAATATAGGGAAGTATGTTTGACTGTATTGCCTCATTTTGAATAAGGCTAGGGTTTTAGATTTGCCTCACATCTGTTCTAGAGCTCAGTGATTGGTTGTAGATTTAGATAGTCAGAACCACTGCAATAGGTTAGAATTCAATTTTCTTACTTTGTAGAGTAAGGGAAAATAATCCTTATCATGATCGATGGTGATCAGGTGTAGGGCTCACCTCCTGCTAGGTGGATGTGGGGCCCACCACCCGCTAGTGGAAGTGGAACAGATCTTGACTAGATTGGTGAGTCCATTGTTGCATTATAACAAAATTTATTGCAATTTTTGGATGTTATAGAATGTACCTTTCAGTTACTTTTGCTAAAGCTGATTGTTCTTGAAATATGAAATTTTTAGTATTAATGCATTTCCAATCACTTGTTTAGGAGGGTACTTTGAAGTGTTCCCGGATTTTGTTCAAGGCGATGTGCTCCCACCTTTTCTCCATCCAGACAACTCATTATTTGACTAAGAGCGTGTTTGGTAACAGGCAAGGAATCCATAGATCTGATGATTCTTCACTACCACTGGAACAAGGATTCCACGTTGGGGATTTGTGTAGCTGAGGATTTCACATTGATATTGGTGTGTATCGATGCATATAGCTGAGAAAAATAGGGTTCGGTGTGAAAATCCACTTAAGTGAGGATTTTCAAATCTTATGGGGGGTGGTTGGATCTGAAAATCCTAACAACTGAAGATTTTCATTGGTCCAAATCCTCAGGAATTTACAATTGCAAAACATGGATTTACCACAACTTTAGGAAAACGAAAAATCTTTTCCCAAAAAGATTTGGTTGCCAAACGTGACCTAAAAGTGTATGCTCAAATCCAAGGATGAAAATAGCGCTACGCCCACCGCCAAACCGCTACGAAGCGGGCGATACGTAGCGTAGCGGCGTAGCGGTGCGATTTGAAAAAATCGCCCAAAAAATCTGAAAAAATTCCAGAAAATCCAGAAAATTGTAAAATGAAAGAATATATGGTTCTTTTGCAAAAGTAGGTAAGAAAAGGGGGCGTAGCGGTTCCCTCAATATATGAAGTCCTGTATCGCTGTATAAATAGAAAATAATAGTAATGATTAGTTTTTTCACATGTATTCATGTTTCTTAGTCATACTAACTTAGAAAGTAATGGAAAGCTCATAAAAAAAAAACTAGAATATGAAATAAAGGCATAAGACTTAAGAGTTAGGTCATTACTCATTACTCATTAGTGAACATTGAACAATCAAATATCAATACTTCAACATTCAAGGTTCAAATTCAATCAAGTGAATGAACTATGAAGTAATCAACAATCAACATTCAACACCAATTTAGAAATGACAGAGTAGAGAGTTAGTGAAGGAAATAAGAATACCTTAGTCACCACCACAATGAGGGTTCTTTATAAAACAATTTAATTAAGACCAGTTTGAAATCTAGTAGTAATAGGTAACTATATCTTTACTACTATACCATTCCAAACATGATTAAACAGATTTAATATCATATCTAGCAAGTTATGATAATAATAGACATCCAAGCACAAAAAAGGAAAGACAACCAGCAAAAGTCTTAGTTATTATGGTCAAGTATGATTCTTTTGTCTTCATGATTGCCACTTCTTTAAAATATGCTCTTCACGAAGGGGGTCCGAGGGACCATATTTTTTTATGAAGTTCTTCCTTCAGAACCTGTGTCCTTTCTCAAGAAATTACATTGAATCCTAAGCCTCCTGACGAATCCTAAACCCTAAACCCTGAGAAAATGGAGTTGGGACCACTAGGGGGCAGTCAAAGAGGGTTCACAACAATGAAAATGGAGAAAAGAGAGGAAGAGAGATGAAAAAAGTGGGCCAAAAGTCGTCATGGGATATATTGGTGTAGCGGCCGATATTTACATCCTTGCTCAAATCATCATGGGTTTTTGGTCCTGTGCTAAGTACATATTGTCAACAAAACAATAACACTGCACCATGTCAACAATAACAGCCATGGGCTGTTGTCAAAGATCACAGCTGACAACAGCTGAAAATCAATGTCAACAATAACAGCCATGGGCTGTTGTCAAAGATCACAGCTGAAAATGGGTTGTTGAGATTAGGATGGGTTGTTGAGATTAGGATTTAGTCAATTCTTTCACCATTGATTATTGTAATTAATCCTTAACTTTGTCTATAAATACTAAGCAATCAATGATCCCAAATCATTGAGTTTTCTTGCCATTATTGGCTTCTTCTTCTCATCACAAACTCTTACATGGTATCAAAGCCATAGTTACCTTCTCAAATTGATTCAGTCATTCTCCCTGGCTTGGATCTTCTTCCTAATTGTGTCTGATCATCCCTGATAGTGTCTGATCATCCCTGATCAAGACGTGGCCCACTTCATATCATCTTCAACATCTCTCAAAAACACCTCCATTCTGGTAGACCAGCATTGCTGGTATTTATGAGCATTTTTCTGGATTTTTTCTCCCATCAGAGGTGAGGTTTCCAGCAACATTTGTGATATTTCCATTTCTTGCCTCTGTTTTCATCAAAACCGTCCAAATCTGTGGATTTTGATCCGATTTGAGTGAAACTTTGGCCTGGAGTTGCGAAAATAACTTGTCCCTACATCCCCTACCTCTGATCTTGCTGTTGATCCTCTCATGGAGTTCATGATCAAATCGATGCACTGACGGACTGAACGGTTTTTACCGTTTTCGCTCACTGTTTCACGCTTTGGCTCTCTGTTTCACTACTGGCCCACCTGAGATGATCACAATCTGTTTCACAGTATTACCCATCATGGTCGACCAACATTATTGATATTTGTCGAGATTTTTTGGGAATTTTTCTCCCATCAGAAGACGATTTTCCATCACCATTTGTGATTCGTCCATTTTCTCACACTGATTTCATCTCGGCCGTCCAAAAACCTGGATCTGAGGTTGATCTTCATGCGACCACTTCCAGTAGTTGGGAAAAACTACTCTCCTTCCATCTCTTCACTCTGATAAGTGTCCAGATCACCCTGTGGGACCCACGTGTGGATCTACCCACTTGCGATAGGGACGTCAGGCTGCCTGGGTTGTGTTGCTGCTACTGTGCACTGCTGGTTCACAAGTATTATCTCTGATTTGTCCAAAGATCTTCAGGCCTAGGAGTTTTTGATCCTCTTTGAGAAATCTCACCTGATCTGTGGAATCTGTGGGGCCCACGCACAGATCCAGATTCAATTTCATAGCTCATCTGGGTGCTTTATTGGCACTGTTTGTACTTTCTGTTGCTGGATTGCTCATCAGATTCCTCATCTCATCTGCTGCTTGGCTTGGCTGGTATTTCATTCTCACTACTATTATTGTTGATTGTGTGCCCGTTGCTATTTAATATGGAGAAGTATGATATTATTCCTGTTAAATTCAATGGGAATAATTATATGGCATGGTCATTTCATCTGAAGAATTTTGTAGAAGGCCAAGGGTTGTTTGGATACCTTGATGGTTCAGTACCTAAACCTACTGCAACTACTGACACAAAAGATTTAGCCACCTGGTCCAAAGACAATGCTAAGGTCATCACTTGGATTCTTAATTCCATTAACCCTTCACTTGCTATTGCTCTTCAAGCATATACTACCGCATCTGATATGTGGAGTCATCTCAAGAATATTTATCATCAAACCAATAAAGCTCGCAAATTTCAACTTGATAGTGAAATTGCAAAATTCAGTCAGGGTGATAAATCTGTGCAAGAGTACTATAATGGTTTTCTCACCTTATGGACTGAAAGGGATGCTATGATAATTCAGTCAGTATCTGCTGGGTTTTTGTCCGAGGCTCTTAAATTACAAGAGGAAACCCACATCAGCCAGTTCCTAATGAATCTCAGACCTGACTTCGAATCTGTTCGGTCAGCTCTCATGAATAGAGAAGTCACCGCAAATCTAGACACTTGCTTTCAAGAAGTCCTTCGAGAAGAACTTCGCCTCACCTCTCAGCGTACCATTCTTGAAGCACCACAGGCCTCCTTAGCCTCTCTTCATACTGAATCTGCTCTTCTGGCAACCCCCAATCAAAGGCCTATTCAATGCTTTGAGTGCAAAAGCTTTGGTCATCTGGCCAAGAACTGTCGAAAGAAATTAGTCTGCCGATATTGCAAACGCTCTGGTCATCTTATTGATGACTGTCGCAGCCTACAGAGGAAGAATGGACCTCAGCAGAAGCAAAATCCTTCCACCATGCCCAGACAACATAATCCTGCTGCATTCCAAGTTCAAGCATCTCTTCCTGACACGGGAAACACTTCTTCCAGGACTGTATCCATGACTCCAACACAGATTCAAGAACTGATTCAGAGCACGGTGACATCTGCCTATGCTTCCATGGGTCTTAATGGTGGTCGGTATCAATTTCATTCTCATATAGCATCTCCTGCTTTTCATTCCTCTGCCTCTCTTTCTTCTCCTATTACCTCTTCCACATGGTTTTTAGATTCAGGAGCCTCCAATCACATGACATCGGTAGAACATAGCTTTACAGATTCTCACCCTTACCTTGGCAAAGAGAAAATCATCACTGCTAATGGTGATCAACTACTCATTTCAGGAGTTGGTACCATTACTTTATCTACTGTTTCTGGACAGCCCATCACTCTTCCCAATGTTTATTTTGTTCCTAAATTATCAGCCAATCTTCTTTCTGTAGGACAACTTATCGATGATGGCTATCTTGTTCACTTTTCTTCCTCTGGTTGTGTTATATAGGGGCGACAAACTGGGAAGGTGATCGCGACAGGGAGTAAACATGGGCGCCTGTTCTTGCTGGACATTGGACATCATTCTTTGTTTGCTTCTTCTTCTAACTTCAATAAATTGTGGACTGTTTGGCATAAACGTCTGGGTCATTTGAACAATGCAAATTTAATTTCCTTGTTTAAATTTGGTTATTTGGATTCTACTATTGATAATAAAATGATGTCTTCTTTATCTCAATCAAAGTGTGAAACTTGTTGCCTTAGTAAAAGTCATATTTTGCCTTTTCCTGTTCATAATGCTCGTGCTTTGGCATCATTTGACATCATTCATTCAGACGTTTGGGGAATTGCTCCTACCTTGAGTAGGACGGGATTTAAATACTATGTGACCTTTATTGATGACCATTCTCGTTATACTTGGATTTACTTTCTGCATATGAAATCTGAAGTATTCTCCATTTTTCAAAAATTTTATAACATGGTCCAAACCCAATTTCAGAAATCAATCAAAATTCTTCGCTCAGATTCCGGTGGAGAATACATGTCTCATACTTTCTCTGCCTTCCTTTCTGATAAAGGAATTCTTCACCAAAAATCTTGTCCGCATACTCCTCAGCAAAATGGGATTGCGGAAAGGAAAAACAGACATATTCTTGAAACTGTTCGGACTTTGTTGATTGCATCCTTAGTCCCTCCCAAATTTTGGTGTGATGCTGCACATACCGCTGTGTATCTTATCAACCGTCTTCCTAGCACTGTTCTAGGAAAGACTACTCCTTACGAAGTCCTCTTTGGTCACACCCCTTCATACTCTCACTTACGTGTTTTTGGTTGCCTGTGTTTTGTTCATCTTCCTCCTACTGAGCGCACAAAGTTATCTCCACAAGCTGTTAAATGCATTTTTTTGGGTTACAGTAATGAACACAAGGGATTTTTGTGTTATGATCAATTGGATAAACGCATGCGTATCTCTCGAAATGTTATTTTCTTGGAACATATTCCCTTCTTTTCTTTACATTTGGATAGTCATCCTATTGCTGTCTCTTATATGCCACAATTCTCAGAGTCTACTTCTCCATCACCTCCTCTCAAAGTCTATGTCCGACGGAATAAGTTCTCTCCTCTGGCTACTTCCTCTCCTGATCCTCTCCCAGCGCCGCCTACTGAGTCTTCAGGTAATGATAACTCTTCTAGCACCGTTTCTCTGCGACGCTCTAGTCGTCTTTCTGTTGCCCCTAACCGCTATGGATTTCCTGCTCTTCTTACTTCCTTGGATAGTACTCCTATACCCACCTCATATTCCCAAGCCTCAAAGATTGCTTACTGGCAAGATGCTATGAATGAGGAATTGCTTGCTCTCGAAGCTAATCGGACATGGGACTTGATACCGGCTCCTGAAGGAGCCTCTGTGATTGGCAGTAAATGGATATACTCCATAAAAGTTCACTCCGATGGAAGTCTTGATCGCTACAAAGCCCGATTGGTAGCACAGAGATATAAACAGGAGTATGGGATCGACTATGAGGAGACATTTGCACCAGTCGCTAAAATGACCACCGTTCGTACTCTCCTCTGTATCGCTGCCGCCCGCAACTGGCCTCTGTGGCAAGTGGATGTTAAAAATGCATTTCTTCATGGGGATTTGCAGGAGACTGTTTACTTAAAGCCTCCTCCAGGATATGCCTGTCCTCCTAAGCATGTTTGTAAACTACGGAAATCTTTGTATGGACTTAAGCAGGCACCCAGGGCTTGGTTCGAAAAATTCAGGACTGCTATTCTTGAAGCTGGTTTTCGTCAGAGTCATTCAGATAGCTCTCTCTTTCTCGGATGGACATCAAATGGCTACACCTTTCTTTTGGTCTATGTTGATGATATGATCATAAGTGGCAATGATACTGCCAGCATTCTGGATCTCAAACATCATCTCACTCGTCACTTCAGAATGAAGGATCTTGGTCCTCTCACCTACTTTCTGGGATTGGAATTCTTGCGTACCAAATCTGGCATTCGAGTTCATCAGCGGAAATATGCTACAGATTTGATCAATTCGGCACGCCTTGATAATGCCCACACTTTTGATACACCTATGGAGTTAAACAGCAAGATTAGTAAGGATGATGGACAGCCCCTGGATGATCCCTCTGTTTTTCGGAGGATAGTTGGTAGTTTGCTCTACTTAACTATGACAAGGCCGGATATTTCTCATGCTGTTCATACGGTTAGTCAGTTTGTGAGCAATCCTCATAAACCACACCTTGCTGCTGCCTTGCGCATACTCTGCTATGTTAAAGGCACTCTTAACCATGGTCTCTTCTACCCTTCGGGCGCTTCTCTACACCTATCCGCTTATGCGGATGCTGACTGGGCTGGTTGCCCAGATTCTCGGCGATCTACTACTGGATGGTGTATGTTTCTTGGGGAATCTTTAATTTCATGGAAGTGCAAGAAGCAAACCACAGTTTCAAAATCTTCTGCTGAGGCTGAATATCGGGCCATGTCATCCGCAAGTGCTGAAATCATCTGGCTCCGCCGTCTTCTCTGTGAATTCGGGGTCTATGTTGGTAAATCAACACCTCTTCATGGGGACAACACAAGTGCTACCCGCATTGCAAACAATCCAGTCTTTCATGAAAGAACGAAGCATATTGAGATTGATTGCCACTTCATTCGTCAGCATATTGTTACTGACAAAATCACTCTGCCTCATGTCTCTACTCTTGACCAGTTGGCAGACATCTTCACAAAAGCTCTTCCCAAACCACGTCATCATGATCTCACTCACAAATTGATGTTTTCTCACTTACCACATCAATTTGAGGGGGAGTGTCAACAAAACAATAACACTGCACCATGTCAACAATAACAGCCATGGGCTGTTGTCAAAGATCACAGCTGACAACAGCTGAAAATCAATGTCAACAATAACAGCCATGGGCTGTTGTCAAAGATCACAGCTGAAAATGGGTTGTTGAGATTAGGATGGGTTGTTGAGATTAGGATTTAGTCAATTCTTTCACCATTGATTATTGTAATTAATCCTTAACTTTGTCTATAAATACTAAGCAATCAATGATCCCAAATCATTGAGTTTTCTTGCCATTATTGGCTTCTTCTTCTCATCACAAACTCTTACACATATAACATACCATTCAGGCAAGAAAACGAGAGAGGGAGGAGGGTACATTTAGCCTTTTCAAATGACATTCCCTTGGTTCTTATTATTTTGGAATATAATGTTGTATGGAGCCGCAACATGGTGCAAAAATATCATGTGCGAGTCATTTTTTTTTTGTTATTCCAGAGACAGTCCTCAAGTGCTACAATTTTTAGAACTTGCAATCTTGTTGACCCTATTATTGTTACTAGATGGGGTGGCCCAGCGTGTTAGGAAGCAAATTTTCTTTTATCCCTGCCCCTTTTCCATGCACTTCACTCATCCCTACTACCTAGTATTTTGTGAATTTCTAATTTGAGTTTTTTTCTCTTCACATGCGATTATCTGCTCGTACTGAGCATACAGCACCATTTCTGTTTTAGCTGCTGCACATTTTCTGCTCCAGATGTTTTTGGTTGCTATTTATTGTTTATTTCTACAATTTATCATATGTTGTGAGCGCCTTGGGATTGAACATTGATATGTAATCATGGGATGATATTAGAAGAAGTATGGGAATTAGTGAGATGGTGAGAAGGACTGTCCAGTTGCTGAAACCACGTGGGGTCTTGGGCCATGGACCAATAATGTTGGAGCGCCCAGACCAAATCCAGGACTGGACCCTACATGAGCTTTAGAACTTGGGTCCAAGTGCACCAACAAGCATTTGCGAAGTTTGGGTACGCTTGCTAAAAGGCCATAGTCTAATTTGGATCCTAGTTTTATTCAAATGTTTATCAAAATTTTTTTTTCAGGTGTTTCAGCTAGAATAATCAGCACCACCTTCTTTTTTGCTCTTAAACTAAGTAAAAAACTTGGAATGAAGAAATAATCTGTTCCATTCAAAAGCAAAAAGAGGAGCCTCATAGTTTACGTGCAAGACAATTGGGCAAAAGGCCAACTGAGCCCTTATGTGGCATAAAGTCATTACAATGTTATTATGATAATATAGATATAATGTTATCATATAGTATAATGCACCTTCACCCCAAACCCTATCTCTTTATATTATCTTAGTTATATTATACTATAGTATTTAAAATAAACTTGGTTATACTTGAGAGTTTGATGGGCCTGGACCTTACTATCAGGGATCTGGTCTCATATCTTAGGGCCTGTTTGTTTGCATTAGAATACATAGAAATCAAATACATAGGAATTCATGGCCAAATGAGCTCTACCGAAGGATTATCAAAGATGTGAGGTGTGAATGATCTGAGGTTGAGGGGTGAAGGATATAAGGTAGCAATGTAGATAAGACCTTGACTTTCCTCGGATTTGAATTACTAGGGTGATGGTTGGGCATACATTTCCCATCTTTCCTTGATTCACTGTGCATTAAAGGGGAGCATATTTGTTGGTCATTTTTATGTTGTCACCTTTGGTTATTCATATGTACCAGCTTATGGCATGAATTCCTATGTATTTTTTCCAAACAAACATGCCCTTACACTGTTTGTGTGTGGAGGTGGGGTGGGGGGGGGGATGGGATGAAGGGGAGGGGAGGGGAGGGAAAATTAATTTCCCCTCATCTTGTTTGGATAGGGAGGGGATGGGAGGGAAAATGGATTTGGCAAGATAGTGTAAAAAAGGGCATTTCAGTAATTTACACACAAATACCCCTCTTTGCCTCTCATTTTCCCCTCGGTTTTGAGGGGAAAAATTTTGAGTGGGCCCCACATATCCCCCCCCCCCCCCCAAATTTCTCCTCCCCCACTTTCCCTCCCCCCTCCCAAACACCCTCATTTTCCATTTTCCCTCTATTTTCCCCTCTTTTTTTTTTTCCTTCCCCTCATTTCCCCTCCTTCCCAAACATAGTGTTAGAGTCCAAGTACAGTATTATTGGATTTGGATTGTGGCTGATCTGGCTAGCTCTATCCTGGTCTGTTTGGCAGCCATACATAACATCAAACTTTTTCAAGGATTTGGAAGCAATTTTCACCCTTTCTTGTAATGTTTCCTAGGACATCTGGCTATCGTTGTTGTGGTTATATCTTGAATCACCTATATAAAGAAAATTACTTTGTATCCCTACATATTAAGTTAATCTGTCATTGTAATCAAAATGCACTATGTTCTGATATGTCCTCGGTTTGATTTTGCAGTCCAGAGAAAGCAGTTGAACTGGACTGCCATTCAGTTGAATTTGATGATGTCCACTATCATATCCAGGTGATTTTCTACTTGTTGGATTCTACTATTGCCAAGGAAACTTGAGAATAGTTCCTTTTTTGAGGGAACGTATGGAAATAACTTTGGATTCCACGGCTTGCTGGAATCCATGGGTACTTTTTCTGTGGACATCTCCGGGTGTGGATTCTACACCCATGGAATCCACATTTTTTGTGTGTGCAGTGATGGAGAGGAGGGAAAGAGGGCACATTTTCAGTGAAAGTCACAATTCTGATGCTCCCCCTAAGACCTCAAAATCAAGCATGTATATTTTCTGAAACTTTTCCATGGTCGGATTAGCACATATCCACAAAAATCTTCAGTGTTCAGCAAATGTGCTTCTATTAAACTGTAAAGTTGGATAAAGACCTTGTTGCAGATTTGAAGGTGCTCACAGTTGCAACCTTGAGGGGTGTGGGTTCAAGACATTTTACCAATAAAAAAAATACTGTTGATAATAATTTGTTAACATGGACGCAGAACCTTGTACTAGATTGTGTTCCATAATCCATACAAAATTTCTATTGGTTTCATTAGTTTCTTTTTAATCAGTTTATTATTATTATTATTATTATTATTTCTATCAAGATTCTTTACTGTATTTCTCGTTATAATCATACCTTGCAGTTCTCTCTGAAGAATCCTCAGTCAATGCTGTTATCTGTGTCATTACCCACACCACCTCCGGAAATTGTATTCTTCAGCGGGCTTCCTTTTGGTGCCATAGAAGCTATTAAGGGGGCATATGGCGTGCTTGTGCAAATTCTTGATCCTCCAAAAGATGGATATAACCTTACAATGAAGCTCAATTTGTCAAAACTGCCGCCAGATGAAGGTTCTATGAGTTCCTTTCTCAAGGTCATTATGATATTGCTATGGCTGATCAGAGGTGTATATGACTAGTTGTTCAAACAATATTGTCATGTCCGTTTGTCTTGCTGCTCTTCAGTTAATAGATTTCTTCTTATGGTCATCACTGTTAACTTTTCTATATTTTGATGGGTCCATTATTTGTCAAATTCTCCTGTGTGTCAAAACATCTTATGTTTTGGCAGATCCCTTTTTCCTCTGAAAGATGACGAGTAATGTTAATGATAATGTAGGGAGAAAAGATGGTATAAGAGGATATACCGAAAGTACAAAAAGAAAGAAACAGGAAGAAACAAAAGAAAACTACAACATAGGCCCCTTATAGAGACAACCATGTCTACTTTTCTTTTTTTTCCTCCTACACATCTCCCTCTCTATTATCTTCCATTCTAATATGATAAAATGACACATCCAAGGAGCTGCGAAGGACTCCAATCTCATTAAAAGGAAAATGATAATTCCAAGGATAGTCTTGATGATTTAAGACCCATTTCCTGTTTTAAGTCCCAAGTCAACCAAAAATCATCAAAATCTAAGCCACAAGCTATTTTCTTGACAAGATCCATGTGGCTACTCACTCAAATACTATGAATCAGTTCTTTCATTGAACATCCTTTGCATTATTTACCCATTCATTTCTCTCTTTTCAAATTGACCACATGGAAGCTCGGAAAATCAAGTGCCATAAAATCCTTCCATGTTTATGAGATGGACCCAACTTCCTAATTGTTGCTACTTCCCCTTGAGATCTTGGAGATTACTATCTAGTGCAATAGAAAAAAAAAGTAAGCTACAAAGTTGCTGTGAAAGCCGTAAAATCACAGTGGAAGATGTGATCAATAGATACCTTTCCCGTTTTACATACGGAAACTCTGCACATGATGAAGAAGGGAATCCCTTTGCCTCTAAGGTTGTCAATAATCACTTTTGATCAACCAAGAAAATGCTTTCACAGTAGGAGGAACAAACCCCTTCCAAACTAACATGCACGGAGGAGGTTGAGAGGATTTGGGAGACAAGGACCTTCAAGAAAAACTTAAGTCATAACTTTATTGAAGAGCAATGCCACCAGACCTGTGAGTTTCAGCTGATCTCTCTCTCTCTCTCTCTCTCTCTCTCTCTCTCTCTCTCTACGTCAAAGATGACGAATACAAAGGATTGATGCTAGCCTTCCGCGAATCTAAAAATATCATCTTGAGGTCGTGAGGACCAGAGTGGGGAGTATGGGGGGTTAGATCAGTGTTTTTAGGGCATAGTTCTTGATGAGTCCCCAAACACTCCAAAGGACTTGCATCGTTTAAGTTCGGATCCTAGTAGGGTGGAAGGGACCTTTTTACCAGATCGGATATCCTTCTCCGTCTCAATGCTTTCTTCCTTCTCCTCTAAGGCTAGCCAATTGCTAGTTGTTTCTCATTTGGGGGCTCGAGATGTAGATGGATTAGCAAAACAGTTGTTTCTCACTCTTCGATCCTATCTACATTCGATGGTTGAGTTTCAGTGGTTAAATCCAATAACGGAAAAGAAGGGCAGAGGGATAATCATGGCAAAATTACAGAAAGGGACGGAGGAGTTATCTCAATCAGCAATGATCGTGTATCTTTGTCCATTCCCGGGGAAGGTTATTCCCTCAGTAAAGGTGGTGGCACTGGCAAGCATTCAAAGGATTCTAGAGACAAAGGCAAACATGTTAAGTAGTTGTTTGTGCAGCTTCCTATCACCAATTGATTTTGAGAGTAATGGCTAGCAACTCTGAGATGGTATCAGAGCCAACACGTCTCGGGTTTGAAAGGAAGGATGGAATGGTCTTCTAGCCTATCCGCATGACACAGATAGGCAAAATGGAGAAGAAGCTTTTGGTGTAGAAAGAATAAAGATGAAGGCTTCTAGGGAGCTTCAGAGCCTCAACTGTTCCATAAATAAGAGATAAGTGGAAGTCAACATTCTATAGTCCTGGGCTCCAATAAAGGAGACGAGTGAATCATAGGGGCCACATAATGTCAAAGCCAATAAGAAAGAGAGAAACAATGTTGTGAATTCGATGATCCTTTGAGGGTCTCGATTGTTCTTTATATAGATGTATTGTTTGTATACAATTTACATTGATTGAGCCATAATCTAATCTAATCATATCTCAATTACAGTGATTGTAGCATAATCTAATCTAATTATATCTCCTACATAGGTAAGGAATAAATATACACACGTCAGTTGCTTTGACCCACAAGTTGGGCTTTATTTGCCTTGGGCCGTGACCCACTGACCCATTTAACATTAACACCCCCCCTCAAATTGATGCGGGTGAATCAACCAGCATCAATTTGCCAACTAAGAATTGATGTCGTGGTCGAGGAAGCCCCTTGGTAAAGATATCTGCAATTTGAAGTCCTATAGGAAGATGAGGAAGAGTAATAGCTTCATGCACAAATTCATATTCACGGATGTAATGACAAGCCATTTCAATATGCTTTGTGCGTTCATGGAAGACAGGATTTTCAGTAATCCGTATGGCACTGGTATTATCGGCATATAGAGGTGTAGAGCCAGATTGTGGAAATCCAAGCTCAGAAAGGATACCCCGAAGCCAGACAATTTCAGAGGTGGCGGCAGACATAGCACGATATTCTACTTCTAGGGATGATTTGGAAACTTTATCTTATTTCTTATACTTCCAGGAAATCAACGAGTCTCCTAAGAACATGCACCAACCTGTGGTAGACCGTTGACTATCAGGACAACCATCCCAGAATCTGAGTAAGCAATGAGAGAAGTTGAATTTCCCACAGGAAAGAAAAGGCCACGAGATGGTGTACTAAGGACGTATCGAAGAATGCGCCGAACAGCAACGAGGTGGAGATGGCGTGGTTGTGTCATGAACTGACTCACCAGATTCACTCATATGAGATGTCGGGCCGAGTGATGGTCAGGTAGATCAAGCTGCCGACTAAACGTTGATGCAATGTGGCATCAGGAAGAAGATCACCAGTATCGTGTGCGAGCTGAATATTAACCTCAACAGGTGTATCTATAGGAGTGGATGTTTGAAGACCGGCCATCTCGATGAGATCCATAGCATATTTGTGTTGATCGAGGATGAGACCTTTCTCTGACTGATGAACCTCAAGGCCTAAGAAGTATGTGAGTTGCCCTAAATCTTTCATATAAAAGGATTCATGTAGGGAGGCTTGTAGATGGGTGATCATGCCTGAGTTTGTCCTAGATATAGTGATATCATCCACGTAAACCAAGAGGACAGTAATCCCATTCGAGGAGCGATGAAGGAACATAGAAGGATCAGAGGCACTTTGGGTAAATTTAAGATGAAAAAAGCATCTCTAAAATTTTCAAACCAAGCGCGCGGGGCTTGCTTAAGACCATAGAGAGCATCGTAAGTGAGCAATGTCTCCTGCTGAGGCACCCGTAATTCCTTGGGGAAGGCGCATATAGACTTCTTCCTTGAGATCACCATAAAGAAATGCATTCTTGGCATCAAATTGGTAAAGAGGCCATGAATGAGAAGCAGCAATGGCTAGAACAGTATGAACTGTTGTCATTTTCGCAAATGGGGCAAACGTTTCTTCATAGTCGATACCATATTCCTGTCGGTTGCCCAGGGCGACTAACTGTGTTTTATAGCGATCCAACGAGCCATCTGCCTTTAGTTTTACTGAAAAAACCCGTTTGTAGCCGATCAGTTTTGCAGAGGAGGGACATGGAACTATATCCCAGGTATGATTATCCTGCGATGCAGCTAATTCTTCTTGCATAGCCTTTTACCAACAATCATGCTTCACCGCCTGTGAGTAAGAGTTAGGAATAGCAATGGAAGAGAGAGTAGCCAGCAAAGATGTTTGAGTGAACCCATATTTATCTGGAGGCTTGGAGAGACGAGTAGAATGTTGAAGCGCAACTGGAGATGAAGCAATAGGAGCGGCATGTGATGAAGTAGGGGCAAGATCAGGTGCCAGCGAGGGATCTGGAAGGGGAGGCAGTGCTGGAACATCCTTATGACGATGTTGTTCATAAACAACGAGTGGAGAAGAAATTGCGTCAGTAAAATCCGGTAAATGGGAAAAAGAAGGTAAAGGCTTGGGATGATTAGGAAAGAAACATTGGTTTTCGAAAAATATGACATTTCGAGAGATGCGAATGCGGTTGAGCACAGGATCATAGCAGATATACCCTTTTTGGTGAGAAGCATTGCCAAGGAACGCACATTGAGTTGATTGAGCAGTTAATTTTGTACATTCAGAAGGAGGAAGATGAATAAAACACACACCCAAAAATACGCAAGTGAGTATAAGTAGGATCTGTATGAAAGAGACGAAAGTATGGTGTTTGATTGGTGAGACGAGGGGATGGTAAACGATTGATTAAGTGAACCGCAGTGGCTAAAGCTTCAGGCCAAAATTTAGCGGGAACTGATTATTCTAAGAGAAGAGAACGAACATTATCTAAGAGATGTCTGTTCTTCCGTTCAACAACTCCATTCTGTTGAGGAGTATAAGGGCATGATCTTTGCGATAAAATCCCGTGTGTGTAGAAAATTTTGAAACTGATGGGACATATATTCCCCTCCGGAATCAGATTGGAGAACTTTTATGCGAGTGGAAAACTGATTTTCAACATAAGCCATAAATTTTTGGAAAGCATCAAAGACTTCAGATTTAGAATGTAAGAGATATACCCATGTGAATCTACTATGATCATCAATAAATGTGACAAAATATTTGAAATTTGTATGAGAAATTACAGGAGTAATCCCCCAGATGTCACTATGAATAATGTCAAAGCAGTTTGAAGCCATAGTAGATTTAGAAGGAAAATGAAGAACTTTGCTTTTTCCAAGTTTGCAAACAGAACACTCATCAGAAATGTGACTAAAAGAAATTTTATTTTCATTAATGCTACAAGTGTTCAACATCAAAGATAACAATTTTGAATGAGGATGGTCTAATCTATTATGCCATAGCCTCCAAACATCTTGAGAAGAAGAAAAACAAGAGAATGCAGGGAGCTGTTTATTCTGAGAGAGAGGCATAAAAAGAGGAAATAGGCATCCACAATTAGGCCCTTTCGCGATCACCGTCCTCGACACTTGATCCTGCACAACACAACCAGACCGAGAAAAAGAAACATTACAATTATCATCAATCAGTTGTCCGACAGACAGAAGATTTGTAGTTGGATGAGGAGATAGAAAATCAATTTTCAGAGGCAAGGAATGAATAACATCACCAAGAGCTGTAATGGGAAGCTTTTGTCCATCAGCAGTATGAACTTGCAAATTTCCATTGTATGGTTTCAGATTAGAGAGATGAGTTTATGTGATTTGAGGCTCTAAAATCAAGACACCATACTGAGGAAGAGGATTGGTGATTACCTGAAATGCCAAGAGCAGAGAAGGCATTCATGATCATTTGTTAAACGAGCTCAGAAGTGATCTGAGGAGCAGTATTGGAGGCAGGAGGTGGTGAAGACATGACCGATGCTGAAGGAATATCGCTAGAAGTAGTAGCAGCTGCAGTGTTGACATGATAAGCTCGAGGAGTGCGATTTTGTGGCCGCCTTTTGCAGTCGGTAATAACATGACCATTTGATTTGTAGTAATTGCAGAACTTGGTCTTACACTGTGAGGCATAGTGTCCATAACTCTTGCAACCAAAACACTAGATTTTACTAAGATCTCTTGCAACAGGTTGTCCTCCTTTAGCAGCAGAAGTGGTATGATGGATCATCTCTCTCGGACTTTCAGAAAGACCAGGGGTGTAATTGGCAGTGGCAGCATATGCTACATCAGGAGAGTTTCCTGAAAACTGGCGTTTCAGAACATGCTGAGTGATCTGCTTTGTTTCTTCGCGCAAGAGTTCATTAAGACACTCATTCAGGGATGGAGATGAAACCCTGCTCATCAGGTTGGAACGAACGATCTCATATTCAGATCTCAATTTCGTAAGGAACTGGTCTCTATGAGAAGTTGCCTGTAATTTTTGAATCTCAGAAAGAGCTGCCTCAGATACATTGACGTATTTGATTTCGTCATATTCTGCCCATAAATTGAGAAAACCTGTATAGTAGTCCTGGATGGAAGAGGTGCCCTGGGAATACTGAGCAATCTCCAGTTCAAGTTGGTATTGCCGGGCAGAGTTCCCTTGGTGATACACTTGTTTAAGATATTCTCACATCTCCTTAGAGGTCTTGTAGGGTTTGAGATTCAGAATATATTGTGGTTCAACAGAACCAAGAATCCAGGTTTTGATCTTGGCATCCTTTGTATTCCAAGATAATATTTTTTTCTCATCTTCCTTAGGGCGTGGATCCCATCCGGAAACAAGTCCCCACATTTCCTTTCCTTCAAGATATACTTGAAATTGATAAGACCAGGAAGTGTAATTCTTGCCATTAAATTTGATCAAGGCAATTTCATTCTTCTTTTCCATTTCAGTAGAGTGATTACAATATGCAAGAAACTCCAACTGAACTTAAATCAAACTGATAAAGAAGTTAATCAGAGATGAAAAGACTTCCAATTTTTCCAGCAAAGCAATCAGATGGGACAGTACTGAAAAAACCAATTTTTTTCACCAAAACAGGGCCAGGCGAGTTTGATATTGCAGACAAAATGGGATGCAGCAGATAACAATTGCAATGAAAGATCAATCAGACATCATAGAATGATGGAGGATCAAATTCCGCACCAAACAAATCAGATTGCTTCCCAAAAAGAGCCAGATCAAAAAATTTGAACGGCTGTGATGAAATTATACTGCAGAAACTGAACTTTCTCTAGAAAGGGTAGAAAACCTACCTCTGTGATGCGAAAAATTCGCAAAAAATGTCCACAAATACTAGAATAATCAGGCGACCAGAGTGTTTGCAAACTCCAGGTTCAGTGATGCCGATCTGGGGGGGGGGGGGGGGGGGGCGCGTATGATCACACCTTGATCAGACTAACTGATGAATGAATCTTGAGCAGAGAAGAAACTGGCGACTTCCAATGCTTGGAAGATGAAGAAGGATCACCTAGAAAATGTTTGCTCAAGGCTCTGATACCATGTCAAAGCCAACAAGAAAGAGAGAAACAATGTTGTGAATTCGATGATCCTTTGAGGGTCTCGATTGTTCTTTATATAGATGTATTGTTTCTATACAATTTACATTGATTGAGCCACAATCTAATCTAATCATATCTCAATTACAGTGATTGTAGCATAATCTAATCTAATCATATCTCCTAATAGGTAAGGAATAAATATACACACGTAAGTTGCTTTGACCCACAAGTTGGGCTTTATTTGCCATGGGCCGTGACCCACTGACCCATTTAACATTAACAAAGGTTGTAGATGAAGACCTTATCTTGGAATATGTGAGGCCTTGGTGGCCTCGTGAAGAGAACTGTGGTTAAAGATGTTTGTAAGAATAAAGTTGATATTATTATGTTTCAAGAGTTCTGTGGATGATAATTTAGTTAAGGAAGTGCATGGTGGCAGATTTTTTGATTAGCTCTGTTAGGATGCAACAGGCTTTTTAGGGGGTATTTTATGGATCTGTGATGTAGAAAGTTTATCATTACATACCGATTGGTGTGTTCTCAGTTTCAGCTGTTATGACTTATGAGGGATTTGACGCGCAATGCAGATTTGGATTATCTCCTGTTTATGGGGTGATTGGAATGCCATTAGGTTTTTAGGCAAAAACTGAGAGGTTGTCGCATTTCATCTGACATGAGAGCATTGTCAGATTGGATTGTGATTCCCATTCCTTGATGGATTTGCCTCTTAGTGTGCTTCTTTTACTTGATTCAATAACCAATCCCCTCCTTCCATGTCTAGATTGGACAGATTCCTGTTTCAGGGGAATGGCTGGATCATTAGTGTCATCATCTTGCTTTGCTGAAATCATTTTCAGATCACTGTCTAATTGCTCTGCACTCGAATTCTGAAAGATGGGGGCCCTCTCCCTTTTGCTTCGAGATAATGTGGTGGAAAAGAAACACTTTCCATTCATGATTCAAAACTGGTTGGAGGAAATCTCAGTTTATATTTGGGTTGGTTATAGAGTAGTCATGAAACTCAAAAAGCTCAAGGAAAAGATTAAAGATTGGGTTTGAGGACCACTTTGGCAGATAGAGGTCATTAAAGCAAGTATTATTAATGATATCCTGTATCTTGATAAGGAGTAAGCGCAGTTTTCAGAGGATGACATGTGAAGGCATTTGAATTTGAAAGAAGACCTAAAAAGAAAAATTGAGGAAGAGATGATAAGGAAACATAGATCAGTGTAAATGGCTTAAAAAATACAAGATTCTCCCCAGCTTGACTTCTGCGAGGAATTGCATGAATAGAATATTAGCTCTTGAAGATGGGGGTGCATGGATTGAAGATCATGATGTAGTTATTGATCATATCACTGGATACATCCAGGGTCTCTAGACCAACAGGAATTGGGAGAGACTGTTCCTGGATAATTTAGAGTTTGACAGCATGGGGGAGCAACAAGCTGTGTCGTTAGAAAAGGAATTTGAAGAGAATGAGGTCAAGGAAGCTGTTTTTGAATTAGCAAGTGATAAAGTGCTAGGTGTGGATGGTTTTCCTATAGATTTTGGGAAGACATCAAAGATGACATCATGGCTTTCTTGGGTGAATTCCATTCTAGAAGTAAGCTTTCTAAACAGATAAGGGCTTCTTTCATAGGGCCTTATTCTTAAAAAGGCAGGCATTGAAAGTTTTAAAGATTTTTGGCCGATTAGTTTGACTGGATGTATCCACAAATCCTTGCAAAAGTTGTGGCAGACAGACTTCAAAAAGCTCTTCCGGCTATTATATCACCAATGCAAGGAGCTTTTGTACTTAAGAGACGGATTTTTGATGGTGTTCTAACTAGATGCAGGAGACTGGGTGTGCTATGCAAGTTAGATCTCAAAAAGGCTTATGATCGGGTTGATTGGGACTTCCTCCAATATATGATGAGGCAGTACGGGTTTGGCGCCAGATGGAGAGATTGGATTAAGGAATGTGTACTTTCGACCTTAATGGTCCCCAAAAGTTTTCTTTTGAGCTCAAAGGGTTCTCCATGAAGGCGATCCTCTATATCCCCCTTTCTCCTTGTTTTGGTTGGAGAGGCCCTTAGTAAGATGGTTAGTGGGAATGCTTATTTCATACATGGGTTCAAACCTATGGGAAATGTTCTTTGGATTGATCATCTTCAGTTTATGGATGGCACTCTCATATACTGCGAGGTGTCAGAGGATCAGATCAAAATGTGAAGGCCACTCTATTGTGCTTTGAAGCAGTTTCTGACATTGGGTCGATTTCTTTAAAAGCGAGTTGGTCGGAGTTTGTGTGGAGCATGACTTGTCTTCAGGAGTTATCTAATCTCATGGGTTGCAAAGTTGGCAGTCTTTTGACAATCTATTTTAGTCTTCCATTGTGTATAGAAGGACATCTAAAGCCCTCTGGAATCCAATGATTAAAAGAATGGAAAAAGATTAGCAACACGGAAATCAATGACCTGTCAGATACAAGATGGCTCAGGCCCACTATGGTGGTATCCAAACTCGTTGGATCTGGTCAAATATTTACATAGCTTTCTTTCTTCTTTAGTCAGATGGTAATTAGATTAGCTGATTTGTAGCTAATTGATTTCTTTTTTCTTTAGTTAGATTGTAATTATAGTAGCTGATTTGTAGCTAACTAGCTGATTTGTAGCCTTTGATAAGGCATCTGGATTCTATATAATGGGAGAGTATCTCCAATGAAAGGGAGAAAAATTCACAATTCAAAATCTCTTCTGTTAGCTACGAATGATATGGTATCAGAGCCTCTCTTGTAAAGGCTACCAGTTAGTTTTTTTTTTTGAAAAACCTCAAGGATTCAATCAGAGAGAAATTCTTCTCTCTTGTGCAGCAAACAGATCAAGGATCTGTCTTCAGAAATCGACACAATCTTGTGTTTCAGAAGCACATCTGTAATCTTGGCATCAACCAGATCAGTGATCTGTGTTTATTGGAAGTAGACAGTCCTCGTCACGATATGATCAACAGTGGCCCACCAGCGATCATCATGGCATCTTCAAGAATTCCTCCAGCAATGGTCGACCATCTCTGCTGGTAATTTTGGTGATTTTTTCCACATTTTTCCGGGATCAGAGGTAGGCTTTTGGACCCCACTTGTGATTTTCCAGTTTTATCTGATCAATTTGATCACAGTCGTACAGAATCTTGGATTGTGGATAGATTTTAGTGAAAATTGTATTGCTGGAAAGATATTTTGATGCTGCTTACATCTTGTGGATCTGATTCTCCATCTGATCCAACAGTGGACCCCACGCAGGGAAACAACGGCATTTTTTTTTGTCGCCTGGACCATTTTTGTGTGCATTTTTGCTCACAGACTGCTGTCTGTTGGTTCTGCTTTTACATCTTGATCTTGTGACTCACAGACCATTGTTACTCATAGCCTTTGTGGTTCACAGACCACTGTTGACCGTAGCTTCAGCTTCTATTGGTTCACAGACCTCTGTTGCACATAATTTTTTGTATTCTACTTCTCTTTGTTTGGTTCTAAATGGAGAAGTCTGAAGTTAAATTGATTCGATTTGATGGGAGAAACTATCCAGCATGGGCTTTTCAATTTCAATTGTATCTTGAGGCCAAGGAATTATGGGGATTTGTTTCTGGTTCTGATCCAAAGCCTACAGAGCATGATAAAAAGATTTCTACTTGGAATACAAAAGATGCAAAAATTAAAACATGGATGGGGTTGTGGAACCTCATCTGATTCTGAACCTCAAACCCTATACGACCTCCAAGGAGATGTGGGGTTACTTGCAAACATTTTATCATCAAGATAATTCTGCACGACAATTTCAACTTGAATGTGAAATTGCAGAATACAGTCAAGGCACCTTGATCATTCAGGACTACTATTCTGGTTTCCGCAATTTGTGGAGTGAATACGATGGGATTAAATATGCTTTTGTTCCGAACAATGTTCTTAAAACCATACAAGACCTTCAAGCCTCAAGTCACAGGGACCAGGTTTTAATGAAATTGCGTCCTGAATATGAGACTGTCACATCATCTCTGCTGAGCCGGAGCCCATTACCATCCTTGGATGTTTGTTTGAATGAGCTTCTGCGAGAAAAACAACGTATTCGCACAAAAGCCCATCTGGAACAAAGGCACACTGAAACCTATCCTGTTGCATACTCTGCTAAAGGGAACACTCAGTCTTTTCCAATCTCACAGTCTTCTCCGACTCCTCCGCCTCGAGATATGAGCAAAGTCCAATGCTTCTCTTGCAAAAAATATGGACACCTTGCAACACAATGCAACCAGAAATTCTGTAATTACTGCAAGAATAAGGGACACATCATTACTGAATGTCGCCGCCGTCCATAAACTCGGCCTCCCAATTGTTAAGTAGTTGTTTGTGCAGTTTCCTATCACCAATTGGTTTTGGGATTACTGGCTAGCAACTTTGGCATGGTATCAGAGCCTGAGTTCTCGAGCTCGAAACCACGCAAGGCAGAAATGCCCCATGCCGCGTTGTGTGTTTGTGCGGGCGCAAAATGCGCAGGGCAAAAAGGCCCCATGCCGCGTTATAGTCTTGTGCGGGCGTGTGCTTCAAATCCGGGCGGTGTCCCGCCCGAGGGGGGGTGTTAAGTAGTTGTTTGTGCAGTTTCCTATCACCAATTGGTTTTGGGATTACTGGCTAGCAACTTTGACACCAATGCCTATGCTGCCCAGTAGATTGTTCTCCTGCTGATGCTGCGTCCACATTTGTGCCTTCACAGCCTAGTTCTTCCCCTGCTCTCACTCCCGAATTAGTTCAACAAATGATTGTCAATGCCTTTTCTGCACTTGGCATCACAGGTAAATCTAAAACCCCTTCTTCCATTTGGTATCTTGATTTCGGCGCATCAAATCACCTGACTCATTCCAGTGCACAACTCTCTAGCTTGACAAAATATACTGGTAATGCTCATGTTCAAACAGCCGATGGCGGCCATCTTCCTATCACTGCCATTGGAGATATTTTCAGTCCCTTGCCCTTAAAGAATGTTTATCACTATCCCAATTTAATTTCAAACCTTCTTTCAGTTGGACAACTTGTTGAAAACAACTATAATGTTTCATTTTCTTCCTCTGGTTGTGTTGTGCAGGACCGGATGTCAGGGAGGGAGATCGCGAGGGGGCCTAAACATGGACGCTTATTTTCTCTTGATCTATCTGCTCCAATTAGGAATAATTCAGCAAATGATTTTTATTTTTCAGCTCAAAATAATTGTCAATTATGGCATAGTAGGCTTGGACATCCTAATTTTAAAACCATGTCTCACATGGTTAATTCTGGATTGTTAAACTCAATAGGATTTTCTAAGTTTGTTTCTTTTGATTGTGCTGCATGTAAGCTGGGAAAAAGTAAGACTCTTCCTTTTGCTGTCTCCACTTCTAATAGCATTCAGTGTTTTGATTTAGTTCATAGTGATGTTTGGGGTATTGCTCCTCATTTGTCTCATGCTCATTATAAATATTTTGTGACCTTTATTGATGACTATAGTAGATTTACATGGGTCTATTTTCTGCATTCTAAAGCTGATGTTTTTAATGTTTTCAAAATGTTTTTAGCATATGTTGAGAATCAATTTTCCACTTGCATTAAAATTTTACGTTTTGATTCCGGAGGTGAATGTGTCTACAGACTTTCAAACTTTTTTACAACAAAAAGGAATACTTTCTCAAAAATCTTGTCCTTATACCCTCAGCAAAATGGGGTCACTGAAAGGAAAAATAGGCATCTCCTTGATGTTACTCGATCTCTTCTTATCGAATCTTCTGTTCCTACCCGTTTTTGGACAGAAGCTCTTAGCACTGTTGTTCACCTTATAAATCAATTACCTTCCTTTTCTTTAGAAAATGAGAGTCCTTTTTATCGATTATACAAAACTACACCGCCTTATGATGATCTGCATGTTTTTGGATCGGTGTGTTTTGTACATTTACCTCCCTCTAAGCGTAACATACTAACCACCCAATCTGCTAAGTGCGCATTTCTAGGATATGCCAGTCATCAAAAGGGGTTTATTTGTTATGATCCTCAAATACGGCGCATTCGTACCTCCCATAATGTGGTCTTTTTTGAAAATCAATTTTTTTTCCAGCAATATCTTGAGTCTGTGGAGACCCAATCTGTTGTTTCCTTACCTGGTTTTTCGGACAAAACTCCATTTGTTAGATTTGATCCTAATTTCGTGTATCATAGGCGGAGTAATGCGGCAACCACCGATAGTCCCCCTACCGATCCCCCCACTACATCTAGTCCAACTGGAAACCCTCCCTTGCGTCGTTCATCTCGGACTTCAGTGCCTCCAACTCGTTATGGATTTACCCACACTTCCTTGATGGCCACCATGTCTTCTACATCTATTCCGAACTCATATTCTCAGGCTGTGCAGCATGAGTGTTGGAACAAAAGCTATGCAGGATGAATTGGATGCTCTTGCGCAAAATCATACATGGGATGTGGTTCCATGTCCTCCTTCTGTTAAGCCAATAGATTGCAAATGGATCTATTCTATAAAGCTTAAACCTGATAAAACTCTGGATCGGTTTAAGGCCTGTCTTGTCGCTCTGGGTAATCGGCAGGAATATGGTATTGATTATGAGGAGACTTTTGCTCCTGTAGCAAAGATGACAACTGTTCGAACTATTCTTGCCATCGCAGCATCCCAATCCTGGCCTCTCTACCAGATGGATGTCAAGAACGCATTTCTTCATGGCGATCTAAAAGAAGATGTCTATATGCGCCTTCCTCAGGGGGTTTCATCTATCATCACGGGTGCTGTTGCCAAACTGCGGCGTTCTCTTTATGGCCTCAAACAAGCCCCTCGGGCATGGTTTGAAAAGTTCCAACATGCTTTTCGCCACTTACAGTTCCATCGTAGTCCATATGATCCATCCATGTTTCTTCATCATGCTTCTACGGGGATTACTATTCTTCTTGTTTATGTGGATGACATCATCATTACAGGTACCGATGCAGATATGATTCAACAACTTCAGGCCTCTCTTCATGAATCTTTCCACATGAAAGATCTTGGTCGTCTAAACTATTTTTTAGGTCTTAAAGTTCATCAATCTGAAAAAGGCATTGTACTCCATCAACATAAATATGCTCTTGAATTAATTGAAATGGCTGGCCTTCAAGATTCTGCTCCCGTTGATACTCCAGTAAAAGTCAATGTTAAACTTCAGCAAGACAGTGGGGATCCTCTCTCTGATCCTACCCTCTATCGTCGCCTCGTTGGTAGCTTGATCTGCTAGACGATCACTCGTCTTGACATTTCATATGCAGTCAATTTAGTCAGTCAATTCATGTCTGATTCTAGACATCTTCATTTGACTGCAGTGCGACGTATTATTAGATGTCTCATTCGGACACCAACCCGTGGATTATTTTATCCAGCCAACAACTCCCTTATATTTAAAGCATACTTGGATGCTGATTGGGCTGGTTGTCCGGATACTCGTCGCTTAACCACCGGATGGTGCATGTATCTGGGTGATAGCTTGATTTCGTGGAAATGTAAGAAACAAGATAAGGTCTCCAAATCTTCCACCGAAGCTGAGTATCGTGCCATGTCTGCTGCTTGTTCAAAAATTCTTTGGCTTCGCGGTTTGCTTTCAGATCTCGGATTTCCTGCTGATAGTGCCACACCACTCTATGCAGACAATACTAGTGCAATTCGTATTACTTACTGCCAATCCAGTTTTCCACGAACGCACTAAACACATAGAGATTGATTGCCATTTTATACGCGACGAATACAAGCGTAATGTGATTAGCCTTCCTCACATCCCTTCTGATCTTCAGAATGCCGATATCCTCACAAAGGGGCTTCCGCGACCTCGCCATCATTTCTTGGTTAGCAAATTGATGCTTGTGGATTCCCCGGCATCAATTTGAGGGGGGGTGTCAAATACAAGATGGCTCAGGCCCACTTGACTCAAGTTCAGGCCCACTATGGTGGTATCCAATCTCGTTGGATCTGGTCAAATATTTACATAGCTTTCTTTCTTCTTTAGTTAGATGGTAATTAGATTAGCTGATTTGTAGCTAATTGATTTCTTTCTTCTTTAGTTAGATTGTAATTATAGTAGCTGATTTGTAGCTAACTGATTTGTAGCTAACTAGCTGATTTGTAGCCTTTGATAAGGCATCTGTATTCTATATAATGGGAGAGTATCTCCAATGAAAGGGAGAAAAATTCTCAAAATCTCTTCTGTTAGCTACGAATTGTCAAAGTTGCTAGCCAGTAATCCCAAAACCAATTGGTTATAGGAAACTGTACAAATAACTACTTAACACCCCCCCTCGGGCGGGACACCGCCCGGATCCGAAGCACACGCCCGCACAAGACTATAACGCGACATGGGGCCTTTTTGCCCTGCGCATTTTGTGCCCGCACAAACACACAACGCGGCATGGGGCATTTCTGCCCTGCGTGGTTTCGAACTCGAGACCTCAGGCTCCGATACCATGTCATAGTTGCTAGCCAGTAATCCCAAAACCAATTGGTTATAGGAAACTGTACAAACAACTACTTAACATTCGGTATCTTATTCGCACACCGACTCGCGGGTTGTTTTTTCCCTTAGACAATCCTCTTTCTCTCAGAGCTTATTCAGATGCTGATTGGGCTGGTTGTCCGGATACTCGCAGATCAATTACAGGATGGTGCATGTTCTTGGGTGATAGTTTGATTTCCTGGAAATGCAAGAAACATGACAAAGTTTCCAAATCTTCTACCGAGGCTGAGTACCGAGCTATGTCTGCTGCATGCTCCGAAATACTTTGGCTCCGAGGTCTGCTCTCTGACATTAGATTTCCTGCAGAAGGAGCTACCCCCCTCTACGCAGATAATACAAGTGCAATTCGGATTACTGAAAATCCGATTTTTCATGAATGTACTAAACACATCGAGGTTGATTGTCACTTCATACGTGATGAGTTTAAGCGTAATGTCATCAGCCTTCCCCATGTCTCCACTGAGTTTCAACTTGCTGACATTCTTACTAAGGGTCTTCCCCGACCACGCCATCAATTCTTGGTTGGCAAATTAATGCTCGTTGATTCTCCCGCATCAATTTGAGGGGGGGGGGGGGGTGTTAAGTTTGGCCCATGACCCATTAAGGGATCCAAGGCCCATCAGTCAATCCAGTCCAGCAAGATACATCTCACGTGGATTTGGGATTTGATTTGGTCAATAGTGTATATAATTTAGTGATTGATTGCTTTCCTTTATTAGATTAGTGATTGATGTAATTTAGCTAGTTTCCTTTGTAAAAGCCTTGAAGCCTTGATTAAGGCATGTAATTCCTATATAATGGTGGTGAACACAAAAGAATACAGTAAAATTTTTGTTTCTCTCGTTTTCATTCTTGTGGTTCAGTATTATGAGAATGACACGAATGATATGACCCACCTGGGAGTTGGTTGAGTGGCATAAGGTGTGGGTTTGTCCCCCACATCTTGTGTTCGAAATTGCTCCAAATTTGCCCGGTGTGCGTTTGAGTGGGTTTAGCGAGCGCCACTCGGGGGATTAGTCCTGTTGGGTCAAAGACCTCAGGGATACTCACGTCATGAATAAAAATAAAAATAAATGGAAATCAATGTATCTCTTTAGGGGGTTGAATCACCCTAACAAAGTCTGATTTAACTGATCTTCACATATATTTCATGTCGATGTTTAAATCCCCAGCAGTGGTTGCTTCTCGGATTGAAAGATTGCAACGAGATTTCTTCTGTCATGGATGGCAGGATAAGCTAAAGTCTCAGCTTGTGGTGTGGGAATTTGCATGAAGATCCAAAAAGGAAGCTGCCTAGGAATCAGATCCATTAGATTGTTGAATCAATCCCTTTTGGGCAAATGGTTATGGAAGTAGATTATTATGGAAAAGTATGGGGTTAATAGAAATGTGTGGGATGTTCCAAATCCGAATCCGCAGCAATTCAGCATATGGAGAGGTCTTCATTTGGCTACGGATATCTTCTTTTTTTAATATCAGATATCGGATTGGCATAGGTGATTATTTCAGATTTTGGCTGGATTAGTGTGTGGGAGGCATTCCTTTTTTTTTTTTTTTAATCTTTTGCTGTGACTCACTGGCCAGGAGGAAGGAGGTTCAAACCTCCCACCAGGGATCGATCCCTGGTGGAAGGCATTCCTTTAGCAAGCCAGTTTCTTATGCTTTTTCGGTGTGCTCGGGATTGGTAGTCTGTGGCTAGCAGTTACAAGGACATGGCAGGTCTTATCATTTGGGGTCCGGTCTTCGGGAGGAATATAATTATGGAAGAGGAAAGCGAGGTCAAATCTTTATTTTCAGGGTGTTTACTGCAGCAATGGATGGGGTTTTCTTATTTTTATTTTTCTTTGTTTCTATTTTTTATGAGACTCTTATTGTGAGATCAAATCTTTGTTCCACTTTTATCTTTCTTTGGCATGCCAAAGCTTTTTTTTGATAACCTGCCAAAGCATCTCCAAGTGTTTTGGCCTTTGGATGTACAACCGTTTTAGGGAGCATCCTCACTGTGGATAATCTTTGTTGTTGTGGGCTTATCATTGCAAATGCTAGTCCCATGTCTTTGCAAGGCGTGGAATCAGTGGATCACTTCTCAAATGTGAGACTGCTCATCTCTTATGGCATTCTGTATTAAGCTGCACTTAGATGCAATTGGGTTCTTACCGAAACTTTTCTGTAGTTATTCGTGTTAAGATGGCCCTCGACCCATGAAGGGGCCCAAGGCCCATCAGTCCATCAAGCTTGCATATATCACGATAATTTGTTTTGGATTTGATTGAGTCATTGATTGATTATGCTGTAAATATTAGATTGATTGCTTTCCTAACTTAGCTTAGTGATTAGCTAATTTACTTTGTAAATTGCCTTGATTAAAGGCTTGTAAATTCCTATATATACATGTGCTGGTTCTCCAAGAGAGACACAGAAATAATACAATCATCATTCAAGAACTCTCGTTCCTTTCTTGCATTCTAAAATTGTGAGAATGACATGGTATCAGAGCCATGATCAAAGAAGTCTAGGTATTTGGTCTTACACAGCATCAAGGAAATAGATTAGAGAGAAACCAATCTATCTCGTGAAGAAAGACAGATCAGGGATCTGTTCCGAGAAATCCACAGCGTTTCGAGCAAGACAGATCACGGATCTGTATGGTGGCCCACCTCTGATAATCAAGACAACTTCAGCAACCTATCCAGACATGGTCGCCTGGATTTTCTAGGAATATTGAACATTTTTTCATCTCTTCCAGGTTGGTGATTTACACATTCTCGTCATTGTCCAGATTTTTAATATTGTTTTCATCTGGACCGTCCAGAATCTTGGATCTGTGGTGGAATTCGATCATTCTTTTTTCAATTGAAAGCAAATTACTGCACTTCTTCAGATTAGTGATCTGATCCTTGTCCAGATCTTTCAGTGGGGCCCACATAGCAGATCAGCAGGCAAAATCCTGGTCGCCTGGGGTGTTTTTTGGCCTGTTTTTTAGTTATGTGTTGATTTTTCCATCTCTGATTGATCAGATCTGAGTATTTACACACATCATAGTTTCTTATTAGCATTTAGAATTCATCTCTTCACTGTTATTGGATTTTATTTGCAAACAAGATTTGAAGATGGAAAAATCTGAGGTTACCTTGATCAGATTCACGGGAAAAAATTATCCCGCCTTTCAGTTCCAGATTTACCTTGAGGCTAAGGAATTGTGGGGTTATATTTCTGGATCTGACCCAAAACCCAAGGAAGATGAGAAGAAGATATCCGCCTGGCTTACTAAAGATGCAAAAATAAAAACATGGATACTAGGTTCCGTCGAACCACATCTGATAATGAACCTCAAACCTTACCCCACATCTAAAGACATGTGGGGATATTTGAAGCAAGTGTACCATCAAGATAATTCAGCACGTCAATTTCAGAATGCCCTTCTGCACTTGGATTTTCATCCCAGCCAGTATGATCCTTCCATGTTCTTACATCATGATCCGTCCGGCATTACTGTACTTTTGCTCTATGTTGATGACATTGTCATTACTGGTCCTAATGCACAAATGATTCAGGCACTCCAAGCTTCTCTTCATCAGACATTTCAAATGAAGGATCTAGGCCCCTTACACTATTTCCTTGGCCTTGAAGTTCATCAATCGCCTAAAGGTATAGTTCTCAATCAGCACAAATATACGGTTGATCTTATTGAATTGGCTGGGCTTACTTCTTCAGCTCCAGTCGATACGCCGATCGAGCTGAATGTTAAACTCAGTAAAGAGGAGGGTGACCTTCTTCCGGATCCCATAGCATATCGCCAGTTAGTAGGTAGCTTGATCTACCTCACGATCACACGTCCTGATATCTCATTTGCGGTCAATCTCATGAGTCAGTTCATGACTACTCCTCGTCATCTTCATCTGGCTGCTGTTCGTCGCATCATTTGGTACCTTATTCGCACACCAACTCGCGGGTTGTTTTTTCCATCAGACAATCCTCTTTCTCTCAAAGCTTATTCAGATGCTGATTGGGCTGGTTGTCCGGATACTCGCAGATCAACCACAGGATGGTGCATGTTCTTGGGTGATAGTCTCATTTCCTGGAAATGCAAGAAACATGAAAAAGTTTCTAAATCCTCTACCGAGGCTGAGTACCGAGCTATGTCCGCTGCCTGCTCAGAAATACTTTGGCTCCGTGGTCTGCTCTCTGACATTGGATTTCCTGCCGAAGGAGCTACCCCCCTATATGCAGATAATACAAGTGCCATTCGGATTACTGAGAATCCTATTTTTCATGAATGTACTAAACACATCGAGGTTGATTGTCACTTCATACGGGATGAGTTTAAACGTGATGTCATCAGCCTTCCGCATGTCTCCACTGAATTTCAAATTGCTGAGATTCTTACTAAAGGTCTTCCCCGACCTCGCCATCAATTCTTGGTTGGCAAATTGTTGCTCGTTGATTCTCCCGCATCAATTTGAGGGGGGTGTTAAGATGGCCCTCGACCCATGAAGGGGCCCAAGGCCCATCAGTCCATCAAGCTTGCATATATCACGATGATTTGTTTTGGATTTGATTGAGTCATTGATTGATTATGCTGTAAATATTAGATTGATTGCTTTCCTAACTTAGCTTAGTGATTAGCTAATTTACTTTGTAATTTGCCTTGATTAAAGGCTTGTAAATTCCTATATATACATGTGCTGGTTCTCCAAGAGAGACACAGAAATAATACAATCATCATTCAAGAACTCTCGTTCCTTTCTTGCATTCTAAAATTGTGAGAATGACAATTCGAAGAATGGAGAGTGACAATTGATTCGGTTAGGGGTAACATAATGTGGAACAGTGGAAGGTATCTTTCATGGCCATACTTTGGGTGATATGAAAGGAGCACAACACACGTTGCTTCGAAGGCAAGGCTTCTAAGTGATGCTGTGGATAAGGTCAAAATCCTTGTTGCATCATGTGTGTCCATCCTTCCCCAGTTTCATGACCTCCCCATTTCCTCCATTTTTAGGAATCGGGAGGAGATGGTTTTCTCACATCCTATCCGCCCTACTATTCTGGTTATATTGGTTCCACCGCCAGAGGGTTTATACAAGCTCAATTTTGTTGGCGGTGCGGATGGGAATTAGGGGCTTGCGGATGTTGGTGGTATCATTCATCACAGTGATGCAGTCGTATCTTGTCTTTATTTGGCCCGGTGTGGATGATGCATGACCAATGTAGCAGAATAATAGCTCAAGGACAGGTCTTCGTGATGCTAAACACCTTAATATTTTTAATCTTATCGTGGAAGGTGATTCATTACATGTGATTAGGTGGGCCTCATGTAGATGCAAGCCTCCTTGGAGATTAGCAGATGTGGAGGAGATTTTTGACCTTTCTTCACTTATATATGCGTCCTTTTCCCACAGTATGAGGGAAGATATCCTTTGGAGGTCTGGTTTGCACCAAGCAACCTAGAAATAAGTTACTAGTATGCACACTATTAAAAACTCGCAAGCGCACAAGATCACTATGTAGTGTAGTGAATTGTAAGTACGAGGTCGATCCCACGAAGACTTGTGATAAAATAATGTCAAAACTAACTAAAAATCAGAATATTAAATGGAATAATTGAATGATGAAAAGTGGAATTAAACTATTAAAAACAGTAATTTAAAGTATCAAAAGCTAATTGGAAAGTAACCTAAAAACAACTAGTATGAGAATTGAAAAACAATAATAATGAATGAGTGAACTAGGGTTTCATCTACTCCCCTAACCAATCCTATGCATGTCCCTTATTATCTTTTAATCAAAAATCAGATTTTATTGGTGACATCTATCAACCTAGACCATGGCATATGCGTCTAGATTATTATTCCCCTAAACCTAATTCATGAGTGGCATACTACATGAATTGCTCATTATGATGCAAAAACTAAGCATGGCATATGTCCTAGTCAAAACAAACATAATGCATAAAAACAATGGGAAAGATAAATGCATGAGTCTAAGCATGGCATATACTTAGATTATTCATGGTTCTAAACCCTAGATGCATAACATCAAGATCAATCAAAATTAAGTTAGCTACTCTTAAAATTAATTGAACATCACATGGTTGGCATGGCATATACACAACTCATCAATTAATAACATGGTTTAGAATCTCAACCAATAAAACTGAAATCTGAATTAAAAGACGCCAAAAGAAACTACATAGAACTAGGCTAGGGTTTCAATTACACCCTAGCCCTAAAAAAATTAGCTACTCATGTTTTTAATGAAAAATAAACTAGAAAGTAGAGTCATAAGAATAAAACTAGAAGATGATGGTGAAGTAGTGGATGGCCAGCAGCTTCTCCCCTTTATTCCTCCTCCAAAAGCTCTCCAAAGATGGCTTCAAAGATGCTCCAAAGGTGCTGTATGGCTGCTGTCTTATGGCTGGTTATATGGCTGGAATATATGGGATGAATGGTGGCTGGACGTGGCTTGATGGGGCTGGAAAGTACTGTTCACGTTTTTCCCTTTTATGCTATTTATAAGTCTTCAAAACAGCCCCTTTTAGCAAGTAGTTCCTTGTAGAAATAGATCTTCAACCTTCCTTATAATTAGGAAACCTAATTAGATTGAATAAGGAGTCTTCTTTCTTGTTTTAGCAAGCTTTCTAAATCTGGTCCCACTTGTATCTTCTAGAAACTTATTCACATGGACCCACAAATCTGAGATTAATTGCAAGAATTAAATCTGAACTTTTGACATAAGAGTGGGCCCTATTTGGTGCGTGTAACATAAGTGTGGGACCCCTCTTTTAGGACTTCTATCTTGACTTGAACTGTTGCTCCAAATTTTCCTTATTTCTCTCCATTCTTGAACTCCTCTTCTAACTTGAATGAGACTTTCTAATTTCTGAAATTCTTCTATTTGTAATAGATGTGGACCCCCCTTGGGCGTGTAACCCTAGATTGGGTTTCTTCTTTCTTTCTTTTGCTTTTCTTCTTTGATTTGAATTGTAAGTTGTCCAAATAATTAGAAAGTCTTCTTGAAATCTGGAATATCTTGAATGGGACCCACCATGGTCTTTCTTTGGGATTCACGCCCATCATCATCTTCATTAATTCCTCTCTTTTTGCTCCTTTTGACCTTAGCATAAAAATTAACAAAACTATGTAAAATCAAATAAAATAACTATGACTAGCACAAGATGAATCAAATATTAGGGCTTAGATTGCAAACAATTAAGCACTTATCAAATTCCCCCAAACTTACCTTTTGCTAGTCCTCGAGCAAAACAATAAAATAAACAAGGGAGAAATTAAAAACACTAAAATATGAAACCTATCCTTCCACCATTTGTCTCAGAGATGTCTGATCAATACATGAATCAAAGAAGCAAGAGTCTCAACCAGTTCACAATCCATATGCTCAAAAGGGTCGTGTGTAAAACAATACCAACATAACTTTTAGTTTAGGCTTTCACACAACGAAACAATCATTTTTGCAATTCAGTTTAACTTCAATCCTCACCATGCATACACTCACAATAAAACACTCAATAATTGGCTAAGAGTGAAGAGATAATGATCTCATGAAAAATACCACATGCTTGAAGTGAAATCACACACCATAGGCTCCCATTCCATCTCATCTCCACACTGGGACTACACTTCACCTAGAATCAAGTAGGACTTTTGCACATAGGTTATCATGGGGTTAGGGTGAAGGGTTATGAATGAAAGGAAATGGATAACAAGATCTAAGGAATTTGCGTAGAATTACACTTCAGGTTCCTTTATACACTTCTGATTTTTTTTTTTTTTGGCGGTGAAGGCTTGCATTTTGAATTTCAACATTGCTGAGTCACACATGTACCCTCCTTTATTCTTTTTTTTCTTTTCTTTTCTTTTGTTTTTTTTTCTGTTTTTTTTTTTATATATGTTTTTTTTTTTTTTTTTCAATACACAATACTATGAAGATGCAGGGTAACGGCAACTTTTCTTTTTTTTTTTTTTCAAGCCTTGAACACATTTTGTAATGAACCTTGAATTCATCTTTATACTTCCTTAGATAAGGTAAGGCTATACATATGGTAAGGTAACTCCCCCAAACTTAGGGGTTGGTATGGGTGCAAGAACTGGCTTAATTAAGGCTCAACATGGATAACTAGTGGTAAACATCAAAGGGGATGGATAGAAAAGCACAAACTAGTCAAACATGGCCTAAAATCATCTCCTATGGTTCATGTAGTCGAAATTTGCCTCAATCGGATAAAAATGAGAGTTCTAGCATGTTTTTCCATATAAAATTCAGAACATGTGATCAAAGAATGATAATGAAATCAATTGCATCATATAGATCAAGAAATGAAAGATCATATCACTCAGCATATAACCCTCTCAAGAATAAGCATTTAGGCTCAAATCTCACTAGGTTGAACAAGTTTTCACCAAAAGCATCTAATCATTCAATTGTGCGCGAGCTTTCAACCTCAGACTATATCAGCATTGTAATCCACACAGTGATAGGTCAACATGGATAACTGCGATTTTCAACAATTGAATAATAAAAAGAACTAGCATAATTAAGTTCAATGAATCATGCAAGACAAATCATCATTTCTCATCATTGTGGTAGGAAGGAACAATGACTCAAAGAAAAACAAATATTTTTGTGATTTTCGAAAAAATTTTAAAATTTTTATGGATTTTTGGACTATAATGACTCTTTTAATGACTAATACTCTTCCCCCAAACTGAAATTAAACATTGTCCCCAATGTTGTAAAATAAAGTAAGAAGAAAAACACTAATAACATAAAAGAAAAATAGAAGGACAAAGAAAAGGGTAAAAGAACTCAGCTGGATATGGAGTACATCGCCAGCTCTGAATCACCATCCTCAACTTTTCCTTGCAAAGATCAGGGCTACCTCCCTGTAGTGCTTGCTTTAGAGTCTTCAGCCAGACTGTGCTTCTCTATCAAGCGGAAGGGGAATCTGTGAATGTAATCACATCCACATCCTTGTAAAAAATCTGGTCCCAATAGGGCTTGAGCCTATGTCCATTGACTTTGAACTTGTTACCATTCTTTGGATTATTGATCTCAATTGCCCCATGCTCAAATACCTGAGTGACCTCGAACGGGCCACACCATCTGGACTTTAGCTTTCCTGGAAATAATTTGAGTCTAGAATCGAAAAGTAATACCTTCTGTCCCACCACAAACGTCTTCCTTAATAGCTTCTTATCATGGAATATTTTAGTCTTCTCTTTATATAGCTTGGCATTCTCATATGCTTCATATCGTAGCTCCTCAAGCTCATTCAGTTGTAATTTCCTCTTCTCACCTGCCTCCTTCATATCAAAATTAAATTTCTTGATCGCCCAGAATGCCCTGTGCTCCAATTCCACCGGCAGATGACATGCTTTCCCATAGACCAAACGATATGGAGACATGCCTATAGGAGTCTTGTAGGCTGTCCTATATGCCCAAAGCGCATCATTCAGCCTTAAATACCAATCTTTCCTGTTGGGCTGCACTGTCTTTTCTAGAATCTGCTTGATCTCTCTATTACTCACTTCTACCTGGCCACTAGTCTGAGGGTGGTATGGAGTAGCTACCTTGTGAGTTATCCCATATTTCTTCATTAATGCTTCAAAAGACCTATTTTTGAAGTGACTGCCACCATCACTAATGATTGCTCTGGGTGTCCCAAATCTTGCAAATATCATGTTCTTCAGAAATTCCAAAACCACCTTGTGGTCATTTGTTTTACTTGGGATAGCCTCCACCCATTTGGACACATAGTCTACTCCTACCAGAATGTAGAGATAACCATAGGATGATGGGAATGGTCCCATAAAATCAATCCCCCACACGTCAAAGAGCTCCACCTCTTGTATGCCCTTCAATGGCATCTGATTCCGTGAAGAAATTTTCCCCATTCGTTGGCATCTATCACAACTTAAACAAAAAGTATGTGCATCTTTAAATATAGAGGGCCAAAAGAAACCAGATTGAAGTACCTTAGCAGCTGTCTTCTTTCCTCCAAAATGTCCTCCACACGCCTTGTTGTGGCAATGTGTTAAGATGCTTTGAACCTCTTCCTCTGGTACACATCTTCTAATGATCTGATCTGAGCAGTACTTGAACAAATATGGGTCATCCCAGTAATAGAAACGTGCCATGTGCATCATCCTCTTCTTGTCTTGATTAGTAAAATGCATTGGGAACTCACCACAAACCTTGTAATTCACCAAGTCTGCAAACCATGGAAGCTTGGTAATCTGAAATAGTTGCTCATCTGGAAAAGATTCATTTAGCGGAATTTCGTCCCCTTTGAATGCCTCATCATTCAACAATCTGGATAAATGGTCTGCCACTACATTCTCACTGCCCTTCTTATCTTTGATCTCAAGGTCAAATTCTTGTAGTAACAACACCCATCTAATTAGCCTTGGCTTTGCATCCTTCTTGCTCAATAGATACTTCAATGCTGCATGATCTGTGTAGATTATTACCTTAGACCCAACAAGGTAGGACCTGAATTTTTCTAGTGCAAAAATTACAGCAAGAAGTTCCTTCTCAGTAGTAGAGTAGTTCAGCTGTGCATCATTTAGAGTCCTGGAGGCGTAGTAAATCACATGTGGAAGCTTCTCCACTCTTTGGCCAAGCACAGCCCCCAAAGCATAGTCACTGGCATCACACATGAGCTCAAATGGCAAACTCCAATCAGGTGCCATGATAATAGGGGCTGATGTCAAAAGCATTTTCAGCAGCTCAAATGCTCGCAAGCAATTCTCATCAAAAACAAACTCCACCTCTTTTTGTAACAATGAACAAAGTGGTCTTGCAATCTTGGAGAAGTCCTTAATGAATCTGCGATAGAATCCAGCATGCCCAAGGAAACTTCGTACTCCTTTCACAGATGTGGGTGGTGGAAGTTTGCTGATCAAGTCTATCTTAGCCTTATCCACCTGTATCCCCTTGCTTGTTACCACATGCCCAAGTACAATGCCATGTTTCACCATGAAGTGGCATTTTTCCCAGTTTAACACCAAATTACACTCCTCACATCTCTTTAGCACAAACTCCAGATGATACAAACAGTTATCAAATGATGATCCAAAGACAGAGAAGTCGTCCATGAATACCTCAATAAAGCGCTCCACCATATCGGAGAAAATACTCATCATGCATCTCTGAAAAGTTGCTGGTGCATTGCAAAGCCCGAAAGGCATCCTCCTGTAGGCAAATGTCCCAAATGGACAAGTAAAAGTGGTCTTCTCTTGGTCCTCTGGAGCAATAGGAATCTGATTGTATCCACTATATCCATCGAGAAAACAATAATGTGAATGCCCAGCTAGCCTCTCTAACATTTGATCAATGAATGGTAGTGGGAAGTGATCCTTTCTTGTAACTGTGTTAAGCTTCCGGTAGTCTATGCATACCCTCCATCCAGTGGTAACTCTAGTAGGAATCAGCTCATCATGTTCGTTTTTTACCACTGTCATACCACTCTTCTTGGGAACAACTTGCACTGGGCTAACCCACTTGCTATCGGAGATTGGGTAGATGATCCCAACGTCTAATAGCTTAAGAATTTCTGCTTTGACAACCTCCTTCATATGAGGGTTGAGTCTCCTTTGTGCTTCCCTTGTAGGTTTAGACTCTTCTTCTAACAAGATACGGTGCATACACATGGTTGGGCTTATACCTTTGATATCGGCAATGCTCCACCCCAATGCTGTCTTGTGAGCTTTTAACACTTTTAACAACTTGCTCTCCTCAGCATAACTCAAATCACTGGCTATGATACATGGCAAAGTCTCATGTTCTCCCAAATAGGCATATTTGAGATGTGCAGGTAATGGCTTTAATTCTAACGTTGGTGCTTTTATAATTGAAGGAACGGGTTGCTTTGTGGAAGAACCCAGAATTTCATAAGAGTTAGCATATTTACTTGGAATGGAGGGGAGTACTTCTAGCTGATTTACAATCTCCATAAGTGTTGCCGCAAGCTCATCACTATCATGCTCGATTTCAGATTTGGTGTAGCCTTGCTGAATGCATGTGTCCAACTCCTCCGTGCATCCATGTGCTCTTGGAAACACCTCTACTATAGCCTGCTCAATTACCTCAATCTGAAAGCAATCTTCATCTCTAGGCATTTTCATAGCTTCGAACACTTTAAACTCAATTTTCTGCCCATTGACCTTCATTTCAATTGTGCCTTTCTGTACATCTATCTTTGAACCCGCAGTGGCCATGAAAGGTCAGGCCGAGTATAATAGAAAGGTGGTGAGGCAATGATACACTCTCCATGTCCAGTACCACAAAGTCAGCAGGTAATATGAATTCTCCTACCTTCACCAAAATGTCCTCCAGAATGCCCCTTGGGTGCTTCACACTCCTATCTGCCAATTGCAATGTAATTGAAGTTGGTTTGAGCTCTCCCAAACCCAAAAACTCATAGACTGAGAATGGCAGCAAATTGATACTCGAACCCAAGTCTAGTAAAGCTTTCTCAAAAGTATGCTCTCCTATCTTGCAAGGTATAGTAAAGCTCCCAGGGTCCTTCAATTTTGGAGGAAGCTTTCTTGAAAGAACTGCACTGACTTCCTCGGTTAACTTAACCTCTTCATGATCTTTGAATCTCCTCTTGTTTGTACATAGCTCCTTGATAAACTTTGCATAAGAGGGTATCTGCTTGATAGCATCAATCAGTGGAATGTTAATCTCTACCTTCCTTAGAGTCTCGAAGATGTCTTGAGTGAACTGATTTTTCTTCTCTTGTCTAAGCCTCTGAGGGTAAGGTGGAACTGGCTTATAGATCCTCTCCGGCGCTATAGAAGTTGTTTCCTGAATAGGAGTTTGCCTTGCGTTGTCCTGTGGCTCAGTGTCTACAGTTTTTGGATTTTCATGTGGCCCATTCACGCTGGTGTCTATGGCTGTACCATGCTGCCTCATTCTCTTGTAGACCTTCTCTGGCTCTTTGGTGACGGTAGTTATGGCCTTCAGATGCTCATGATTTTTAGGGTTGATTTCAGTCTGACTTGGAAACTTACCGTCCTCCCTCTTGCTCAAGGCATTAGCTATCTGACCCACTTGTGCTTCTAGCTTGGCCAAACTCTGCTGAGTATTTGTAATTGCTTGGCTATGTTGCTGGAAATTAGCCTGAGATGACTGAATAAACTGGGTCACCAAACTTTTGAACTCATCTTCTTGTGGCTTTTGTGCACTGTTCTGAGAAAAATTGTTATTCTGGTAGCTTCTCTGTTGTCCTTGATATTGGTTCTGATTCCCTTGATTTCCTTGATTGTTTTGATTCCCTCCCCAAGAAAAGTTTGGATGATTCCTCCATCCAGAATTGTAGGTATTGCTGTAGGGATTATTGTGCTTGGGAAAAGCGTTACCAACTTAGTTGGTTTGTTCCTGGTCTGTAAAAGATGACATGGGACAGCATTCAGTAGTATGGTTAGTGTGAGAACATATAGCACATACTTCCTTTGGTGTCTGTCCTTGCATGTTGTTGGAAGCCATTGCTTTGATGAGCATGTCCATTTTTTTATCCATTGCCGCCATCTGGGCAGCTATATTTCCTTGAGACTGGATCTCATATATTCCTTGCTTCTTACCCATCTGTTTGTTTCGACAAGAAAATTGTTGTGAGTTTTCACTAAGAGTTTCAAAAAGATCATAAGCTTCCTCACTATTTTTCTCCATCAGGGCCCCTCCACATGCAGAATCAACTATTCCTTTATTTAGCTCGTTCAGTCCTTCATAGAAAGCTTGAACCTGATCATCTTTGGTGAGGTTGTGATGTGGACACTTCAATAATAAATCTTTAAAATGCTCCCACGCTTCCCAGAACTGATCTCCATCTTTCTGTTGATATGTTTGGATCTCTCTTCTTAACTGCCTTGTCTTTTGAGCCGGAAAAAATTTCTTTAGAAACTTACTGGCTAGCTGCTGCCAAGAGTTGATAGAACCAGCATCCAAGGAGTTTAACTATATTTTAGCTTTATCCTTAAGAGAGAAGGGAAATAGACGTAGCCTGATGCCCTCTGCAGTAACTCCATGTATCTGTTGTGTCGCGCACAACTCAAAGAATTCCTTAATGTGAAGATAAGGATCTTCATTAGGTAACCCATGATAGTGTGGCACCATATTCAGCAGTTGTGCATGGAGAGTGAAATTTCCAGCCGTATTAGGTGGATAAAGAATGGTGGACGGCTGTTCGGTGTGCAAGGGTATGTAAGATTCCTTCATTGGTCTCTTTTGATTATTTACTACCACTTCTTCTTCGTTTTCTTCTCTGTCAGCCATTTTTCTTTCAGGACCTTGATTTCCGTTAACACTGGTTTCTTCAAGCTCTGAGTCAGATGAGGGCTGTGTATTGGTTCTTGCCCTTTGAGCTTGTCTTCGATTTCTTCTAAAAGTTCGTTCAATTTCTGGATCGTAGACAATAATGGCTAAGTCCTGAGATCGCCTACCTTGCATATACAGAATTTATGACCGCAAGTAAGCACCTATAAAAGAGTTAATTGTGCTAAAAGAAGAAAAATAGAAATCTGAAATTAAGTAGCTGAAATACTATGATAAAACAGTAATTAACAGCACTTTAAAACTTCAAGTAACTGAACTAAAAATGAAACTAGACTATGACACTACACTAAACACAAGTTTTGACACTATTCTATGCAAACAAGTCCCCGGCAACGGCGCCAAAAACTTGGTATGCACCAAGCAACCTAGAAATAAGTTACTAGTATGCACACTATTAAAAACTCGCAAGCGCACAAGATCACTATGTAGTGTAGTGAATTGTAAGTACGAGGTCGATCCCACGAAGACTTGTGATAAAATAATGTCAAAACTAACTAAAAATCAGAATATTAAATGGAATAATTGAATGATGAAAAGTGGAATTAAACTATTAAAAACAGTAATTTAAAGTATCAAAAGCTAATTGGAAAGTAACCTAAAAACAACTAGTATGAGAATTGAAAAACAATAATAATGAATGAGTGAACTAGGGTTTCATCTACTCCCCTAACCAATCCTATGCATGTCCCTTATTATCTTTTAATCAAAAATCAGATTTTATTGGTGACATCTATCAACCTAGACCATGGCATATGCGTCTAGATTATTATTCCCCTAAACCTAATTCATGAGTGGCATACTACATGAATTGCTCATTATGATGCAAAAACTAAGCATGGCATATGTCCTAGTCAAAACAAACATAATGCATAAAAACAATGGGAAAGATAAATGCATGAGTCTAAGCATGGCATATACTTAGATTATTCATGGTTCTAAACCTTAGATGCATAACATCAAGATCAATCAAAATTAAGTTAGCTACTCTTAAAATTAATTGAACATCACATGGTTGGCATGGCATATACACAACTCATCAATTAATAACATGGTTTAGAATCTCAACCAATAAAACTGAAATCTGAATTAAAAGACGCCAAAAGAAACTACATAGAACTAGGCTAGGGTTTCAATTACACCCTAGCCCTAAAAAAATTAGCTACTCATGTTTTTAATGAAAAATAAACTAGAAAGTAGAGTCATAAGAATAAAACTAGAAGATGATGGTGAAGTAGTGGATGGCCAGCAGCTTCTCCCCTTTATTCCTCCTCCAAAAGCTCTCCAAAGATGGCTTCAAAGATGCTCCAAATGTGCTTCTCCCCTTTATTCCTCCTCCAAAAGCTCTCCAAAGATGGCTTCAAAGATGCTCCAAATGTGCTGTATGGCTGCTGTCTTATGGCTGGTTATATGGCTGGAATATATGGGATGAATGGTGGCTGGACGTGGCTTGATGGGGCTGGAAAGTACTGTTCACGTTTTTCCCTTTTATGCTATTTATAAGTCTTCAAAACAGCCCCTTTTAGCAAGTAGTTCCTTGTAGAAATAGATCTTCAACCTTCCTTATAATTAGGAAACCTAATTAGATTGAATAAGGAGTCTTCTTTCTTGTTTTAGCAAGCTTTCTAAATCTGGTCCCACTTGTATCTTCTAGAAACTTATTCACATGGACCCACAAATCTGAGATTAATTGCAAGAATTAAATCTGAACTTTTGACATAAGAGTGGGCCCTATTTGGTGCGTGTAACATAAGTGTGGGACCCCTCTTTTAGGACTTCTATCTTGACTTGAACTGTCTCCATTCTTGAACTCCTCTTCTAACTTGAATGAGACTTTCTAATTTCTGAAATTCTTCTATTTGTAATAGATGTGGACCCCCCTTGGGCGTGTAACCCTAGATTGGGTTTCTTCTTTCTTTCTTTTGCTTTTCTTCTTTGATTTGAATTGTAAGTTGTCCAAATAATTAGAAAGTCTTCTTGAAATCTGGAATATCTTGAATGGGACCCACCATGGTCTTTCTTTGGGATTCACGCCCATCATCATCTTCATTAATTCCTCTCTTTTTGCTCCTTTTGACCTTAGCATAAAAATTAACAAAACTATGTAAAATCAAATAAAATAACTATGACTAGCACAAGATGAATCAAATATTAGGGCTTAGATTGCAAACAATTAAGCACTTATCAAGGTCTCCCTGGCAAAGGAGGGAGTAAGGAGGCAGAGCTTGTTCTTTGTCTCTTTTAATAAAATCGTCTCTTGTTACTGATAAAAAAAAATCATTTTGAATTCTTGGGCCTGGGCCTCTTGTACTGTTTTCTGTTTTCCTTTGTGGTTTGGGCTCTCTAAGTATACACTATACTTATCCTATACTGTATTGGCACTTCTCATTAATAAAGTTGTCATTTAAAAAAAAGGTTTTGTGTCATTTAAAAAAAAGGTTTTGGCCATCATTACTTGATTCTCATTGTAGTCAATATCATTATTTTCTTCTTATTTCTTAATCTTAAGTTGCTAATTTGTCTTGTTCTTTTAATTAATTAATTACCTTTTTTTTGGGATCTCTAATGCAAGATTGAACTCATTGAACTCATCTATGGAGAAGATGATTTCCTGCATGGTTGGCAGGTTTTATGTACATGATATAACTTACTGGTTCTCAATTTCTGTTTGAGCTTTGTGAGGGGATTGAAATTGTGGAGCAGTTTGAAGGAACGAGGCCTTATTTTTCCCTGTCAAAAAACTATTGACTGATGATGATTTTTCTACATGATAGGCTGATACTCTTTTTACTGGGCAATCAAATCTCAATCTTAGGAATGCTTTTCTTCTGCTGATACGAAAATATAAAACATGATCTACTAATCAGAGCTCTTAATTTACAACATAATATTACAGCAATAAAATTTAAAACAGGGTGCTTCTTTCCTTATAGCTGTGCCTAACGATGCCACCTTCTCGGGTGCTGCTTTTCTTGTATATGGCAACATAATATCATTCAACAGAATTTAAAATTGGGAGCTGCCTTTCCTATAGTTGCGCTTAATGATGCTACCTTTTCAGATTCTGCTTTTCTTGTAAATGAACAACTGCCACTTTGAACAATGTGATTGTCACCTTAAAGACTTCTGTATGAAAATACAACAGAAAGCCTGGGGAGTAGAGACCCAAAGGTACATAGCATTATTATTAGCTTCCTAGAAACATCATTGGCATGTAAGAATGACTAAGCATAATCATGAATAAGCAAACAAATGGTTTAAAATTTTTAAATGATTGTCTCTTTCTCAAATTGAAGACATGATAATGATCAAGCATGCAGTGGAAATTTTCCTCTGATTTTTTGTAAGATCAACTTCTTGATTTGATGATATATGATTGTTGTCAAGGCTTGAATGATATTTTCTTAGATTGATCTTTCGAATTTGTTCACAACTTAACAAAATTTGAAGCCTATCTCATATTAAATTAGAAAATCAAGAACCAACATTTCTTCTTCTCCTCCTCCGTCCTTCTCCTTCTCCTTCTTCTTCTTCTTCTTCACGCTGATATCACTCTATTTTTTACTTCTTTAATGGATGTACAAATGTATTCTGGCTTGATCTTTATTGACGAAATACTGATCTCATGAGACATAATGACATAGCCAGAAAGCATTTTTGGCAGTTCCTTTTGTTGTTGGATTGAAGACATTTCTTTATACTAGAACATCTAATGGTTACCATTTTCTATTGGACTTCAAAGTTCTACTATGGTTGGTCTTTTGATGTATCTATCATGTTGTCTTGTAACTCTTTTTTCCCTAATTACACAGAACAACGGCATGCTCTTCTAGTAAAAATAGCTTCTGTGAGAGAAGTGGTGCTAGGAGCGCCAATAAGAATTATTCTGAAGCATCTAGCATCAAGGAAAGTTGCTCCAGATGTGGATCGACTTGTTGCTCTTGTGCATCGACCAAATGAGTCCTTTTTTCTTGTTCCACAGGTACATGTTTTCTTTTTTAAATATATCATAGTCTCCTTTCAAAAGACTGCCTCTTTAGAACATTTGAAAACCAAAGAAGGGAACTTTTTCATCAACTTATTTTGTGTTTGTGTATACAATATTTTATTTGTAAACAATGGGAAATGAGAACTTGCTAGCATCATCATCATCATTATTACAAGCAACATTTTTTCCCTACACTTGTCGGCTTTTCCTTTTAGCAGGGAACCTTGATGTTGAGGTCAATCCAAGGTTTATAACTTGTAATCGACGGGCAACAATCATCCTTGTGTCAGTTCAACAAGCCCAAGTATGACCGAGTTGCACCCTAGAGCCCCACGAAACATTAGAACTCATGAAAAAATTGATAAAAGCGCAAAAATGGAAAATGTTGTCCTGTGAAATGAAGCCACATGTATTTTAATTATTTAGAATGAGCTTAAGTAATAATGGGTGGTTGGATTTTATTTTCTTTATGTAGGATGAACATTACCTCCGATCTTTGAATGGTTAGATCTTCTATAAAATGTGCTTTTTAATCTTACAAATGCAGTGCAAAAGAAATCCAAAAGCCTCTACCTGACACAAAAAAAGAGGGAGGAAAACATTGACTTTGGCCTTTTCCCCATAGGACTCGGTCAGAGAGACTTGGTCTTTTCTTGACTCAGATTGGTTCCACCCCTGTACCATTCTTCTCCCCATTCTGACTGATGCAACCCAAATTGTGGCAATATCGAACCTGCTGTTGGTTTTTCTGTAGGCCCGGCCATAGACTGTTATAGCAATCCGTCTCTTGTTACCCATCAACTTGAAGAACGGAGTAGAAACAGGAAAAGCTTCCACCAGGTGACTGCAACCAAATTCCAGAAAGATACTACCATATATGATCTTGTATCTTTGGCAGACTGACCTATGTTATTATCCCACAGAAAGCTTTCTTTTAGAATAATCCGATAAATTTATGCATCACTAGTTAAGTTGGTTCTAATAAACTGTCGAATTCTAAGAAACTGTTTGCTCAGGTTCATCATTCTGTCTTCAGTTTGTACATGTCCCAGAGAAATGTAGGATGTTATGTATGTTGAACCCGTGCTATCTAATATAGCACTATAGCACTAGTAGCAACCCAACTGATTTAATATGCCTCTCTTTTGTCAAAGACAGCAAGGGAAGAAGAGAGAAGAGAATTTGTGAATTTGCTGATCCCTTTGGGGGTCACAATGTTCCTTTATATAGAAATATAGTTGCTATACATGTTACAGTGATTGTAGCAATCAACTAGATTACAACCATTCTAATCTAATTATAATCTAATCGTATCTCCTAATAAGGCAAAAGATAAAAGTTACATAGCTGTACACACGTGAGATGATTTGAACCACAAGTTGGGCTTTATTTGTCATGGGCTGTGACCCACTGACCCATTTAGCACTAACCCATTTGACACCTCCCCTCAAATTGATGTGGGTGAATCCACTAGCATCAATTTGCTAACTAAGAATTGGTGTCGTGGCCGAGGAAGTCCCTTGGTAAATATATTTGCAATTTGAAGTCCGATAGGAACATGAGGAAGAGTAATTGCTTCACGCACAAATTCATCACATATGTAATCACAAGCCACTTCAATATGCTTTGTGCGTTCATGGAAGACAAGATTTTCAGTAATCCGTATGGCACTAGTATTGTCGGCATAGAGAGGTGTAGGGCCAGATTGTGGAAATCTAAGCTCAGAAAGGAGACCCCGAAGCCAGACAATTTCAGAGGTGGCAGCTGACATAGCACGATATTCTGCTTCTGTGGATGATTTGGAGACTTTATCTTGTTTCTTACACTTCCAGGAGATCAAAGAGTCCCCTAGGAACATGCACCAACCCGTGGTAGACCATCGACTATTAGGGCAACCAACCTAGTCAGAATCTGAGTAAGCAATGAGAGAAGTCGAATTGCCCACAAGAAAGAAAAGACCACGAGATGGTGTATGAAGAACATATCGAAGAATGCGCCGAATAGCAACGAGGTGGAGATGGCGTGGTTGTGTCATGAACTGACTAACCAGATTCACCGCATATGAGATATCGGGCCGAATGATAGTCAAGTAGATCAAGCTGCCGACTAAACGGCGATACATTGTGGCATCAGGAAGAAGATCACCTGTATCGTGCGCGAGCTGAAGATTGGCCTCAACAGGTGCATCTACAGAAGTTGAGTTTTGAAGACCAGTCATCTCAATGAGATCCATAGCATATTTGTGTTGATCAAGGATGAGACCTTTCTCTGACTGATGAACCTCAAGGCCTAAAAAGTATGTGAGTGGCCCTAAATCTTTCATATGAAAAGATTCATGTAAGGATGCTTGTAGATGGGTGATCATGTCAGAATCTGTCCCAGATATGATGATATCATCTATGTACACCAAGAGGACAGTAATCCCATTTGAGGAGCGATGAAGGAACATCGAAAAATCAGAGGCACTTTGAGTGAACTGTAGATGAATGAGAGTATCCCTAAAATTTTCAAACCAAGCGTGCGGAGCTTGCTTAAGACCATATAGAGAGCGTTGTAAGTGCGTACAGTCTCCTGCCGAGGCACCCGTAATTCCTTGGGGAAGTTGCATATAGATTTCTTCCTTGAGATCACCATGAAGGAAGGCATTCTTGACATCAAATTGGTAAAGAGGCCAGGAGTGAGAAGCAGCAATGGCAAGAACAGTACGGATTGTTGTCATTTTTGCAATTGGATCAAATGTTTCTTCATAGTCGATGCCATATTCCTGTCGGTTGCCCAATGCGACTTACCGTGCTTTATAACGATCCAACGAGCCATCAGCCTTAAGTTTGACTGAAAAAATCCATTTGCAGCCGATAGGTTTTGCAGATGAAGGACATGGAACAATATCACAGGTATGATTCTCCTGCAGTGCAGCTAATTCTTCGTGCATAGCCTTTTGCCAACAGTCATGCTTCACCGCCTGTAAGTAAGAAGTAGGAATAGCAATGGAAGAGAGGGTAGCAAGCAAGGATGTGTGAGTGAACCCATATTTTTCTAGAGGCTTAGAGAGACGAGTAGAGTGTCAAAGCTGAAGTGGAGATGAAGCTTCATGTGATGAAGCGGGGGCAAGATGAGGTGCCGGCGAGGGATCTGGAGGGGGAGGCAGTAATGGAACATCCTTATGACGACGTCGTTCATAAACAATGAGTGGAGAAGAGATTGTGTCAGAAAAATCTGGTAGATGAGAAAAAGAAGGTAAAGCCGAGGAATGGGTAGAAAAAAAACGTTGATTTTCGAAAAATGTGACATTTCGAGAGATGCGAAGGCGGTTGACCACATGATCATAGCAGATATACCCCTTTTGGTGAGATGCGTAGCCAAGGAACGCACATTGGGCGGACTGAGCAGTTAATTTGGTACGTTCGGTAGGAGGAAGATGAACAAAGCACACACATCCAAAAATGCGCAGGTGGGTATAAGTAGGATCTTTATGAAAGAGACGAAAGTATGATGTTTGATTGGTGAGGCGAGGGGATGGCAAGCGATTGATTAAGTGAACCGCGGTGGCTAAAGCTTCGGGCCAAAATCTCGCGGGAACTGATGATTCTAAGAGGAGAACGAACAGTATCGAGATGTCTGTTTTTTCGTTCTGCAACTCCGTTCTGTTGAGGAGTGTAAGGGCACGATCGTTGCGATAAAATCCCTTATTTTTGCAAATAAGTTTGAAACTGATGGGACATATATTCCCCTCCGGAATCAGATCGAAGAACTTTTATGCGAATAGAAAACTGATTTTCAACATACGCCATAAATTTTTGGAAAGCATCAAAGACTTCAGATTTAGAGTGCAAGAAATAAATCTATGTGAATCTACTATAATCATCAATAAATGTGACAAAATATTTGAAATGTGTATGAGAGATTACAGTAATAATCCTCCAGACGTCACTATGAATAATGTCAAAGCAATTTGAAGCCATAGTAGATTTGGAAGAAAAGGGAAGAACTTTGCTTTTTCCAAGTTTGCAAACAGAACACTGATCAGAAATGTGACTAAAAGATGTTATATTTTCATTAATACTACCAGTGTTCAACATCAAAGATAACAATTTTGAATGAGGATGGCCTAATCTATTGTGCCAGAGCCTCCAAACATCTTGAGGAGAAAAACAAGAAAAAGCAGAGATCTGTTTATTCTGAAAGGAAGGCATAACAAGAGGAAACAGGCGTTCACACTTAGGTCCCTTCGCGATCACTGTCCCTGACACTTGATCCTTCACAACACAACCAGAGCGAGAAAAGGAAACATTACCATTATCATCAATCAGTTGTCCAACAGACAGAAGATTTGTAGTAAGATGAGGAGATAGAAAGACATTTGTGAGAGGTAATGGATGAATGATATCACCGGTAGCTGTAATAGGAAGCTTTTGACCATCAGCAGTATGGACTTGCAAATTTCCATTGTATGGTTGCATGTTCGAGAGATGAGTGGTGGAGGAGGTCATGTGATTGGAAGCTCTAGAATCAATAAACCATATGGAGGAAGAGGATTGGTGGTTACCTGAAATGCCAAGTGCAGAGAAGGCATTTATGATCATTTGTTGAATAAGCTTAGGGGTGATCTGAGGAGCAGTAGTGGAGTAGGAGGTGGCGAAGGCATGACCGGTGCGGAAGGACTATCACTGGAAGTAGTAGCATCTGCAGTGTTGACATGATATGCTCGTGGAGTGCGATTTTGTGGCCGCCTTTTGCAGTCATTAATAACATGACCATTTGATTTGCAGTAATTACAAAACTTGGTCTTACACTGTGAGGCATAGTGTCCATAACTCTTACAGCCAAAGCATTGGATTTTGCTGAGATCTCTTGCAAGGGGTTGTCCTTTAGCAACAGAAGTAGTATGATGAACGATCCCTCCCTGACCATGAGAGACACCAGGGGTGTAACTGGCAGTGGCAGCGTATGCGACATCAGGAGAGTTTCCTGAGGACTGTTGCTTCAGAACACGCTGAGTGAGCTGACTTTGTTCCTCTCGCAAGAGTTCATTAAGACACTCATTCAGGGATGGAGATGGAACCCTGCTCATCAGAGTGGAACGAATGATCTCATATTCAGATCTCAATTTCATGAGGAACTGGTCTCTGTAAGTTGCCTGTAATTTTTGAATCTCAGAAAGAGTTGCCACAGATACATTGAGGTATTTGATTTCATCATATTCTGCCCATAAATTGAGAAAATCCGTATAATAGTCCTAGATGGAAGAGGTGCCTTGGGAATACTTGAGCAATCTCTAGTTCAAGTTGGTATTGACGGGCAGAGTTCCCTTGGTGATACACTTGTTTCAGATATTCCCACATCTCCTTGGAGGTCTTGTAAGGTTTGAGGTTCAGAATATATTGTGGTTCAACCGAACCAAGAATCCAGGTTTTTATCTTGGCATCCTTGGTATTCCAAGAGAGTTTTTTTTTTTTCTTCTCATCTTCCTTAGGTCGTGGATCGCATCCTGAAACAAGGCCCCACATTTCCTTTCCTTCAAGATAGACTTGAAATTGATAGGACCAGGAAGTATAATTCTTTCCATTAAATTTGATCAATTTAATTTCATGCTTTTCCATTTCAGTAAGCAGTAGATCTATCAAATTGTGCAAGAAAATCCGCCTGTTTTTTTTTTTTTTTTTTTTTTTTTAAAATCAAACTGATAAGGAATGCTAACCAGATGTGAGGGGACTTCCAATTTTGCAACGGATCAATCAGAGAAGACAGTACCTTAAAAAATTACAATTTTTCCAAAAAAATGGACCCAGACGAGCATGAAGTTGAAGATAGAATGGAGTGCAGCAGACAACAGGTGCGATTTATGATCAATCAGAGATCATTGAGTGAAGAATGATAAAAATTCGCACCAAACAAGCCAGATTGCTCACCAAAAAAAACTATATCCAAACGCTAGGACGGCTGTGATGAAAAGATACTGCAGAAATTGAAATTTCTCTAGAAGGGGTAGAAAGCCTACCTCTGTGATGCAAACTATCCTCAAAAATTGTCCACAAATATACCAAAAGTAGTCGACCAGTGTGGTTGCAATCTCCAGATACAGCAGTGTGGATCTGGGGTGGGCCGCGTATGATCACACCTTGGTCAGACCAGCGGATGAAGATTTCTTGAGTAGAGAAGACACTTGACGACTTCCAATGATCACACCTTGTTTGCTCAGTGCTTTGATACCATGTCAAAGCCAGCAAGGGAAGAAGAGAGAAGAGACTTTGTGAATTCGCTGATCCCTTTGAGGGTCACGATGCTCCTTTATATAGAAATATAGTTGCTATACATGTTACAGTGCTTGTAGCAATCAACTAGATTACAACCATTCTAATCTAATTATAATCTAATCATATCTCCTAATAAGGCAAAGATAAAAGTTACATAGTTGTACACAAGTGAGATGATTTGTCCCACAAGTTGGGCTTTATTTGTCATGGGCTGTGACCCACTGGCCCATTTAGCAATAACCCATTTGACATCTTTCAGGGCTCATTGGCACACCAATGAGTGGGAATAGAGGTGATGGAAAGGCCTCATCATTGATTAGGATTTGGGAGAAGTTAACTGTATCATATAGTCCTAAGATTGGTTTGTGGACCTCTTAACGTTTTCTTAAATATGCATTTTTTAAGAATCAGTTTAAGGAAAAGCGTAGGTTGCATGATTGTCAAACCTCAAAGTTTTTTTTTTTTCTTCAGGAAGGGGGGGGGGGGGGGGGGGGGGGGGGGGGGGGGGGGGTGGATTTTAGTAATATTTAGGTGACCCCATTGCATGACATTTTTTTTTTTTAAGTGAAAAAAAGAGGAGCATCAATATTATATGAACCAGGGCTGATATTAGAATTAGCCTTAATAAATAGTGTCGCCTGTCTGGCATGTTGCTTGCTTTTTAGGCCCTGTACATGTGGCCGACGAGCTTCAACGGATCTGTTGACTAGTCAATGTGTGAGCTTTACTGGAGCCTGGACCTTTCTCAAATTATCAGGTATAGAGGAGAGCTATTTCGCCGAATGTTGAGGAGATGAACATTGAAAGATTGACAATAAGAAGCTCGTATATATATGTATATGTAAGGTAAGAAGCTTGTTTGGCAATTCATCTTTACAAGTGTATCCAGAGATCTGTATCTTCATGGCACTCACCTCTAATCCCATTGCTGCATGTACACTGGTATTGGAGCCAGTGATCTCACCTCAAATCCCTTAGCATGTACACTGTATCTTCATGGATCTGGGGATCCCCTGCCTTTGCCGCGGGTGCCTCTGATCCAATGATCCAATCGGTGCATGTTACAAATAAATAATGCGATTTGGGCTAGATTTAATACAAATTTACCAATTTGATGTAACAATGAAGCATCATGCTATGTTTGAAATTTGTAATGCTACTACCATTTCTATCCCAGTCGTATTCTTACTAGAGGCAACTAATCCTAAAATTGTATTGAGTATTACATTTTCTTGATGGCAGGCAGAAAAGGTTACTATAGTATATCCCATGAGATTCAAGGACTCTGTTGATGTTGTTCTTGCAACTTCATTCTTGCAGGTAAACTAATTCTTAACTACGATGATACTCATGTATAAAAATTGATAGTAATCAGCTACATAAGAAAAATAATAAATGCTCAAAAGTGGTTAGGAACTTTTTAGATGCATGGATTTATTCCGACATCTAGGAGGAACCCTTGTACAGCATGTCATCGATTTTGAGGGTTTCTCTGGTCCTCAGAAAGATGGTAACTGCTGAGGGAATGTGAGATTTCCAACTCTTAACAGTTGTAAGTACAAGGCACTGGGAGAACAGGGAGGCGATGAGGAAGTAATTAGAACTGATATGTTATATTGTGGGTGAGTGGTGTACAAGGGGGGATGCACAGAAAACTACAAATCACAAAGGCAACCAGATGTTGAGATAGGGCTTCGATATAGATGAGTGGAATCTATGAAGGTACCTAAATTATGTGTCTGTGGGGCTGATGGCTGTGGACTTGCACATTTCATACCCATGGAGATCTCCAAGCAATATCCAACTGAAAAGATATCTTTATTCCCGTAAATCTTGAATGTAGGTTTTTTGAATGACGAGTCTCTGATTTTTAAACAAATCATCGAGGAATATCCAAAAAAAAACTTAATCATCATGCACCATAGCAATTGTAAAATCCAAGGATTTCACATATATGGAACAAGCAAAAAATGATTCAAGAAACCTATATACCCTAGCATGCTCTTTGATTGGGGTGTGCTGGTTATATATTTGAAAAAGTTTGTTTGTAGTAATAGACTTAAAGTTCCAATAGTAATGGATTTAAAGTTTTTCAATTGTGAAAACCATGATTGTACATATCTTTTGAGTACATATTTGAATTGTTTCTGTTTTGTGTGTTAAAGTTTATGTTGACAAGGTAAAAGTAAATTTTAGGAATTCGTGGAGGCAAGGCGAACTGCTGGACTTAATAATGCTCCTCCATGTCAATGGTCTTCTTCTCCTCCTATGGAGTTGAGAGAAGCCCCTTCGCATTCAGTAACTGCAAATGCAGGGTTTGTCACTTTTGGTAATGGCCGTAGTCATTGTTCTTTTTTTTTTTTTCTTTTCTTACCGTTTTTATCGTTCTTAAGTTTCTGCTCTAATTACTCTGCTAATTTCTACAGCGATTTTCCCACGCCATGTGGAAGGCAGGAAATTGGATAGAGTTGTTTGGAGTTTATTGACGTTTCATGCATATGTTAGTTATCATGTCAAGGTAACGTTACCATCCATGCTGCATTTTTCATCAGGATTTGTCTGCGATCAATTTTAGCACAAATCCAATCATTATCTACTGTTGGTTTGAATCATATTACTATTGCAATCATAGATAGAACCACTAAAACTTAAGACCCTAAAATCAAGAGTTCAGACATCTGATTAGAGTGATACTTTGTCCACATCAATCCCTTGTTGTCCTTCTCCTCCATTTTGGCATGAACATCAGTGGGTCCTATGTCGAGAGATGTAATGACTCCTATCAACTCAGGTTGACATATATATATATCTAGAGAATTACCGAGTGCTCACCCGTTTTTTTTTTTTTTGATGTTATGGTGCACACCCCATAGTGGGCCCCATCTGAATGGACCAAACATGGGACTCCCCCGAATTACACCATTCCCAATCTAGGAAAAATTTACACTGAAATAAATATTCCTTTCTTGGACCTTGTGATCTCAATTCCAAGTATTTCAGCTCTCCAAGATCCTTATTTTCAAACTCTATTCCAAGATAGGATTTTAGTGCATTAATTTCCCGGTCATCATTTCTAGTGGTCACAATGTCATCTATAGATGCAATTAACATAGCAACTTTAGCACCATTTCCTTCCACATAGTATGATCTACGCAACACTATATCTTTTCTAGTGGTCAGAATGTCATCTACAGATACAATTAACATTGCAACTTTAGCACCGTTTCTTTCACAAACATAGCATCATCTGCACTGTTTCTTTTCCAAGAAAGGATTTTAGAGCATTGATTTCTTGTTCATCATTTCCAATGGTCATATGTCTTCTACAAATACAATTGACATTGCAACTCTAGCACCATTTCTTTTCACAAATATAGTATGATCTGCACAACACCTTTTGTATCCAAATCGGATCAGAGCCTTACTGAATCTATCAAACCATGCACAAGGCGATTGCTTCAATCCATACAAAGCCTTTACAGGCACAACTTTCCCTTCATGTCCTTTTACTACAAAATCTGGTGGTGAATCCATATGTACTTCTTGCAAATTACCATGAAGTAGTGCTTTTTTTGGCATCCATTTGGTACAAGGGCCAGGAAAAATCTGTTTCCAAGGTCAATATTACCTTGGATTGAGTTCAACTTAGCAACTGGGAAAAATGCTTCAAGCTAGTTAATACCAAGGATCAAAACAGCGGTTGCACCAAGTTTAGTGATCAGTGGCCAAAATGCTACATGGCAAAAAAAAGTGCTAACAAATTTCGAAAACATATCCAAAAAATCCAGAATATTGGAAAATATTAGAATTTAAAGTTTCTTTTCAATAGTAACTAATAGAGGGGGCATAGCGGTCCCTTCATTGCATGGAGGTCCTGTATCGCTCTATGATTATAAAATAATAATATTGATCTATTTTTTCATATTTATTCACATTGGTTAGTTATACTAGCCTAGAAGTAGAAACTAATAAAATGCTTATACAGATAGTGTCATGAAGATACCATCACTATTATGCACTTCTATATTAAAAAATTCAAACCGGCTGTAGACTGTAGAGAAACATAAGATCTATAAATGTATACAGTAATGTTTCATACAGGAACAGTTTCTGGATGCATTCTATAAATGCAAGAGAAGAGAACACAAGAACGGATCTATAAACTGCTTTGTATCGGCTTCGATTTGCTCCTACCTTGTGTTTTCAATGTCTTGTAACCATAGAAGGGAAGCAAACAGCTAGAAGGGCTTGATGCGGAGCGGGTAGGGGAAGAGTCACTAGGCTTCATGCCCAGTGTTGCTAGGATTCACACCTAGTGGTGCCACACTAGTATTTTAACAAGATAGAGCAAAAGCACCCAAAATTCTTTTCATTGATCATTAGGTCTTAAAGATGCATTAAGTGTCCTTTTATAAGCAAAACATAACCCTAAAACTAATCTTGACTATCTAATCATGTTCAACGGTCAAGATCAAAACATCCATAACTTAAAAGATATAAACCATAAAAAAAAAACTCTAAATAAAAATAAACAAGAAAATAGATAGGCTGGTTGACCCATGGATCATGGGTCTGTCCTACACGAGGGCTCTTGGGAAGCAGCAGTAAAAAAGTGAAATTTGTGCTGCAAAAAGTCGGCTTGGTTGGGATATATAGCCGTCACTACATATAAGCTGATATGGTCTTGTAGTGGTGGCTACGGCTATGTGGCGGCCAATATGGGCCGCAACAATTACTAGTGCCGATAAAATGCATTGCCACTACACCTGATATATAAGCCGTTGCGCTATGTAGCGGCCGATATTTTGTTCCATGGTCAATACCATAAGCATGTGTGTATCCCTTTGCTATAAGTCTTGCTTTATTCCTCTGAATTGAGCCATTTGGATTATGTTTGATTGTAAACACCCACTTGCAACTACTTACTTCTTCTTTCAGACAATACTACTAACTCCCAAGTATCATTCTTTTCGAGAGCTTGCATTTCAACAGTCATAGCCTCTTTTTGTCAATCCAGGCCCATCCATTTTGGCCCATTTCTTGCTTTGTGATTAGTCAAAGCTGTACCTACTACCCAACTACCCACTTATTGCTTTGTAATTAGTCAAAGTTGTTAGTCATACCTACTACCCACTAGTCAAAGCTGTACCTACTACCCACTATTGCTTTGTAATTAGTCAAAGTTATTAGTCAAAAGTTGTTCCTTAATTTTAGGATCTAAGATTTGTAATTGATTGTAATTAGGGTATTAAGCCCTTATATATACATCAGTTGATCCAAGGAGGAGAGCACATTTTTTCATGTCTCTCTCTCTTGTTCTGTGTTTCATCTCTCTCTCTCTAAATTTGTCATGGTATCAGAGCTAGATCGATCATCTGTGATCTATGATCTTCTCCTAAATCATCTTCCAAACATTGGAAGCCGGTATATGATCATCTGTGATCATTCTCTTCAGTCGGATCATCCCTGATCATCTCAAATCAGATGTGGCCCACCTGCGATCATCAACCTCATATCAGCGGCAGCAGCTCATCTTGGTCGCCTGGGGCTCTTATTTTTTCTGGATATTTTTCCAAGATTTCTGGACCATCAGAGGTAGGCTTTCTACTAATTTTTGTGGAAATTCAGTTTTATCAACTTGTTTTCATCACTGCCGTCCAGATTTTTGGATTCCTGTTGGTTCTGCCTGGGACCACTTCCATTAGGTGCGAAAATAGTCTACCTTTTCATCCCCACCCTGTGATCTGGCCATTGATCGGTTGCTGGGGCACCCGTTGGAATCTACTCACTGACGACAGGGACAATTGTGCATTTTTATATATATATATATATGTGCTACAGTACTGTGCTGTAAGATATCTGGATGTGTTTCTGCTGCCTGGAGACAATTGCATTTTCTTCTAAATACAGCCACTGTTAGAATTTGTTTCTGGTTCAGCTGTTCTTCGTCGTTTATTCCGGTGTGAAGTTTTTCTCTTTGTCTACTCATCATGGAAAAATCTGAAATTAAAATGGTTCGGTTTGATGGAAACAATTATGCCTCCTGGGCTTTTCAATTTCAAATTTATTTAGAAGGTAAGGAACTCTGGTCATATATTGATGGATCTGAACCTATGCCGGCAGAAGATGATAAGAAGATTTTAGCTTGGAAAACTAAGGATGTTAAAATCAAAACCTGGTTGTTGGGCTCGGCTGAGCCCCATTTTATCCTCAACCTCCGACCTTGTAAAACTACCAGGGAAATGTGGGATTATCTTCAGACGATCTATCAACAAGGCACTGCTGCCCGTCAATTTCAATTGGAACTTGACATTTCTCAATTCACTCAAGGCACCCAGTCTATTCAGGAATATTACAACGGTTTTCGCCGACTGTGGTCAGAATATGATTAGATTAAGTTTGCCAAGGTGTCTGATGCACTCCTACCTGAACTCCTTTCCTTACAACAAAGTAGCCATCGGGATCAGTTTCTGATGAAACTTCGTCGGGAGTTTGAGACAGTTCGATCTAACTTAATGAGCAGGGCTTCTCTTCCCAGCTTGGATGACTGTCTTCAGGAGCTTCTGCGGGAAGAACAACGCTTGGTAACAAAAACTACTCTGGAACAACAAGGTTCTACTGAGGCTCCGCTTGCCTATGTTGCTACCGCCAGACCATCTTCCCGGGATATCAGTAAAGTTCAGTGCCATAACTGCAGGAAATATGGTCATTATGCCAATCAATGCAAGGCAAAAATCTGCCGATATTGTAAGGCAACTGGTCATGTTATTGAAGAATGCCGGAAGAAGAATCGCAATTCTACTTCCCGCAATTATGTGCAGTCCGGCCCTGGTACTTCCACCTTGTCGTCAGCTCCTACTGCTTACACAATGACCACTCCACCTTATGCATCATCTGACTTCAGTGGTTCTTTGCAATATGATTCATCCTACCAGCCTGGTTCCTCATCACAATCTGCGTCCTCAGCTCCTCTAACCCCTGAGATGGTTAACCAAATGATCATCAATGCCTTGGCATCCATGAACATCGCAGGTACTGATTCCTCTCTTTCCAATACATGGTACTTAGATTCTGGTGCAAGTAACCATACAGATCTATATGCGTATACCACAACGCCTCCTGAGTAACAAAAGCATGAAAAAGGTGATAAACAGTGAGAGGATTCAAAATTTTGATTAGGATGTCGAGTAAGATTACACAATGCAGTAGGAAGATCAAGATCATACTCTAGAGTCTAGACATTGGGGAAGATTACCAAACTGAGGATTTGGATCCGGGGCCTCTGTTGGTGGTATTTTTAGTGAAAACAATTGATGCAAATCCTAAGAAGGGTTTGGATGGGAAGTGCTGAAGCACGTAAATCAATGTCTCCAATGAAAGAAATTTTATGAACTCTAGAACTATCTTTAACCTCGGATGATAAACCTAAGAATAGAAAATTTATCAACTCTAGAACTATCTTTAACCTCGGATGATAAACCTAAGAAAGAAATTTTATCAACTCTAGAACTATCGTTAACCTTCTACAATGCTCGTGTAAATAGGAAAACTAACCCTAGAATCTTAAGAATCCGAATCAAACTAGGAAACTAAATAATAACCAAACTAGGAAACTACAAAGAAGTCCCTCATACTTCTGAAATTACTAATAAGTCCACTATCTTTCTCAACAGATCCTTGGGGACTGGAATTTGCATTGAATTCATTTTGGGTTACTTTCTAATGTCCCCCATGACTATGAGAATGTGACGAGGAACTGGGTACCTGGCTAATTGAGTTAGACTAAATATTTTTAAGGGAAATGTGGTCCTTCCAATGCTGTGTTCTAGTTTATACCATTGTCCCAATGGGCTGCACTTAAGTTGTACAACTTCTTTCCTTTTTACGAAATGGAAAAGAAAAACCTTTTGCGGGTTTTATTTATTTGTTTCTTTATTTTTGTGTGAGAGGGTGTTCTTTGGGGGGGGGGGGGGGGGGGGGGGGGGGGTGTTTGTAATGTGTGTGTTGGGAAAGAGGCCTTTGCCCCCTTTTGGCCATTGTAGTCATGCATTCAAGGGCTTGTAGGATGGACATTTGTAGACCACGCTTCCTCAATTTGTATATGCGAGCGTCTAATTTTGCTTTTTAGCTCACCAGAGTGGGCTATCTATGCACGTTTGCTATCCGTCTTTGGTGTGAATAGGGTAGGCACTGCACAAGGGCTCACGCTTTCATGGATAGAACTCCTTTTCAACAATTCAATTACTTGAGTCAATTCATCATGTTCTTTAAGGCTCATTTGATTGGTTCATCTATTGGGCAAACTTGCACTCGAAATGAGAGGTCAGGCCAATATGATGATGAATGTCCCGCAAAGTGGCAATCTTAGTGGCAGCTCATAAATCTGATTTCCTAAAAACTCTTCCGCCAATAGCGCTGTGATCTAGGGACAATGTCACCAATTACATTTTCCTTATCAAACACATGGATGGTCCCACTTTTTGAAGTCTCTTTAATAAATTTTGATTTTGAGAGAACATTTAGTGAGTCCCCAATAGAGTGGGTTTCATAGGATTTTTCTCTCATCTAGGTCCAAATATAATTTTGACATTATCCTTAACAAAGGTGAAGGTATTTTATAGTGATTGATCTTTATTACAACAATCATACTGCTATTGTCAACCCAACATTGCTGCACACATCCATGGGCATAGCATCACACCAGACATTGTCATGATGCTTTTACACCTAGTAGAAAATGAGACTAATGCTTGTGAAATAACCATAACCTCATTGCATTTCTTGAACCATGAAATCTTGTAAGGTGTAGGTAGGGGTGTAAAACGGCCCGTGCCTGACTGGTGCCGGCCCATGAAGATTCACAGGCCATGCTGTGTCGTGCCCAGCATAGCCCATGGCACGGCTTATGTCGTGTCGTGCTGGGCCTTGTTGCCCACGAGCCGGTCCACATGCCCCTCCTATTTTATTTTTTTTCAAATTCATATATAAATTGAAAGAGACTTTATGGACTTTTAGGGTTTTCAACTTGAAATAAAGTTGTAATTACTAAAATAAATGCACAAACATTGATGCTAATTTAGAAATGAAAAATAAAACATTAATTATTTGAAGTTTTATTTTCATTTATATAAAAAATTAGCATTTATTTTATATAACTGTTGGGTCGTGCCGGGCTAGGCCGTGCCACGCCATGCCACGGGCCAGACTCTTTGGTCCAGCACGGCCCAGACGTTGACCATGCTATGCGGGGCCGACCCAGTCAAGGTGTCGGGCCAGGCCACGATACGTTGACTGTTGTGCCGAGCTGTGCCGGGCCTGGGCGGCCTCACCCAATTTATGCCCCTCATGGCAACTTCAGCTCGTCAACCATATCGTGGGAGACAACATTCTCGCAACTCCTGCAATCCACTATGATCATGGTTTAAAATTGCGGTATCGGTTGCAGTATCAGCTGACCCCAAAAACCGATACAATATCGGTATCGGTCACGGTTCTTGGTTCATCATGGTTGTCATCGTGTGAAAATTTTTTTAGTCTAATTTTTTTTGAAAAAATATCCAAGAAATCTAGAATATTATAAAATGCTGGAAAATAATGTTTTTATTTCCATTAGTAACATTTATAAATCAAATTATCAGTCCCCCTAAGTCATGACATTTTGTATCGCCGTCTTATATGAAACTGTATAAATCTTGTTTATAATTAAATAGATTTTTATGTATATACCAAAATAAGTTGGAATATCACAAATTTTATAAAATGCAACCATAATTATGACTTATGAGCTATCCATTGGTGTGAAATTTAAGAAACTAAAGCTTGCTTGTTTACCCTTACTCAATTATCAAGCAAGTTGTGCATTTCAAGAGCATCAAGATAACATATTACATTATGATAATAAAATAAATCACAAAGGAATTTGGACACTTAAGGTTTATCTGAAATGAAGGGAGAGACTTGAATGCATAGCTTAAATGCAAGTGGAGTATCGCCCAAGCTGGATATCATCATTATCATCAAAATTGAATAAAAGACTCATAATACTAACCTTGGTAGAGTTGTATGTGATTTTCTCGGACCAAATCTGCAAAAAGTAGGTGTTTTTGATGGCTTGAAACTTGTTGGAAGTGAAATAGATGGAAGAAGAGCAGCTGGAAGCCTGAGACTGTTTGGAAGGAGGTGAAACCGAGTAGAAGAGGAGAAAAGAGAGAACAAGATGGGTTTTATACACTTCAAATTCTTGGCCGATATATCGTTTAGTACTGATAATTTGATTTCTCGGCCGATAAATACCAATAAATTGGGTATAATTTCATTTCCCGGTACTGAGACCAAGATACATGAAATTCTTGTACCAGTATGGCTCGATACCAGTTCATATCAGCCGAGATTTTAAACCATGACTAGGATACGGCATTGCAATCTCCAATTTGCAAGTTCTATGGGACACATTGTTGTGAAGCAATCATCCTCCTTAGGTATCTTTTGAGTCTTCCAAATCAACTACGTAGATTGGGTCATCATCCAGTGTCTCAATGTAAATTGGATCATTGTCATCACCATCATAAGCTACCTCTTCATCATCATCATGGTAAATTTGGGTTTATTTATTTATTTTTTTTGCCATGTTTACCGCCTGTTGTTGATTGGGTTGATGGTCAAATCTGCCTCTCCATTCACCACTTGTAGAACTACCAACATCTCTAATCAGCCCTCTGTTGGGCCAATTAAATTATAGACCAGCAGCCTATTTGCCCATTCTTTGGTGTATTTTTGTGGCTTTTGTGCTGGTAGGCACCATCATTTGAGTAGAGTTGGTGTATGGTCGTGTGAGCTTTGCACGGAAGGCTGCCTGAAACCATGTAAATAATGTGTCTAGTTGTCCATCGCCGACACATCATTCATGGCGATCACATGGTGGTGGGATTCTTCTGTATATTCATCAATAGTCCTATTTCCTTGTTGTATGGTTTGCAATCACATATAAAGGGATTGAGTGAAATTTAATGGAAGAAAATAGCCCTTCATTTGTTTCTTCAGTTTTTCCTAATATAAGATCGTATCTTTTCCCATTTTTTGTCTGATCCACTAGTTTTGATTCCACCAAGGAACTGCCTTACCGCTCATTTTCATAGCCATCAATTTTACTTTCTAATGGTTGGGGATTTCCTTGTAAGCAAAAATAGTTCCTACCTTCTCTAGCAAAAATAGTTCCTACCTTCTCTAACTACTATAGAAAATCGTCGCCTGTCATACCACCAATAGAACCAAGTATCTCTATTTTATCTTGAGATCCTTGACTTGTTCTTCCCTTTTATATCTCCTTTCTACATTCTGTCAAAATCTGACTCTGATCAGTTGTAGAATGGATTATGAAAGCCTATGTCAGAATCTGATCCCTCAGTGTTGATCTCGGGGTTTGATTTGTTTGAAACGGTGAGTCAGAATCTCAACTTGTTTTGTAAGTCATGGATTTCAAGGACTCGGGGGTTTGGTGGGTTCTTTCCCTCATTCTCAACATTAGATTTGACCTGAGGCTATATGGCCAATGGGGAGGCATTATGATAATTGAGTATGGAATCAACAAACAATCAGGCTTTGATACCAATCCCGAAGCAGCCATAGATACTTGATTGGAAACCCAATGTTCCAACCCTAACCCAATCATCAGCAAACAAAGCAAGAAAACAAGGAGATAAGTAAGATTACTCACTGTTAATGATGAATAATACACTGATATCTTCAATCCCTCTGGAGAAGGAAACCCATATGAAACTATTATTCAATGTTTGGAAAGCCAAAAAACAACAGTCGACCAATATGTTACTTGCAAGCATGCATAATCTTAAAACCGGAGCTATCTGTTGATTTAGAGACAAGACAAGTAAATCAAGTTCTTTAATTCCTTGAACTAAATAATAGGAACTAAAGGGAAACCTCATGCGAACTTGTTGGAATGGTTTACAGGTTGTCTTGACACTTTTGGATTAATTGACCTGTGGGGCCCACATGACCCACCATCCTGACAAGTGGCCGCCTCCGGTAATTGTGATGGGCAATCACACTGGTGTGAGTTTTGGTTGGATTTAGGTCTATTTAGATTCATTTAGTTTGGGCCCAAAAAAAGACTGCTTGCTAGAATTTCTGCAGGAAATTCCTGAAATGGTAACCCCCCTCTAGTCTTCTTGACTATTAAAACAGCCCCTGTTAATGATTTTTATTATCAATTTGGGGTCATTCTCCTATCAGATGTAATCAATGCTTTGGTCAGTCCTTGCAGGTCCTTGTAGAGCCATCAAACTGGTCCATAAATTCTTTGGCAAGTAGAATTATGTTATCAACATCTGAATCTTTATCAGAAATGCTGTTTGCAGTTTGCAGTTTGCACTTGTATTTGTTTTATTTATTTGTTATTTTTTAAAAGGATATTGGGATCCCCCAGCTGAGAGATAGTTTTATGCTTATTGAAAAAAGGGAAATCCCAACCAAGAGACCCTTCTTTGAGCTGACTCCATTTTGGGGGCTTGGAAACCCTGTTTTGGCACTGCCATTATGTATTATACCTGCAGCAAACAACCCCAAAATTTTTCACTAGTCAAGCCTTTGTGCAGAACCCTGATAGATGTTTAGTGCTGAAGAGTTTCATGTTCCTTTCCAATTAATTTTTTTTGTCCAAATCCTCCCTGGGATCTTGTGCTCGAATCCCCCCAGATTTACCCTGTGCACGTGTGGGGTGAGCATGTGCATCCAGAGGATTAGTTCTGACGGGTTAATACCACGGGGATTCCTTCGTTAAAAAGGCCCAAATTAAATGTGATTTGGAGAGATTTTGTACTGGTATTCCTATGATATTTATCTTCACTTTCATGTATTTACAGTGCTCAGAAGGCTTCATGCATACCAGAATGAGGCGCCGCGTGGAATCACTTATTCAGGTAACTCTTTCACCATCAGCTGATTTTGTTATGCATGGATGAGTTGCATTGCCTGAGAGAATTCCTGAGTAAAATTGGATTTTAATCGGCAATGAAGAATTGAGATGGTTTCTTATATGGTGTTTCATAGTTTCAATGATGTTGAGGTTTCCCTCAATGGGCTCTAACTGCAGCAGAATTATATGATCTAGGGATGGCAATGGGTCAGGCCTGTCCCGATCCCATTTGGGGGGGTTTGGATTTTGTGGTTCTACCCTGCCCCGCCCTGTCTCTCTCTCTCTCTATATATATATATATATAGATATATATGGGAAATTCTCAAAAATGCCCCACTTTAAAAATGCCCCTTTTTCCGCCCCTCATTTTTTTGTTCATGGTGCCCATGTTGAGTTAATCTAGTCTTTTCACTCCTTCCCTCCAAATGAATAGTCACAAGTCCAAGTTTAACACTCATCCAACTTTTCCTCACCGTTGGATTGAAATCATGATAAAATGATGCCTCTAAACCATTAAATTTTAGGGTCATGGATAAAAAGGTTAAGATGATATTATGGACTCAAGATATTGCATATAGGTAGGCCTCATGGATCTTTCCATCCAATGAACTTCCTTCACCATCATGCATCGTAGTGGGCCCAATTAGGAGGGAAGAGAGGACTGTGTGTTTGATCTCTACCACAACTAATTCAATCCATTTTTATTTATTTTAAAGTTTTAATCTTTGAATTTGACACGATCCCTTCCAAATGGGGCGGGTTTGGTATCACATGCCAGCAACTTGTCATGGGGCGGGTTGGGTTTGGATGAGATAAATTTGAGGCGGGGCGGGTTTGGGTTTACCCCAACCCGTACCAAACCTGCCCCGTTCCCATGGAATTGGATGTCCTCAATCTCCTTCCAGATTGGATGTCCATCATTCCTTTGCCCTTTTACTACTAAACATTGATCAATATTGTATTCATAAACATCTATTCGCAAGTCTCTGTTGAATGGTTGGGGGGCACGGGCAATATTTTTTTTTAAGTTTGGTGCATCCTTCTCGGGTTCATCTTATTAGGAGCCTAATTATGAAACCATTAAAAAGAAAAAAAAAATAAAAAATAATAATAATAAAAAGAGAAACGGAAAGAGAATATAGTCTTAAACTAAAGGAACATGAACTAAACCCGCACCACTTCCCAAAAGCCATGTTGACAGAGTCAAGGCCCATGGCATCATACACGTATTTTCTCAGCATTTCTCTGAATTGTAGTGAAGACACTGCTATATGCGTCTTTAGGGGGAACATTTGTCATAGGAAAATGTGATTGAACTAAGCAGTGAATAGTAAATGGTTAGTTATAAAGATATGGCAGTGTCCGATTTTCTAACCTATGATGATAAATGGTTTCTCATCCTCTCCACTGTGACAGTAAGTCCCATCCCATGTGGGAAGGTTTAGGCTTCAACCATACTCCCTTGCCTCTTTATCTTCTTCCTTTCACTCGTCTCACCCCCACCCGCACGCAACACCCACCCACCAAAACTCACTTACCTGACAATTGGCAGTCCTTTTCTTTATCAGTTGCATTGAGCTTTTGATGCAAACCCTTAAAGGGTTTGGATTTGCAAAGTGCTGAAGCAAGGAAAAGATGCTTACAAGAGACTCTGACAAGAGGAACGAAGCTCAAAGTGAAATCTTATTATTATTATTATTATAATAATAATAATTATTATTATTTTGAATTGGCTAAGTGAAAACTTAATCCATGAAAGAATTTTTTAGTTGTCCAAATTTTCTTCTAATGTCTTGCAATCTCATTTATATAGGAAAACAAAGCCCTAGAATCCAAGAGGCCAAGACTCCTAATGAAATTAGAAAGCTAATCCTAATTACAAGTCATTAAAGAAATAATAAAGAAACAAAATCGTAGATGCAGAAATAGTTGTAATTCTTTGGATGCCCAGTCATTAGACCCCTTGTTTGGTTCCTATATGTGGGCCATTGTCGGTCCACAGGCTTTGCGTCAGCTTGACAATTGTTTTAAGAGGTTGATTCAACACTAACTAGTTGCTATTTTTTTTCCCAATGTTGTCTAATCACCTAACCATTACTTAGTACTTTCTTCATCTGATATCTTTGGGTTGCAAATGTTTAAGTGGCTGATTTGTCACTAAAAGCATATTTCACAATTCTAATCTCCAATGCTTTAATTGCTATGTACGATTTGTGTTATCTGTTTGCATAATCATTACTGAGTCCTAATTTATCTGATGTCTTGACAAATGTTTCGTGTTTAAGAGCTTGACAATTATCAATGAGATGGTTCTACCGAAGGAATAAAAAAGAGAGCTTGACTATTGTTTAACTTGCTGATTTATCACTTAAAGCTTATTTCACTTCTATAAATCTCCAATGCGGGGTATATATATTCTGCAACAGTTTTTGGTATAAAACCTTGGTGGGCATCCCATAATAATTTCCATTCTATATGCTGTGCCAGGTTCTTGATCGTGCGAAGCCAGAAGTGGAGAAGCCAAAGAAATCATCGCCTAGGAGATCCTTCAAAAGATTGGTCTGATTATTCAAAATTCATTTCTGCTGCATACTGCAGTTTTTCTTGGTGGCTCTGAATGAGTCAATTTCTTAGTAATTTGACTCTTTTTGTTGTTGTTGTTTAGAGTCTCAAGGATGCGCATGCCAATTCAAATTCATGAAGATCTCGAGTTTTGAAGTTTGGAAGTGAATATATTTTCTGAGACGAATGGCCATATGAAAGGCAAGCAAAGGTGCGGATTGTCTGGCTTCTCCTTCACGGGATGATGCACTGCACCACTTTGATTGTATCATTGTTTTCTTTGTATTTCTTTTGCTTTGAACATTATCAATCTTTTTAGTTCTCATAGGTGATAAATTAGGGAAGATTAAACTCTCATACCTCATCTCTTTTCTTTTCTTTTTTTCCTCTTTTTTCTTTTAGCATTTGGTAATCAGTTTTAGATGCTATTTATTTATTTATTAATTTAACATTAATGAAAATGACAGTAAAAAAAGTGTATACATCTTTCAGCAGAGTTGAGAATATTCACAGATTCGGCTACAATCCGAGATGTTCGCTTATATCATTCATTGCTCTATCCTTGCAACCAATGCTAATATCTGAGACCATCCATGCATATCTCCTGACTCCTGCCCCAGAACTCAGCGGGCGACATGACTGGATGGTCTAATCCAAAATAAGTTATAAATTAAAATATTAAAATCAGTTAAAAAGCGGTCGAAACTGCCTGACCAACTGCTCATGCTGGTTTTACTGCAGAGTTTTTACTAGTATTGGCATTTTTGTTGTTGGTTGACCAATTGAAGGGTTTTGATGGATGGACTTGATGTTTTGCTATTTAAACCACAGTGGGGCTCCACCTGATGCATGGTGTGGTAAAGAGGATTTTACCCGAGCAGTCTCGAAATTTGGCCATTTCTCACTATGGATTCCCGAATATTGCGTAGCACAAACCGGGTTCGTAAGGACTTCTTTGTTTTTTTTTTTATTTTTTTAATGCTGAGGGGAGCGACGCTAGCATTGCTCCTAGCGTCGCTCGTGTTGTTGGAAATAGGGTGGGCCTCTATGATAGGTTTCAAAAACTTTTGACCCACTTGACGTAGGGATCAACTATCCAGAAAGATATAAAACCCAATCCATGAAGTAAACCATCAATCTCAGCCATCATGATCAGTAAATACAATCTATCTAGAAGATAGAAACAACAATTAATAAGCAACAAATAAATCTACAACATGCAAGGAAGTAAATTATACCTTTGGAGCTCGATTGTGCTCTAATGGAGAAGTTGCGTCTTTCTTTAATGATGAAACGCTTTCACTAATCAAATAGGAGACCCGTATCAGATTCTCCTTTTTCTCAAGAAGATGGTGGGATCTCCAAGAGAAAACTACTAGGAACTTTAGGGAGGAACTAGAAAGAGAACTAGAAGAGGGAAGAGAGGAAAAAACGTGCAACTCTTGCACTCCAAAGAGGCTGGGCTTGAATCCCAATAATGGGACTATTCATGGACGTCCAACACTCATTTTTCCTTCTCTATTTATAACTTTTGCAAGCCTCACTTACTAATTTCCATTAGAAGTTTTACTTCCATTAATTAGTAACTTACCATATCATAATTAGAAGTCTCACTTCAAATATGATTAGTAACTTTCTAATTCCTTTCTAATTAAAATAGAAGTCTCACTTCTACTAAAATTAGTAAGTCTACTATTACCACTATTAGAAGTCTTACTTCAAATAGAAATAGTAACTTTCCTTTTAGAGTTCAACTAGAATTATATACTTTCTAATAATTGGGCTAGCGTGGGGACCACTAGGGATTTCTTAAAAAGCTGGCTCCAACTGGGACACGCGACCCCACATCTCATGTGTAATCCGGGTCCACAGTTAATTGCAAATAACTCCACTATATAAATGCAATTGAACTCCATTCTTAGAAATATTACATAAAAGACCCTAAACTTCCACATTACCACAAGTAGACCCCTCTATCAATATCCATGGATCTATTGGACCTGTCTTCCAAACTAGATCTATATCTTATTATTCTTGAGCCCCAATTAATTATAATGATCAATGATACCTTTCCAATTAACTCTTAATCGGAATGGGTGCGCACTTACCAATGATAAATCCATTAATTGGCACAAGGGGATATTAGAGATAGATTCCATCTTGACCATTGAATGTTCCCACAGCTCTACTACCACGTACCCAAATCACCGAGGTGTTGACCTACAGTTGGCCTCACTCATTGGTGACTCAAAGCAAATGAATAGATAGATACTTGAGTTCATTAATGTCTCAGGATTGAGAGCCTATTGCTAGGGAATTATGAGAGCAGACCTTAAAGTAAAGACAGTGTTTATAAGGTGTTTCTCATGGTCCTTCAATACATCTAATGTACCAGCGCTATGATCCAGAATCTTCCATTCTGATGATCGAGACAAATCACACTATCTCATAGTGATCAAAGTTCTGCAACTTTGTCAGTATGAGATGTCCAGTCTCATCACTGGTTGTGAAGATATTTTAAGTACAAGATTTGTCACACATGTCTCCCGTATGTGGATCTTATCCATACACATGTGTTACATCTAATATAATTGTGGACTCCGGTTCATCTCATGAATCATCATGTCATTCGTATTGGTTATGTGCAAGTATATGATAAATCACCATTCATCTCATGAAAGGAAAGCATGAATATACTGATAAATAAAGAAATTAATCAATTTATTATATCATCTACTGGATTGAGTGTTGACACCAAAAATGTCACTTTGCCTCATCAAGATCCAAAGAGCTACATGAAGTCGCAACCTGCCATAAATAGGCAATGCTGCTTCCAAAAATAAAATCTTGTCAGAATCAAACAAAAACTGCAAGATTCTTCCAGACAGCCAAACGAGGAGTACACAAGAAGTTTCAGGCCATTTCAAAATCATTTGGCCTAACTTCGCTTCTCCGACAGCCAAATCAGGCCTCTCGGCGGCAAAGCTCTCCGGGACCATGGTTTCCAAGACAGAACCTATGGATCATCTTAAAATGACTCCAATAGGTTCCCTGTCAAATTTCAAGTCAATCGGACATCGGTTGACCGCACATCAAACCGCGACATCTTCATCGCGACAAAAAGCAAGTCTACAGGTGATAGGACCCCAAACGGCTTCAAAACTCAAACAAAAGCCTATGGTTGGTCTTATTTATTGCTCAGGAGGCTTCACACCAAATTTCAGGTCATTCCGACATCGTTTGACCCAGTTTCAGCTTCTGACGGAAAATCGGCAGCTCTGCGCGACAAAGTCTTCGGCTTTCTCAGGAAATTGGAAACTTTGCAAAATAAAATGCAAGGATTCTCATCAGGTTTCCTACAAAGAAATCAGGCCAATAAATGGTCAAAATGTCAAGGAAAAGTACAGAAGAAAAAAGAATCAGAAAAAAGCAAAAACGGACGCAAAACGGGACACGAAAGGGGGAAAACCCCCCAGGGTCGCAGGCCCCTGCGACCCTGGCCCATGGTCGCAGGCCCCTGCGACCCTGGGCCAGGGTCGCCGGCGACCATGGACCCCGGGGTCGCCGGGAAAGCCCCGGAAACCCCGGTTTTCGCCGTTTTTTCGCGATTCGAAGGGCCCAGCCTCTGGTACTTTCCAAAATTCATGCTTTTGAGACACCAAGTCCTCTGACATCCGTCCAAAACACGGGTAAATCATCAAGAGTATCGAAGACAGTATTGATCGCCACCCGGTCAACCAAAAAAGTGTGCTTTCTACCCGACCGATCGAGAAATCGACAGGACAGATGGCACCGACCCGCTGTTGGCAACAAACACCTGAAATTACATGGTCATCTGATGTCGATCTACATGAAGATCCATCGATGATCATCGACAGAAGAATTCCAAAAGACGTGGCACGGCCCGCGACTCTTCAGCTGCTCGGCGACCACTTAATGCGATTAATTGACTAGCTTTATTACAGTCATTAATCCATTTCTTTGGACGGCCCAATCAGAAGCAAGCATTCGGGAGTTACAAGTCAAGAGATTCATGGCATTTAACCCATGAAACTCCTCCCATCATGGCGATTAAAGGCGATTAAATGCCCTCAATCTCCTCCGGCCAATCAGAAGCCAAGAAAAAGGAGTTACAAAATAAACAATTCAATTTTTGTAACTCCTCCCATTATGTGGCTTAATGACATTAAAAGCCCATAAACTCTCCTAAATGGCTACCAAGAGCCTATAAATAGGAGAGCACTCCAAAGGAATCCAGATCGGAAAACACAGAACGAACATCAACAGACAGCAGTCAGAAATTCAGAGAAAGAAAAAAGAGAGAAAACTCTGCGGAAGTTCTACACCGGCCACCGCAACAAGGTGACAAAAGTCCCTTGGGGGGTACCCCCCCCCCCAAGGTCCTTGCCTTCTCCTCCTGCCTCCAATGGCTTAGATATGGCTTTTCAGCCCGTCTACTCGGCTTTTTATTGGACATAGGACCTTCCTTTGGTCTTTGTCCTCTAAAAACCCGAGGTTATAGCCAAGCCAAGCGAATCAATAGCATCCTCTGTTCTCATCTGCATGGATGATGGCGAAGCCCACATATGGCTTGCGACCGTCAATCTAAACGAGTCCCCCACAATCTCCTGAGAAGTTAGATCCTCCTTTTCTTGCTTTTCATTGTAGTTTGTATTTTTTTAAAAGAGACAAAAATCACAACTCTTGTCTTTCATTATTGATAAGGATTGTAAATCGGCTATAAACGCCAAAAATCGGCTATAAACGCCAAAATCGGCTATAAATGCCAAAATCGGCTATAAATGCCAAAAAAATCGCCTTTCACGGCAAATCAAGAAAATGTCTCTTTTCTTAAATATATGTGCAATGGAAAACTTGAAAGAAGTTGATTTCCTTTTTACTTGCGAAGGTTGATCCCCGGATCACCACTTGCAATTCCAAGTAAAATAGAAAATCTGGCACACCCACAAAAAAAGAAATGTTGATGCACGCCCCTGCCCCCGGTTACGAAAGGGTCGGACCCGACGGACTCCCACGTCCGCCGACCTCGGTAGAACCAAGCAGGAGCGCGGTCCATCAAGCTGGCATCACCCGGTGGGACTCGTTTATTTGAGAACACGATGCTAGAAATGAAATATTTGCATATCATATATTTTGCTCTATGCTTATATTTCTTTTCTCGATTCCTTGGCTACTTTATAATTGGTGGCCTATGTTGAATTCCGCAAAAAAAAAAAAATGAGATGAGATTTTTTGTTTGGAAATTTCTAATTCTTTGAATTTATTTCCACTCTTTCTCTTTTCAAAAAAAAAAAAATAAAAATTTTAGATTTCTCAATTTGGATTCAAAATTGAGAAACCTTGATCTGTTCCTATCGTTCATCGCGCTTGCAGAAATGTTGAGCCTGTTCGACTAAGGTTTTGGGCCATGGTTTCTCTTCGATGAGTTCATTAAAAATAAAAAAAAATATATATATATATATAAAAAAAAAAATTTTAGATTTCTCAATTTGGATTCAAAATTGAGAAACCTTGATCCGTTCCTATCGTTCATCGCGCTTGCAGAAATGTTGAGCCTGTTCGACTAAGGTTTTGGGCCATGGTTTCTCTTCGATGAATTCATAAAAATAAAATAAAAAAATATATATATATATATAAAAAAAAATTTAGATTTCTCAATTTGGATTCAAAATTGAGAAACCTTGATCCGTTCCTATCGTTCATCGCGCTTGCAGAAATGTTGAGCCTGTTCGACTAAGGTTTTGGGCCATGGTTTCTCTTCGATGAATTCATAAAAATAAAAATAAAATAAAAAAAAGACATAGACCACTAAGGTTAAACCAACTGTGTTCTTTGATCTTGGTTGATTCAAAGAAAAGCCTTGTCCAGAGTGTGGAGACAGCTTGACTGTTCTAGGCAAGGGTCCTCCAAACGGGTTCATTAAGTAATCCTACCCTTACTTGGGGGCAATTCTATCAATCAAGATTTCATAAGACCGGGTTAGGAGGCCTATGTGTACTCTCTCGTCTTTTAAATAAATAAAAAAAATAAATTAAAAAAAAATAAAAATTTTAAAATAAAAAATAAAAAAAATTTAAAAAAAAAAAACCTTTAAAAAAAAATAATAAAAAAAATAAAAAAAAATAAAAAAATAAAAAAAAAGATTTTTTAAAAAAAAAAAATCTTCAAAAATCTTCAAAAAAAAACTTCCGTCATTTTGGGTTTAGATTAGAGAAATCTTGGTCTTCTCCTTTCTGAGCACTGGCGCTCGCGGAAATCACTGAGCCCGTGTTCAGATTGGAGTGCCTTTTGCTCTCTTTGATGAACCCGATATTGGCCTTTCAAAAAAAAAACTCGTCATTTTTAGATTCAGATCCGAGAAATCATGGTTCATTTCTTTCTGAGCACTGGCGCTCGCGGAAATCGCTGAGCCCGTGTTCAGATTGGAATACCATCTGCTCTCTTTGATGAATCCAATCTTGACCTTTCAAAACAGAGAATCTCATCTCATAGATGCGGTCTCAAAACATTTGTGTCTAGCGGTACTAGTACGCCCTTTCAGGGTCTACTGTATTGCGACCGGCACATTTGTAACTCCAACTTTATATTCTTCTTACCTCGAGCAAGCTCTGCTTCTCGATAAGTCAAATTTAAGTTCACAATTGCTTCTAGCAGTCACTGGGATGCCCATTCCGGGCTTACCATACCTGCGATCAGAACAATTGTATCTTCTATGGCATTTTGCCTTCCTCATATTGCTTGGGTCATCTACCTCGAGCGATTTGAAAAGCGAAACCATAGAACTTCCCATTTATGATCATTATATTCTTGTGATTACTAATGGATGTGGTCTTGTTTCAGAAATTTTCGAAAAACTAACAATGGCAGCTTCACTAACCATTACTTTCGACGAAAGCAAGCACCAACTCATGCTTCAACAGAAGCAAACCACGCGCACCTACAAGCGCCCCATCAGCTGCCGAAGTGTCAACTCCCTCGGCAACTCTGTGAACTCCGGGTCGACCTCGACTCCCCGGACTATCGTCTTCGGGACGCTGGGACCATTCCCACTTCCCGAGGAACAAACTGCTCCCTCCAAGAAGCAGAAACTCGCCTCTCAACGTGTCACTACCGTGACACCAAAGGCGAGCACAAGAAGGCCTGAAGCCCGTGGCAGCCCCACGAAGCCTCAACCTGCAAACAACCAGGTCTACCCCAAGACTTGGTCCCCAAGACCTTCACCAAAACAGAGAAGGTCCCAGGCATTCACTAAGCCAGCATTCCTGGCCCCACTCAAGGAGAACCAGTTCTATCCTCTTGCTTACATGAAAGAGGAGAGACCCATCTCCAACCCGACTTCAAAGTCAACCCAGCATGAGCCGGCTTGTTCCTACAAGCCCAAAATCAAGTCATGCATCACAAGGCCTCCACAAGCACCTGCTAAGGCCTACAAATCTGCAGTTCGACCCTTCATCTCTACAGGGGCCGAACTTCACAAATTCAAAGCTTCGCTGCAACTGGCGAAGGATAGGGTTCGCATCCTATCCTTGCCCAGCTACAAAGAAGACAGACTCGGCTGCTGCGCCCGAGGGAGCACATCCTTCATCGTCAAAGCCCAGTCAGAGCTGACCGAAGCTCAAATTGCTCGTCGTATACGCCGCCGCGCGTCGTATAGACAAAAGAGACTAGAGAAGCAAAGGACCCAGCCTCCCACACTTCAAGTCTCTCCCAAATGGGTCGAAAAAGAAAGACCCAACCAAGTTGCTGCCGTCCATATGGTTGGAAAAAACCAGAAGGCGCCAAAAATCAGCAACAAAAATCCATGTCCGACGTCCAATGACCCGCAGCGTCTCCAGGACAAGAAGACATTCAGAAGAATCCCCTGCTCCTTCAAGCAAAGGACAGCAGAGTGATCCTTCCTCAAGCTCTTCTTCAAAAAGAATGAGCCCCAGCTCAGTCACCAGGACAGTTTCTTCGTTCGAATCACGAAGGATGAATGTCTTGGCTACAAATTCTGAGTCCACCACCCCGCAATCCACCTCCAGAAGATGCGATCACCCGCATCCAGCAGTTGGAACAGGGCCAGCAGAGGATTGAAACTCTGATGGAAAACCTTCTCCTCGCCTTCCAAAATCAGGCGAACAATGAACCTCCTCCGAATCATCAAGACGACGAGGTAAATAGAGAAGAAAATGAGTCACGCGCCCTTACCAAAAAGGACGTAGACGGTATCCTCGCCAAAGCAAAAGAAGAGGATATACTCAAAGAGCATGGGATCAAGCCACCATATCCCTTATGGATGGACTCGGTCCCGTTCCCCACCAAATTCAAGCATCCTACTCTCCAAACATATACGGGGAAAGGATCAGCCAGACAGCACGTCATCCACTTCAAGATCTTGACGGGAGCTATTGCAGATCAAGATGCACTCAAGATCCGCCTCTTTGCAAGTACCCTAAAAGGTACGGCCTTCGATTGGTACTCCACTCTGCCGGAAGACTCAATCCAAAACTGGGCCATGCTAGAGACACGCTTCCTCACTCACTTCAAAGGTGAAGATCATCCCGCTACTATGGCTCAGCTGTGCAGCCTAAAACAGGGGGAGAATGAATCAACATATGACTTCATTCACAAGTGGAAAGCAATGGCATACAAATGCTCTGATGTATTGCCACAAGCGTCGCTAGTCGACATCTGCCGAAACAACATGAGAGCCAGAATCCGCTCCATGATCATCGGCAACAAATCAAAAAACCTGGGAGAACTCCTAGAAGCTTCCATGGAAGCTGAAACGGTGATTAAAGACCTCAACAGTCAGAAATCATCAAGAAAAGAGCCAACTGCCATTACAACCTCTAAACCAAAGAAGAAAGAGGTCCTCAATGTGCAGACCAAGCCAGCTCCTCAGCCACCAAAGAAAGCTGAAAACAAAGCTGCTGGTAAGAGACCTGAACTCTCTGATGCCTTCAAAGAACGAGTAGAGAAGAAATACCCGTTTGATGAAGATGTTGATGAAATCTTCGGGGCTCTTGTGGCGAACGGCAAGCTCACCTTGCCTGAACCAAAAAGACCGGGTGATGTTGGCAAAACCAACGATCCTCGGTACTGTCCATACCACCAGATGATCTCGCATCCTCTCAATCAATGCTTCGTTGTGAGAGAGAAAATAAATGAGATGTGGAAAAACGGAGTCATCACCTTTGACAAAAACTATGGGTCTGCCTCCGTCAACATGGTGACATGTGGACAAACATCAAGATCACCGAAGAAGAAGATCACTACTTCCTTCAAGGTGATAAACTCAATCGAAGCGTCCGAGGAACTGGTTCCTTACCCGACACCAGACGGACAACCGATATGGGTAAATCCCGATCTCCTGGAAGATGAAAATTGGGAGGTCGTGAAAACAAAGCCTACAGCTCAACAGCGAAGGCAGGCTAGGAAACATCTCCTCAAGCTCAAACGGCAAGAGAAGACCCAGCCAAAACTAGAGGTCAAAGAAAAGGCAGAGGCTTCCTCTACCACTTCACTGGAGGTAACAAAAACATCCCTTCCAGAGACTTCAAAGGGGGTAAGGAAATTCACTCTCAGTGATTTCATGCCACCTCAATTCAGAAAAGCCATGCAGGAGGCATCATACTCTTGCAATTCGGTAGTTGGATTCTCCATTGATGGATACGAGTCCAGCGATACCGATGATGGATTCGAACCCAACTACACGGATGAGTGGGAGGAATCCCTTGAAACAGGAGAATATCTCTCCGATGAAGAATGGGTTCCTGAGTCTCATCTTATGCCAGTAATCTGGTATAACCCCCTACAGCCACAAGGATCCTGGTCTGATGATGAAGAAGACCAAGAGGCTGTACAAGAAAATGCTGCTGACCCAGCACCTCTCATTACTCTAGTGGAAATCAACAATGTTGAGCCACAAAGAGATGATGAAGAAGAAGATCCGGCTCCCATACCTGATCTTGAAGAATATGCAAGGATCTTGCAGCGACTCGCTCTAGAACAAGAGCAAGAACGCGTCAACGAGCCTCCTCGCAATCCAGAGCCTGAAGTCCCTGAAGACCACCAGGTACATCCTCCCTTAACTCCTGAAGACGATCCTCTTACATCCAAGGATGAGTCTGACTCCGATCAGGCGACGTCTCCCATCAGAGCTTCCTGCAATGTGATAATTCGGGATTATAGCTCTTCCGAAGCATCGTCTGATGAAAGCACTTACACTCCGGCTTCGCAAACACAAACTGCGAATGAATCCATTGAAATGCTTCTTCGGCGTCTCGTCGGGTAAGTTCCTCGGATTCTTAGTTCGGAAAGCTGGAATAGAGCTTGACCCCATAAAAGTCAAAGCCATTCTAGAAATGCCCTCTCCAAGAACCTTGAGAGAACTCAAAGGGCTTCAAGGGAGATTAGCCTACATCAGACGGTTCATCTCCAATCTTTCGGGGAAATGCCGTCCATTCTCCCGGTTGATGAAAAAAGGTGTAAACTTTGTCTGGGATGCTGACTGTGAAGCTGCTTTCCAAGACATCAAGTCATACCTGACAAAACCTCCAGTGTTAGCTGCTCCTACCACTGGAAAACCATTCATCTTGTACACAAGAGCCCTTGATCACTCTCTGGGAGCTCTGCTTGCGCAAGAAAATGATCAAAGAAAAGAAGCTGCTCTATATTACCTCAGCCGCATGCTAGTAGGTGCAGAGCATCGCTACTCTCCAGTCGAAAAAGAATGTCTTGCAGTGATGTTCGCCGTACAAAAGCTGCGTCACTACTTGCTTTCCAACACAGTCTACCTGGTCTCGAGGGTCAACCTCTTGAAGGTCCTTGTCACAAAAGCAGGTTCTCTCAATGCTCGACTGGCAAAATGGTCCATCCTTCTATCACAATTTGATATTAGGTATGTACCACAAAAAGCAATCAAAGGGCAAGCTCTAGCAGACTTCCTCGCAGAGCATCCATTGCCTAAAGATTCTCCACTCAGAGATGATCTCCCAGACGAACCAGTCTACAATGTGGAGACTTTCTCACAAAGTGCCTCCTGGGACATGTACTTTGACGGTGCAACCAGGACAAATGAAAAAAGACAGCTGATCTCGGGAGTTGGCATCCTCTTTGTTAGCCCCGACAAATACATGATTCCACACGCTTTCTCGCTACTGGAACCATGCACAAACAATGCAGCTGAATATCAAGCTCTGATCTTAGGATTGGAACTCGCCATCGAATCCGGTATCACCATGCTGGAAGTCTTTGGAGACTCTCAACTGATCGTCAACCAGATGAATCAGAAATTTGAAGTCAGGAAGCCAGATTTGTTGCCCTACTACAACAAGGCACAATCAGTTCTGCAAAAGTTTGACATCTGTCACATCACCCACATCCGTAGAGGTGAAAACATACGTGCAGATGCCCTAGCCGGACTTGCCGCATCCATGGCAATCCAGGAAGGGTAAAACATGCAAGTTACAGTGTGCGAAAGGAGAATCCTTCCTCCTCTTAACACACACCAAGCAGTTGCTGAATGCCACCAAGTGGTCGGAAGTCGGATTTCAATCCTTCAAACTTCAATTGGCGACTGGAGGGATCCGTTCATTGATTACATTATGTTCGGAATCCTACCTGAAGATCCAAAAGAACGGGTAAGCATCCAAAGGCGAACCCCAAGCTTCCATTTGGATATTCCTTCAAAAATCCTTTACAGGAAATCCTTCAACGGAGTACTTCTACGCTGCTTGTCACAACAAGAGGCTGAAGAAACACTCAAAGAAGTTCATGCTGGTCTTTGTGGAGCTCATCAGGCTGGACCTAAGCTCTATGATCAGATAAAAAGGTTAGGATATTACTGGCCTACCATGGTAGCTGACGCAATGCAATTTGCCAAGCGCTGCCAACAATGCCAAGTTCATGGAGATTACATTCACATGCCTCCAGAATGGCTACATCCTACAGCGATCTCATGGCCTTTCGAAGCCTGGGGTATGGACATCATAGGTCCTATTTCTCCCCCTTCAAGCAAAGGTCATCGCTTCATCTTCGCCGCTACGGATTACTTCTCCAAGTGGTCAGAAGCATTTGCGTTTAACGAAATGAAGACCTCATCAGTCCTTTAGTTCCTACGCACCAACATCATTTGTCGTTTCGGTATACCCAAAAGATTCGTCCATGATAACGGACCACAGTTCCGGGATCATCGATTCTATAGGTTCTGCGACAAATACAAAATTCAAAGCTGTCCTTCGACTCCATACAATCCGGCAGCAAACGGGTTAGCAGAAGCTTTCAATAAGACACTCTGCAAAATCCTCAAAAAAATGGTCTCTAATCACAAAAGAGACTGGAGCGACAAAATGTCTGAAGCTTTGTGGGCCTATCGAACCACCGTTCGAGGACCAACCCATAGCACACCATTCTCCTTGGTCTATGGATGCGAAGCTGTCGTGCCCTTGGAAGTACAAATTCCTTCCTTGAGGGTATCCTTGCAAAATGACATGACTCAAGAAAGCAATGTCAAATTGCGACTCCATGAGCTGGACAATCTCGATGAGAGACGGCTCGAAGCTCAACAAAGCATTGAACTTTACCAAGCACGTATGGCAGGGTCTTTCGATAAAAAGGTCAGGCAACGCGCCTACAAAAAGAATGACTTGGTTCTTGCGGTAAAAAGACCAATGGTCTTCGCTCATAAGTCCAAAGGCAAATTTGAGCCAAAATGGGAGGGACCCTACGTCATCGACAAAGTTTTCTCCAACGGCGCATACGCACTCCTAAACATGGAAGGTGACAGATGTATGCTGCCCATCAATGGCAAGTTCTTAAAGCGGTACTACCCTTGAAGACTTACCCAACTGGGTAAGAGCAATGCCTGTATGGCCAAAACCGGTTTCCAGGTACACGCTCGCTAAACCCACCCTTTTTTAGAATTTTCATATCAAATGTTGAAATTTCTAGAAATCTAAAACAATGCTTACTTTCATCGTTTCATTGTTCAAAAAAAAAATATCCAAGTTTAGGAACTTTTCCCTAACTTGACCAAAATTTTCAACCCTTGAACCCAAAATTCATGGTTTGAAACAAAATCCGGATTCAGGGATTTCCACCCTAGTCCACCCTGCCTTTTACCGCCAAAATGGTTTTAGGTCAAAACTTATGACCCTCGTGTCTTTAAAAAAAAATGGTTTTTCAAAAACCGCGAGGAAGCGACGCTTAGTCGATACTCGCACAAATCGGAAGTAAACGAACCACGTTCGACACTTCCAAAATCGCAGGGAAGCGACATTTCGTCGATACTTGCAAAATCCAAAACTGTGGAGACGCAACATTTCAGTTGATATCCACAACCCAAATTTCAAAGGTTCGAAAAAACCTAAAAAACTGTGGAGACGCAACATTTCAGTTGATATCCACAACCCAAATTTCAAAAGTTCGAAAAAACCTAAAAAACCGTGGAGACGCAACATTTCAGTTGATATCCACAACCTAAATTTTCAAAGGTTCGAGAAAACCACAAATTTCAAAAATCGTGGGGAAACGACATCAAGTCAGTACCCGCAAAACCAAAATTTTTGAAAAGCAAGGATGCGACATTCCATCGATACTTGCACCCAAATCCGCGAGGATGCGACATTCCATCGATACTCGCAACCGAATGAGCAAGGATGCGACATTCCATCGATACTTGCAAGAACATTCAGCAGGGAGGCGACTTTTAGTCGATACTTGCATTTTTTGAAAACCAAACCGGCTATAAATGCCACAAACAGGCTAATCAAACAGCTAATGCCACAAACAGGCTATAAATGCCACAAACCGGCTATCAATGCCACCAAAAACAAAACCGGCTATCAATGCCACAAACAAAAAAAAAAAACTTGGATTTAAAAAAACCCGGCTATCAATGCCACCAAAACAAAACAGGCTATCAATGCCACCAAAAACCGGCTATAGATGCCACAAAACAAACCGGCTATCAATGCCACCAAAACTGGCTATAGATGCCACAAACAAAAAAAACTCGGCTATCAATGCCACAAGAAAAGCTGGCTCTCATGCCAAAATTGGCTTCCATGCCACAAACAAAAACCTGGTTTCCATGCCGAAACAATCACTTGACAAAAGATTTTCACAAAATGACAACCTTTTGATCAAATCCCATTTAGCAATTACTTTTATCACAAAAAGATTCAAGTGAGCGTAGGGATAACAAAAAAAAAGAGAATCCCATTTAGCAATTACTTTTATCACAAAAAGATTCAAGTAAGCGTAGGGATAACAAAAAAAAAAGAAAAGAGTACCAAAAAAAAATACATGTGGTACCAAAAACAGAAAGTGTTCACAAGCACTACAAAAAATAAGTACCAAAAAATACAAGTGGTACCAAAAAAAAGAAAAGAAAGAAGGATGGTTTCTGTATACAGGAGTTCAATCAAAAATGGTCTCCAGCCAAGAGTTCAGCTCCCCAAGCAGACTTTTAGCCTCAGCCGTCAAGGATTCCAAGGCACGCTTCTTCAGGAACTTGCCATGAGATGCTGGAGTGGGCTGTACCCCTTCTTTCACACCAGGAAGCTTACCTCGAGCAGTTTGCCATTGGTCATCCTCATCAGACTTCCTTTTGAGAACCCGTTCAGCAACTGCAACCTGGTGAATCAGGGCACTCTCCCTGTCACGAGCTTCTACTATGGCAGTCCACTTGGCAGCGACTTGTGCCTGCAAATGCTCAAGACGTTTCCTGGCCTCATCGACCTCCCTATCAAGGATGTTAAGGTCATGTGTCAGCCCGATGATGGTTAGCTCTTCTTTATTCTTCTCTCGGACTGCCTGCTTCTTGCTTTCTTTAGCCTCATCCAGGTTAGATTGAGCCTTATCCGCAGGGTCCAGGAACATCTCCTTGAAGAACTGGTCATCAGCCAGACTCACGGTCTCAAACCACTTGTCACCCAGTGCAATGATCCTATCAACGATCGCCCTGGCACCTGTGACATCCAGACCAGCCTCTTCAGCATCATTGAGAATCTCCTGCACATGCTGGATCATGCCAAATCCGACTTCCAAGTGCCCAGAAAAGAGAGTCTCAATCCAAGAGCTCACAACTCGCACCACCACCTTCTTCGCAAAAAGAAGAGATGGCCCAGCTGAAGATTCGCCCACCTCCGTTGGTCGGCTACTCATGTCATCATCTGTTGAAAGAGTAACAAAAGAACTCTTTCCAGTTGAAGCTGCTCCTGCCCGGGAAGGAATCTCAGCACGAGGAATCTCCTCAATATTGTCAGAGTTGGTCCCAGGAATCTCTACCTCTGGATCAACCTCTGGCATCTCTTGCTCTGGAAGCGACGGATCCTCCTCTGCCACTTCAAAACCTGCCAAAGAAACACAAAAAGGTATGAATATAATCCTGTTTGAAAAATCATTATCAGGGTTATTACTGCAAAATACCTTCTTCGACGACTGGCGGAACACTTTCTTCCTCCATGAACTCATCGGAAGCATCATCAACATTTGCGTCCATCGATGGTTCAAAGTCATCAGAACCCTGTGGCAAGTCAGCTGACAAAAAAAATGTGTTAGCAAACCGAGTCACAAAAAGAAAAAAAAAAGAGAGCAAAAGAAGTCGTACCAATTGGAGATTCTGGATTTACTCCAGAGTCCCTCGGTTATTCTTCAGGTGCCTCAACAGGATCCATCACCACCTCATCGGTTGGGACCTCAGGCATCACCAAGTCTTCCTCTGCTAAAAAAAAAAAAAAAAAAAAAAAAGAGAAAAGCAGAAACAAGAAGCAAATCATAACATGGAAAAATCCCATGAAAAGAAATGGAAAGAGAAAAAGGAAGAATTATACCTTCACCGACGGTCTCTTCTTCTCGGCTTCTCTTCTCTGGAGGCTCGTCAGCATCCACTGGCACATCCTCATTAATAGTAAGAGGAACTTCCAAGTTAGGAGAGTCCTCATGCTGCCCCTTGCTACTATGATGACTCCTCCTCCTCTTACTTCTGCGGGCTCGCTTCTTAGAGGAACCTGCCTCGCCGTCAGAGTCAGGTTTCCCACTTGACTCCTCACTGGATGGTCTGCTCTTGCCAGTAGACTCCACGGAAGCTTGCCTCTGTGCCGCTTGCATCCAAGCACCAAGTTCGGCTTCCTCCTGTTCTAGCTGCTCCAAAGCCTCGTCAGGTATTTCTCGAACAGCTTCAGAACCAATGACACCCTGGTCACCGAGAAAGCCTATCTTGTGCTTCTCTCCAGAAAGGAAGGCCCAAACTTCCTCTCGCCGGATGCCATCCGACTTTCCAAGGCCCTTTCCAGATGCCAGCTTCACATCAAGCTCCTTCTTGGAAAGCCCCCGATATGCCGAAAAGCTCTCCGCAAACCACTTCGCAAAGCCAGCAGTCCGGGAAGTCAGCAACACAGGATAAGAAATCATGGCTGTAGTGTCTTCAGCACTATAGAAAGCCCATGCATTTCTCCCGTCCTGTAAGCCTCCAAAGCGCTTCACCATGCTTGAAGGCGCTCCAACAACGCCTTGAGAAAAGCCAAGCTGCAAAGCAAAACGAGACGGTACATACGGCTGGATGTCGACGAAAAGATGTCTACGGTACACCATCGTGCCGACACGTATGCTGAAAAGCCACTCTCTCTCTGCGTTTGTCAAGGAATAATGCCTTCCCGACCCCGCCCTGGTAGAGTCTCGGGAGGCACCAAAATCAAAAGCCTTCTTCCGCAACTCCGGAGAAAGCTTTACTGAAGATTGCCCCATCTCGACGTCCCTGAACCGTCGGATCCTCATGCGGGCAAACAAAAGTGATTCGGACACGGCTTTGCCCTTAGCCAGTCGAATTATCAGAGGATCATCATCCTGTGCAGTACCCAGCCGATGGAAGCCAGGACAGTGGTATACATACCACGAATAAAAGATATGGGCTGAAAATACCCTATTCATGGGAAGCCCAAGCCGAACCAGAAAAGCAGCAGCCTGCAGTTCGGTACACAGGTAGGAGTAAAGAGCTGGCACCAAAGCAAGCTGCTCTCCAAACGCCATCTGACAAGCCGGAAAAATACAATGCGGCCTGATGTGCGTTCCATCTCCACCAGCAAAAACAGCCTCACCAAGCCAATAAGTGAGGTACACAGCGAGATCTCTCCGCAGTGCAATGTCAGGACATATGGCGTTTGTACTTGCACAGAAATCTCTCAACTCTTCTTGCATGGCCAAGATCTTCTTTGAACTTGGATCCTGAGCTCCGGCTTCCTGGGTCATGCTATCAGAAGGCTCCCTACTATCAAAAAAGTTGGGGAATGAAGAGCAAAAACTCTTCCAACTGCTGGATCTAACTTTCGAACCCCCCTTCTCCTTCAAAAAATCATAGAAGGCGACGAGCTGAAAGTATAGAAGCCTGAACTCCTCAGACTGCCCCTCGAGGACGCTGTCAATCGGCATAAACTCCTCATAGAGCTTGCCGAGGATGGGCAATCCGGTAATGGCGCTCAGCTCCTTCAAAGAAAAACCAATCTCACCATTCGTCACAACGAAGGTATTGGTTTGTGGGAGGAATGACTCCAGCATAGCCATGAAGGCCTCGTCGGAAAAGATCACGGTCTCCCTAAAGGCGCGGACCGCATCAAAAATCCCGGCCTCCTTCAAAACGGCGCCACCAATCAGCAGGACGCGATCAGTCCACGACTTCCACTCGGAGTCAGCATTGAAGCGGCCACGAAGTCGGAAAGGCTTGATCCAATTGCTGCCGTCACCACTGAAAATACCAAGGCCCACCGGTCTCAAATCGACCGACGGATAATCAGAGCCCTGGTAGCCGCTTGATGGCATCAACAAGTCCATGTCAACAGGCGACCTCTCCGTATATCCAGGAGAACCGCCAACAAAAACCCCGGTCTTGATTACATTTGTCCTTCTCACCCAACTTGGAGGATCTTCCCTCTTAGGGCACGTGGGGGCAAGGCTCAGAATCGAGACGGTGCGATCAAACATCGACCGGGTAGTAACAGTCTTCTTCTCACCATCTGCTGTGAAGGAAAACTGAAAAGATCTCCTCTGGTATGTAATGTCATCAGGGACTGCATCACCAAAGAAGAAGGTAGGCTTGGGCAAAACGCTCTGATCTTCCATCACCCATGGACGACTGCTTACCATGATCTTATAGAATTCCTCTCCCTTGAGAGTGATCAGTCGCTGCCTCATCTCATCTCTGTTGAGGGAGTCGCACTCTTCCAGATTTCTCTCAACATACTGGACCTTCTCAAAAGCCTGCTGAACGGCCGGATTAGAAGATCTAGAAGATCGACGAGGTACGCTTGTAGCAGGCTCTTTACCCTTGTTCGCTCTAGAGGAACCACCTGAAAAGGATGGAAAAGAAAAAAGATCAAACATCAAAATGACAGAATCTCGATAAAAAAATATGGCGAAATTTTGACATGATGACGGGGCAATTCCGAAGAAAAGGAACTATCCCGAAAGAAATAGAAAGCTTGAAGATGGGCTCAACATCGCTGCGAGCTCCGAAACTCCAAACTTTCGAAACCTAAAAGTCTCCGTAAAATCAGGAAGGGCTCAACATCACTGCGAGCTCCAAGTTCCCAAATTTGCGAAAACTTTCAGGTATGCAATCACATCATGCTACAAATTTAATTTACAAATTAAAGGCATGCATGAACATCTAGATTTGCGAAAAAAATGCATTATCATGATGAGCAAAAAAAAAAAAAAAAGAAAAGAAAAAAGAAACTTTCTCAAAAAAAGAGGGGAAAGAAAACAAAAAAGGAAAGAAAAGAAACTCTCTCAAAAAAAAAGGGAGGGAAAGAAAAAAAAAAGAGAAAAAAGAGAGGGCTGGCCCACAGGCCGTGGCCCACAGGCCACGTGGCCGTACGGCCAGATCCGTACGGATCTGTCCGTACGGCCCACACAAAAAAAAAAACATGAAAAAAAAAAAGAGAAAAGAAAGCAAAAAAAAAAAAAAAAAAAAAACGTGTGAACAAAAAAAAAGGGGGCAAACACGTGAAAAAGAAAAAAAAAAGAAGAAGAAAAGAAAAGAAAGAAACAAAAAAAAGAAAGAAGAACTTTTTTTTCCTACAATGGAGTTTTCTTGAAAAAGAGAACTTACTTGAAGCCATTGAGAAGAAGAAGAAAACTCTTGAAGATCTTGAAGAAGAAAAGCTCTTGGTCTTGAAGCCCTCTTGAGATTATTGCAAAAGAAAGTAATAAGAGCAAGAGATCCAACCTTCTCTTTGCTTTTATAGAGGAGAGCAAACCAAAGAAGGAAACAAGAAAGAGGTAAGTGTTACTAATTAGTAACCTTACCAAAAGAAAGAAATTAAAAAAGATTCTTTCCAAAAGAAAGATATCTTGAGAGATTTTCTCCCAAAAATCAATCTATGACGGATTCTTTCCCAAAAGAAAGATATCTTGAGATATCCTATCCCAAAATAAAGGGATCTTGAGAGATTTTCTCCCAAAAATCAATCTATGACGGATTCTTTCCCAAAAGAAAGATATCTTGAGATATCCTATCCCAAAATAAAGGGATCTTGAGAGATTTTCTCCCAAAAATCAATCTATGACGGATTCTTTCCCAAAAGAAAGATATCTTGAGATATTCTATCCCAAAATAAAGGGATCATGAGAGATTCTCTCCAAGTAAAGATATTCTTAGATATTCTCTATCCAAATGAGATATTTTTGGATATTCTTTACAAAAATGACACCATATGAGATCTAAGCCATTTCAAAAGCTTAAGTCCCATGGGTTAGCCCATATGAGCCAGGTTTGACCACCTAGGCACTAAAAAAAAAAAAAAAAAAAAAAAAAAAAAAAGAGAAATAAATTTTGGGCTTTTAGTCAAAGAGAAATCCCTCTTACCAAGAGCATACAAAAATGGTTTCATGCCTCTTTTGAGTTGATTGGACCATACAAAAGAAAATTCCAAGCCCCATGAGCTTCCAAAAATCAAACCATCCAGCCTCATCTACCAAATTGAGCCAAAATCTTGAAATTGACATTCCATCAAACCAAAACCTGGTCCCCTAACTTGCCACATACAGCCTGTTAGGTCACAAGACCAAAACCAAAAACCAAAACCTGATCCCCTAACTTGCCACATATAGCCTGTTAGGTCACAAGATCAAAACCAAAATTGATCCCCCAACATTCCACATACAGCTTGTTGGGTCACACGATCAAAACCAAACCCGACCCCCTAACCTGCCATATATAGCCTGTTAGGTCACAAGGTCAAAACCCAAATCCACATCCCTGATGTCATCTTCAAAACTTTGCCTCGAGATGGTACGTGATCCCTTTCACTACCATAAAATTCCCCTGGAAACTCAAAAGGCTACAAATACCAAAAAGAAAGACTGCTCAAAAACTCTTGGTCAAGTCACAGGCTCTCCTTCAAAAATCTCTTCGAGGCACATCGACTACAAAAGTTAAGCAACTCGCCGCTGTACCTCGAGGGGGCATTTGTTGACACCAAAAATGTCACTTTGCCTCATCAAGATCCAAAGAGCTACATGAAGTCGCAACCTGCCATAAATAGGCAATGCTGCTTCCAAAAATAAAATCTTGTCAGAATCAAACAAAAACTGCAAGATTCTTCCAGACAGCCAAAAGAGGAGTACACAAGAAGTTTCAGGCCATTTCAAAATCATTTGGCCTAACTTCGCTTCTCCGACAGCCAAATCAGGCCTCTCGGCGGCAAAGCTCTCCGGGACCATGGTTTCCAAGACAGAACCTATGGATCATCTTAAAATGACTCCAATAGGTTCCCTGTCAAATTTCAAGTCAATCGGACATCGGTTGACCGCACATCAAACCGCGACATCTTCATCGCGATAAAAAGCAAGTCTACAGGTGATAGGACCCCAAACGGCTTCAAAACTCAAACAAAAGCCTATGGTTGGTCTTATTTATTGCTCAGGAGGCTTCACACCAAATTTCAGGTCATTCCGACATCGTTTGACCCAGTTTCAGCTTCTGACGGAAAATCGGCAGCTCTGCGCGACAAAGTCTTCGGCTTTCTCAGGAAATTGGAAACTTTGCAAAATAAAATGCAAGAAGTTTCCTACAAAGAAATCAGGCCAATAAATGGTCAAAATGTCAAGGAAAAGTACAGAAGAAAAAAGAATCAGAAAAAAGCAAAAACGGACGCAAAACGGGACACGAAAGGGGGAAAACCCCCCAGGGTCGCAGCCCCCTGCGACCCTGGGCCAGGGTCGCCGGCGACCATGGACCCCGGGGTCGCCGGGAAAGCCCCGGAAACCCCGGTTTTCGCCGTTTTTTTCGCGATTCGAAGGGCCCAGCCTCTGGTACTTTCCAAAATTCATGCTTTTGAGACACCAAGTCCTCTGACATCCGTCCAAAACACGGGTAAATCATCAAGAGTATCGAAGACAGTATTGATCGCCACCCGGTCAACCAAAAAAGTGTGCTTTCTACCCGACCGATCGAGAAATCGACAGGACAGATGGCACCGACCCGCTGTTGGCAACAAACACCTGAAATTACATGGTCATCTGATGTCGATCTACATGAAGATCCATCGATGATCATCGACAGAAGAATTCCAAAATACGTGGCACGGCCCGCGACTCTTCAGCTGCTCGGCGACCACTTAATGCGATTAATTGACTAGCTTTATTACAGTCATTAATCCATTTCTTTGGACGGCCCAATCAGAAGCAAGCATTCGGGAGTTACAAGTCAAGAGATTCATGGCATTTAACCCATGAAACTCCTCCCATCATGGACGATTAAAGGCGATTAAATGCCCTCAATCTCCTCCGGCCAATCAGAAGCCAAGAAAAAGGAGTTACAAAATAAACAATTCAATTTTTGTAACTCCTCCCATTATGTGGCTTAATGACATTAAAAGCCCATAAACTCTCCTAAATGGCTACCAAGAGCCTATAAATAGGAGAGCACTCCAAAGGAATCCAGATCGGAAAACACAGAACGAACATCAACAGACAGCAGTCAGAAATTCAGAGAAAGAAAAAAGAGAGAAAACTCTGCGGAAGTTCTACACCGGCCACCGCAACAAGGTGACAAAAGTCCCTTGGGGGGTACCCCCCCCCCAAGGTCCTTTTTCTCCTCCTGCCTCCAATGGCTTAGATATGGCTTTTCAGCCCGTCTACTCGGCTTTTTATTGGACATAGGACCTTCCTTTGGTCTTTGTCCTCTAAAAACCCGAGGTTATAGCCAAGCCAAGCGAATCAATAGCATCCTCTGTTCTCATCTGCATGGATGATGGCGAAGCCCACATATGGCTTGCGACCGTCAATCTAAACGAGTCCCCCACAATATCCTGAGAAGTTAGATCCTCCTTTTCTTGCTTTTCATTGTAGTTTGTATTTTTTTAAAAGAGACAAAAATCACAACTCTTGTCTTTCATTATTGATAAGGATTGTAAATCGGCTATAAACGCCAAAATCGGCTATAAACGCCAAAAATCGGCTATAAACGCCAAAATCGGCTATAAATGCCAAAAAAATCGCCTTTCACGGCAAATCAAGAAAATGTCTCTTTTCTTAAATATATGTGCAATGGAAAACTTGAAAGAAGTTGATTTCCTTTTTACTTGCGAAGGTTGATCCCCGGATCACCACTTGCAATTCCAAGTAAAATAGAAAATCTGGCACACCCACAAAAAAAGAAATGTTGATGCACGCCCCTGCCCCCCGGTTACGAAAGGGTCGGACCCGACGGACTCCCACGTCCGCCGACCTCGGTAGAACCAAGCAGGAGCGCGGTCCATCATTGAGTCCATAAAACTAACACGTGTCTGATAGGAGCAACGATAGCGTCGCTCTACGCTGTTTTCACAAAACACTTTTTCCTCTCAGTTTTTCCTCTTCTCCCACCTACTGCTCTATCGCCCCCTCCATTTTATCCCAATCATCTTAGGAAAACAGTATCACAGGTTTTATAAAAAGATTACTATTGACCGACATACTATTTTTTTCTTTCTTTTTCATATTCTCAAGTTTTATCTTGGAAAGTGAAAGAAAAGGGAAAAAAAAAATGGCAGACATAACATGGAATAATGGTTCCAATAACAATTGGTACATTATTATGTAGAGTTTACCCTCAAACCATGAACCCATCCATGAGAAACCGAGAGAGAGGCTTGCTCGACAGGGTAAATATGTCTTTGCAGGTTTGGACGCAGCTTTTCCGCCCTTATGAAGTGGGGAAAACTTGTATTCGCAGCTTTTCCGCCTTTATGAACAGTGGAAAACTTGTAATATTCCCAGCTTTTCCACCAATATGAACGCCGAAAAACTTGTATTCGCAGCTTTTTCTACTAATAGGAACAGCGGAAAACTTGTATTCGCAACTTTTCCACCGTTATGAACAGTGGAAAACTTATATTCACAGAGCTTCCACCCATATGAATGACGGAAAATTTGTATTCGCAGCTTTACCACCGATACGTGAGGAGCGATGCTAGCATCCCCTCATTTTTCTAGGAGACACTATTGTCGCTCAGAAAAAAGTATAAAAAAATGACAGGAAGACCGAATTTGTGCTGCACAATCTTCGGGGACCTCTTGTGAGGAATGGCCAAATTCCAAGATTTTTCCCGTAAAATCATCTATTACAAATGTGTAACTCAGTATTCTATATTACTAGTGTAATAATAACATCTCTCACTCACGATTGGACACTTCTAAAATTAGAATAACATCTATCAATCCAATTAGAATTATGCCACATTGCAATTGATCACATCTAAATTTCATGTACAGAAAACAATCAAAATGAGTTAAATCGTCCCCAGTTGTTACATAACAGATTGCCATTGGAGTAAATTTAGGATTAGCACAAGATTAGTTTTATATATTTATATAGGAAATTGATATTGGCACTCCTCTTTTTTTTTATGGAGGCACTCCTTTTCAAGGTAAGTGGTGAGAAAGAAATTGGCTTGAATTGGAGTGCCTCCATAAAAAAAAAAAAAAAAGAGTGCCAATATCAATTTCCTTTATATATTAGTTTTTTTTCATTAAAAGATGATTCACACAAGAAAAAACATGATTTTTAGCGGCTTCAATTTCAGAGCCTCAACCACAACAAAGACAATTTCATCACCCATGCATTTGACAACCATCCATTAATTTACACAGGCAGGAAAAGGTCACCCGTGAACAGCACTGGTTGAAGAACAAAAAATGTGATAACGAATGAATTCCATCAAAAAGTGGGACAAACTCTGTAAAAGTTAAGGATTGAAGGCTTACACTAAGGGATCGTCTACGGCCTCCTCCCACACCTCAGATCTGTTCTCTTTCATACCCCTCTTAGGGATTTTGATTCTAACCATAACATCCCTTTTCTCTGTGGCACAAGCTCGGCACAATGTCCACAGGGCTCGGAATGAGGAGATTTTAGCTTGTTGTCGGTCTTTTAGTATTAGCAGCAGCAAGAAAAAGTAGTAGAATGCCAACTTTGGTTTGTCTTTCTTGTAGATGAAGAAAACGTAGAATCCCAACAGGCTGGTGGTAGACCCGGCCGTATAGCACATACCAAGCAATCCAACTGTTGGAAATAGGGTGGGCCTCTAGGATATGTTTCAAAACTTTTGACCCACTTGACGCAGGGATCAACTATCCAGAAGGCTATAAAACCCAATCCAAGATCTATGTCTTCAATCTCAGCCATCATGATCAGTAAATTCAATATATCTTGAAGATAGAAACAGTAACATATAAGCAACAAATAAATCTACAACATGCAAGGAAGTAGATTATACCTTTGGAGCTCGGTTGTGCTCTAATGGAGAAGTTGCGTCTTTCTTTGATGATGAAACGCTTCCACTAATCAAATAGGAATCTCCAAGACCTCTTGATCTTCCACGCTATGACCCGTATCAGATTCTCCTTTTTCTCAAGAAGATGGTGGGATCTCCAAGAGAAAACTACTAGGAACTCTAGGGAGGAACTAGAAAGAGAACTAGAAGGGGGAGAGGAGGAAGAACTAGTGCAACACTTGCACTAGGGACCTTGGGCGTGAATCCCAATGCAATTATCATGAATGGACGTCCAGCCTCCTATATATATAGCTTTTGCAAGCCACCTCCTCTTTCTAATTGAAATAGAAGTTTTACTTCCCTAACAATTAGTAACTCTCTTCTGTTACTAGTTAAGATAGAAGTCTTACTTCCACAATAATTAGTAACTTACTATATCATAATTAGAAGTCTCACTTCAAATATGATTAGTAACTTTCTAATTCCTTTCTAATTAAAATAGAAGTCTCACTTCTACTAAAATTAGTAAGTCTACTTTTACCACTATTAGAAGTCTCATTTCAAATAGAAATAGTAACTTTCCTTTTAGAGTTCAACTAGAATTAGATACTTTCTAATAATTGGGCTAGCGTGGGGACCACTAGGGATTCCTTAGAAAGCTGGCTCTAACTGGGACTCGCGACCCCACATCTCATGTGTAATCCGGGCCCACAGTTAATTGCAAATAACTCCACTATATAAATGCAATTGAACTCCAGTCTTAGGAATATTACATAGAAGACCCTAAACTTCCACATTACCACAAGTAGACCCCTCTATCAATATCCATGGATCAATTGGACCTGTCTTCCAAACTAGATCCATATCTTATTATCCTTGAGCCCCAATCAATTATAATGATCATAGGTACCTTTCCAATTAACTCTTAATCGGAATGGGTGCGCACTTATCAATGATAAATCCCTTAATTGGCACAAGGGGATATTAGAGATAGATTCCATCTTGACCATTGAATGTTCCCACGGCTCTACTACCACGTACCCAAATCACCGAGGTGTTGACCTACAGTTGGCCTCACTCATTGGTGACTCAAAGCAAATGAATAGATAGAAACTTGAGTTCATTAATGTCTCAGGATTGAGAGCCTATTGCTAGGGAATTATGAGAGCAGACCTTAAAATAAAGACAGTGTTTATAAGGTGCTTCTCATGGTCCTTCAATACATCCAATGTACCAGCACTATGATCCAGAATCTTCCATTCTGATGATCGAGACAAATCACACTATCTCATAGTGATCAAAATGCTGCAACATTGTCAGTATGAGATGTCCAGTCTCATCACTAGTTGTGATAATATTTAAGTTTAAGATTTGTGACACATGTCTCCCGTATGTGGATCTCATCCATACACATGTGTTACATCTAATATACTTGTGGACTCCAGTTCATCTCATGAACCATCATGTCATTCGTATTGGTTATGTGCAAGTATATAATAAATTACCATTCATCTCATGAAGGGAAAGCATGAATATATGAATAAATAAAGAATTTAATCAATTTATTATATCATCTACTGGATTGAGTCCATAAAACTAACAATCTCCCACTTGGGCTCAATGCCAGTTAGAGTTGCATCTCATGCACATCCCATCTACTTATAGCTCAAAGACTTTGGTAGTCAAAGGCTTAGTAAATGGATCTACTAGATTGTCTATAGAGGCTATCTTGGTGATCGTACATCACCTCTCTGCACACTCTATCTGACCATGTATAACTTCCTCTGTACATGCTTTTTGGCTCTTGGGTTATTTGGACTTAGTGACTGCCCTGCTGTCATCACAGTAAACTGTGATCGGCTGTCCTGCCAAAAATACCACTCCAAATTCCATAAGGAATCTTTTGAGTCAATCTGCTACCTTAGCTACTTCTCAAGCTGCTACAACATAAGCACATACCCAGAAGTTGATTTCCTGGAATCCTGATCTGACTAGAAGTCAATATCTATGTAACCAACTGGAATCAACTCATCACTGCTGTAACTTAACATGTGATCTCTAGTGCTTCTCAAGTGTTTGAGAACACATCTTACAGTAGTTCAACGATAAGGACCTGGGCTAGACTGATATTTGCTGACTAGGCCTACTACGTGACAGATATCCGGTCTAGTACAAAGCATAGCTTACCGTACCAGAACCTTATCTATGTACACATCATTGGGATAAGCCTTATCATCCTATTTTTCCGGTCTCAATGGAGATTGATTCTTAGGATGTACCTAGCTTTTCCAAAGTCCTTTATTATCAAAAGTCTTAGCCAACCAAAACTTTTACTGTTGACGATATTCCTATATCACTCCATAGGAGAAGGATGTCGTCGACATATAATGCCAGAAAAACTACCCTGCGTTCTTGACTTTTCATTTACACATGACTTATCCGGATTCTGATAAAAATCAAGTGACTTGATTTCCTTAGTGAATACGGATGTTCCTGTTTCGGTATACCTGCTTTAATCCATAAATGGACTTATGCAGCCTGCAAACTCTTTGCACTTGGTTATTAGCTATAAAACCATCTGGCTGCATCATATAGATGTTTTCCTCAAGATTGCCGTCGTGAGATGCTGTCTTGACATCCATTTGCCAAATCTCGTCACTGAGATGAATCACAATGGATAAGAGTACCCAGATGGAACTCTTCCATCTGGCTTTCTTTTTCTCTTGTAGACTCACTTGCACCAAATAGGTTTGCTATTGGCAGGCAAGTCCATAAGTATCCAGACCTGATTAGAGTACAAAGACTTCACCTCAGCTTTCATAGCATCTAACCAACGTCCCGAAAACTATGTCATTAACTGCTTTATCATAGTTGTGAGACCCCGACCCCCAATCCCTCTGTTTAGTATTATTTTAATCGTGGTTTAACTTGTTAAGTGAGATTTGATTTAGTTTGATCTTGTTTTTGAGTTTGACTAGATTTTTCCATAGACTTTGAGATTTTGAGGACCGTTGACTTTGGTTTGACCCGGTCCATATGATATGTATTTTTATGAGAAATTACTTCGGATTTCTAAAAATTATGAATTTGGTGTATTTTGACTCATTTTATTAAGTTTAACAACTTTCATGTTTTGACCATATTGATTTGATGATCAGAAAGTGCGTTTTTCGAGAAAAAGGGCAAAACTGACTTTTCACCCTAAATCTGTCCATGAATTTCGAAAATCCCAGAAATTGGGGAAAATATACTTTTTGGAAAGTAGAAATTTCGCTGATCATTTTTGTCTTCTTCGTCGTTTTCGTTCAGGACCCACAAATGCTAGTTTTGACCCTTGTAAGTTTGGGGCCCATGGGGGCCCAGCCCATTTAGTCTTTATAAAGCCATGGGGCTCTTCTTCTCTTCCCCATTCTTTCATTTCCAGCAACAAGAGAGGGGTTAGGGTTTTCTCCAGCACTTTCTCTCTCTCCTCTTGGAAACTCTTCTCCTTGGATGCTAAAGGGAGATTTGATCTCACCTTCTTCTTCCTCCCTCTCCAAGCTTTCCAAAAATGTCATTTGCAAGAGATTTGAGCTAGGAGAGACCACCTTTCCATGCATTTCTTCTTGGTTTGAGCTTCTATAAGGTGAGCAATGGATTTCTTTCTCCAAATCTTGGTTTTCCAAACCATTTAGAATGGTTTTGTTATTTATGCAATGGGTTTTCATGGAGTTGGAAAATGGATTGGTTTTCTAGGGTTTCTTTTGAGCTATTTTGGGGGTTTTGTGATCTTGGAGCTTGAGACACTAAAGCTTTGTTTGAAGAGTAATTTTTCTCCTATCTTGACTAGAGGCAAGTAGATTCTACAATTAATATGATGATTTCTCTTATTTAGTTCCATTTCATGATTTTCCCTCTTATGTGCTAATCTTCTTTTGATTTATGGATCTTCCTTGGATGAGTGAAGTAATATGATGTTTATTTCCACTTATGCTATTGTTTTACATTGTATGGGAAGTTGACTTCACTTTGTTTACTTTGAAAAATTAGTTTTCCTTGTGTTAAAGAGTTGTGTTCAAAGAAAGGGAGAAAAACTTTGTTTTAAAAAGTGATTGTTGGTTAATTGGGTTGATATGGAATGGTGATTTGATGAGTTTGGAAGGTCAAGGAAGGGCCCAACAATTCTTGGAAATTAGCATGAAAGAAAAAGAATCAAAAGAATCAAAAAGAAGGAAAAAAATGCAAGAACAGAACTGCCGGGCTGGACTGGGCAGGCCCAGTCCGCTCAAGCGACCCACTGGGCCGCTCGAGCGACCCAGACACTGTCTGGGCTCCGCTCGAGCGGACCTGGGTTCGCTCGAGCGAGGCCCAGCTCAGCCTGGGGTCTGGCTCGGGCCCGAGTTTGGATATTTTGTGGGCCTGATTGTTGGGGCTTCCTTGGGCCTGATTCAAGTCAGCTTTTGGGCCATTTCAAGACCTGATGTTGGGTCATTTTGGGGCCTGATAGTGGGCTGCTATAAAACATATTTTGTGGGCCTGTTCAGGTTAGTTTTGGGCTGTGTTTAAAAATCAGTTTTGTGGGCCATTAAAGGTCTAGTTTGGGTTGTTTTAAAAATCAGTTTTGTGGGCCATTAAAGGTCTAGTTTGGGTTGTTCTAAAAATCAGTTTTGTGGGCCATTAAAGGTCTAGTTTGGGTTGTTCTAAAAATCAGTTTTGTGGGCCATTCAAAGTTAGTTTTCAAGGGCTGTTTTAAGATATACTTTGTGGGCCATTCCAGGATTAGTTTTAGACTGTTTGGGCTCGGTTTAAGGCTAGCTATGGGCCTGTTTTTAAGAGTTTTGACATTACTTTTGATACTTGGAGATTTGTGAAATGGGAATGATGTGAGAATGAGTGTATGTGAAATTACCCGGGAATCGTTCGAGTCTCAATGCGCACTTTATCATTTAAATATTATGGATTTTCATTGGCATCAAACGCACTTTTTATTAATCAATGTTTAAAGGTTAAATGTGCATTGAGATGGTTCCTTGGCAAGGCATTAAGTCATTCTCCACTATCCATTCCATTTCAAGTCAGAACATGTATTTGTATTTGTATTTGTATTCTTGGGTAAACTAATTTAAATAGCATCGGTGATTTGTTATAAAATCATGTGGTTTCCCATGTTCGAAAGGGTTGATCGTATGATTTTATACAAATCACTTTGATGTGTATTTGAACGGTTTACCATGGATATTCGTATGATTTCTCCGATTCGATTTGAAAAGAGATTGGAGTATGTTCGTCACATTCGGGATTTCTTCGATGAGACTATTGTTTTGATAAGGCTAGTATTTGAAAATAAAAACCTCGAGGCAAGATGGGGCCAGAGCTTTGTAGTGCGAGCCCATGAGCCAAAGAGGCTATGATTTCGAAAATAAAACCTCGAGGCAAGACGGGGCCAGAGCTATGTGGTGTGAGCCCCTGAGCCAAAGGGATTAGTATTATGTTTTGATTCGTATCGGTTCGAGTTTTGAAAACTAAAGGCACCACTAGGCTTAGGTCACCTCGTCGGGCTGATCACCCGGCTTGGGATCTTTAATTTGTCCGCCAGCTGCAGCTTGGATTCTGTCTGTACCGACCATGGCAACGGTTTTATCTGCCGGTCCCATTTGTATGGCTACGGTTCTGATTTTTGATCTGCCGGTCCTATTTGTATGGCTACGGTTCTGATCCTATTTCTAGTACCACGTTCAGTGGCTACGTTTCTGTATGCTCTTATTACTTCGGTAATAGGAGGATTTAGCTATTTGTGGTCGCCAAGGTTTTATCTGCATATTACTTTATTTTATGATTCTTGCGGGTTATACTCTTCATGCTTTGATTTGGTTAATGTTTACGATATCGATCATTTATCCTATTGTCGCTACTATTTAGTTTTAAATGTATTTCCAATTATTAAATGTTCTGCTTAGGCTGTTATCTTTTCGAGATATTTATGCTTCAGAGACTGTTCGTTTATTTGTCTTGATATTTATGTTCGGTCTTTCGATCGTTTTATCGTGATTTATGGTTATTATTGTTTAGACTCTTTATTCGGTTTTACGATGATTTCGTCTGGTTTTATGTATGTTCCTTTTGTTCATATTACTTGTTTATTTGCTTGCCAGACCGTCGTGTCTGACCTTGTTTGTTTGGTGCCAGATTCCGCTCTTTCTGTTTTTAGGTGTTTGATCGAAGGAGGCGGTGGGACCGCCGGTCTGACGTGAGAGGCTGCCCATTGATATCATCTAGATGTCAAGTTTGGCACCGGAGTTCGTATCAAATCTTTGAGGGTAGTATTTCTGTTTAGTTGGATATATTTTTGTATGGCTTTATCAGCCTTTTTCTTTGGGTTTGTAATTAAGACATTTGTTAATTGTAACTTGAATATGTGGGAATTAATTAGTTTGTTACTACCAGCTCAGTGTGCTCTGATGTATGATTTATGCCAGTCTGTTTATTTGATGGCTTTATGATGTTGGTTGTGTGCGACACGGAACCCGATGGCCACGGATTCCAAGTCGTAACACCATGTGTAGCTTCCGCGAAAATATACTCTGATCGTGATGGAATTTGTTTATCCTCATTCACGCGGATCTTGGGAAACATAACAAAAGTTTCAAATTATCCCAAAATTTCGCACCTCGAGGTCGGATCACTGCAGGGCCCGGTTTCGGGGTGTGACAATAGTTCCAGGGATCTTGTTCCGGTTACACCGGGACTGTCTTGTAAGACTTTCCCAAAACCAAGAACTTGTCAAGGGTCCTGACAATACTCCCACTACGACAAGGCACTGGTGTAACTACTGGGTCAAGTATGGGCGGATTTTCTTAAAGTTTGGTTATTCTTGGATTTGGAATTGTTCTTTCTTAAATTTCTTCCAAGATAACCATTTCTAAAGATTTCCAGTTAATCTTATAATCTCCCTCCAGAAAACCGCATTGGTGCTGTGAAACACTTTTTGCTCTCTGGGATTATAGAGCAACCAACCTTTAGTTCCTTTTTGGGATAGAATATAAACATATATACTTCCAACTTTGAATCCAACTAATCCGTCTTATCCTTCAGCACGTGTGCCGGACAACCCTGAAAACGTTGTAGACTAGGTTTTCGCCCTGTCCATAACTCCCTGGAAGTCTCAAGTATAGACTTAGATGGAATGAGGTTTAGTATATATATTTCAGTTTTCATATCCCAAAATATAGGTAATCCGTAGAAACTCAATCATAGACTTGATCATAGCTAAAAGAGTCTTTGTTCCTTCTTTCTACTACTCCGTTTTGTTGAGGCAAAGCAGGAGCAGACTACTGGGATCAAATCCCATTTTCTGATAAGTATCCCATAAAATTAGCGGAGAGATATTCACCTCATCGATCTCATCGAAGAGTATTTATACTTTTACTTAATTGCTTTTCCGCTTCCGCTCGAAACTCTTTGAACTATTCAAAAAAAAATCTCGGACTTGCAGTGCATAAGGTATATGTATTCATATCTCGAGTAATCATCAGTGAAAGTGATGAAATACCCGTATCAATCTCTCGTTCTAATATTATGGGTCCATACACATCAGTAAACACTAACTCCAATAAATCTTTGGCCCTACTGCCCTTATAGATGAATAAGGGTCTATTGGTCATTTTGCTTTCCAAATAGGATTTGCAGACAGGCATTGATTCTACCACCAATGAAGGCAAGATACCATCTTTCACTAGCCTGTCAATCCTGTTTAGGTTTATATGACCTAGCCTCTTAGGTGCCAAAGTTTGTTGGATTAGATGAAGGTGACTACCTCTTTAATGATGGTCTATCATTAACATCAGTGTCATGTATCTCATACATTGTGGGAGTTAACAAATAAAAGCCATTGATTACCTTGTCAGAATATATTAGAGTACCGCTCCTTTTTAAGACGATTTAATTACCAAAAGTAACTGAATAACTCTTATTCATCATACTAGAAATTAAAATTCCGTCTTAAAACGGTACATATAATGTATCTGACAAAATCAACTTAATATCTGAAAATAACTAAGTTACTACTCCTTCTGACACTGCTTCTGCCTTGGCTTCTGATCCCAGGTTAATACTGATTTCCCCATCATTAATCGTCCTGGTTACCTGTAACTCCTACAACATATTACTGATGTAATTAGTTGCACCAAAGTCTACAAACCAAGATTCTGAAGTACTAGTTGAAAAACTATCTTCAGAAACAAATGACTCAATCATACCTGAGGTCTTTTCCTTTGACAGAAATCGTGGACAATTCCTCCTCCAATGTCCTGTCATACCACAGTGGAAACACTTTCCCTTTGCTCCTTTATCCTTGACCTTGGCCACACCACTAGTGGAACCATACTCCACCTTAGGACCTTTGATGACTGATTTCTTCTTGCTATCCCGGTCTTTACCTTTCGGTTTAGACTTAGCAAATGACTTTTCGGTCATGAGGGCAGTTGGTCTTTTCTTCATGATTTCCTCAAGCACTACCAGCTGGCGAGACAGCTCAGCTATGGTCATTTCCAATTTATTATAATTGATCTCGAAATGTTTGAATGAGTCTGGTAGTGATTGAATGATCATGTCGATCTGCGTTTCTGTATCAAACGTAGTGCCCAGTACATCTAACTCATTCAATGCCAACTTCATTTGTAACAAATGTTTTTGTACTGGGGTTCCCTCAGCCATCTTTGTCTCTATCAGCACTTTTACAGCAGCCTGCCTAGCAGGCCTGACCTGGTCTGCAAACATCTCCTTTAAGTTCGATATAATATCGTATGCTGACTTATAGGATTGATGTTGTTCTTGCAAAACAGTAGACATGGATGCCTGAATAAAACATCTGGTCTTCTCATTGTCTTTGGTCCACTTGGTGTAAAAGTTTTTCACAATCTGTGGTGCATCAGGCTCAGGCTCAGGAAGGGAGGGTATTAGAAGGACATATTTGCAACTTGAAGATGTCAAGATAATATCCAAGTTCCTTTTCCAGTCTACATAGTTGGACCCCATCAACTTGTTCTGGTTGAGGATGGCCTCAAGTGGATTGAAAGTATTCGAATTCATGCTGTATAAATTAAAGCACATAACCATACATTCAATGAAAGAATATAAATGAAATTAGGGTTTAGTATTCTACCAAATTCATATGGGAATCCTCATAAGCACTGAATTTAGAATACATCGGAATCCCAATCCCTTAGGGCATGCCTCCTAGGGGAGTGCGAATGTCCTTGGATTGGTGCGGATCAAAGTTTGTCAGAATTGGAATTAAGACTAACTATCCATGATCCCCATCATTCATTATCATCTAGGTATCTCATACCAAATAATGTATGACTCCCGATTTGCTTTGGTTTCTAAAATACATGAGGCAAATCCTAAGGGATACTACATCATTATTTTAGTTAAGTGTGACCCACCAACTAGCATTGCATGACAACCGTTGTGAGCAGCTCCTCCTAGGGGAGTAAGCCCCCACCCCGTCTCACCAACACTATCCATAGGAGATCCATATCTAGTAACCAGACAAGTAAAAGCCCTCCGAAGGAACGGCCATACTCTTGGTGGCGCGAGGCTAATACTTTCCTTACAATGGACCTATGGTGGAAAACCATGGGGATTTATCAATTTAAATGCCCCGCTCCCACTTAATATTTTGAATTGAGGATTTCCTTTTAAGGTATTAGGGCCCACATATATAAATATATGAATCATCAAATCATCTCATGATATGATCTAAGATTGGTTCCAAGTCAAGTTATTTTAAGGAAAGTCCAGTTTCTTAAATTAGTGTTACCAATGTGTCCATCTCATGGGTCATCAACACTAATTAGAACTCTTTCCAAAAATTAATTTGATTTGACCAATATTAGTAACTTGCTATGTTTGGATCAGATTTGGAAACATTCTAAATAAAGCATTCAACTATAAATAGAAAACGCAAAAATTAGAAACTAGTCCTCTCCTCCACATGGCCCAAGCGGAATAGACTTCTTGGACTTCTAGACTTTCCAAAATCTGGAATTCCTCAAACACTTTGGGAAACTCCAAAACACCTTTGGTAATCTTCAAACTCTTTGATTAGGAGTCCAACTTCACTTTCCTTCTTAGTCTCGGACATCGCCAGAATTTACAAATTAAGAAAATTACATAAATTCCTATGTCTCTACGATGAGACTTACATGATAATCTATTAATGGAAATAAAAAAGGCTCATAGGGAATCTCACCATGCCTTGCCCTAAACCGGGAAAACAAGGAAACCATGATGCCCTTTACAACTTGCCAATAATAAACATTCAACCATAAAAGAAAGTAAAAAGACTTGTGGGCCATATGGAGAGAACATGATAACCTGCATGTTAGTATCTCATACTAGCAAAGCAACTCACAAAGCCGGGTTACCAAACAATAATGGAAAGATAGGATGCCAAATATTGCCACTACTATGATTCATGCCCCTACGCAGAGGGGGTCCGGGGGTGTCCCCCGGCGGGGGTCGAGCTACTAGAGGGTTCGGTCGACCGGCCTCAGTGTCTTCGGTCGACCGACCAGAGGGCTCGGTCGACCTGCCTGACGGAAATCTGCAAGTTGGGTTTTTCAATTTCGTGTCCAACCATCTCCAAAACTCTTCTAAAGATTCCCAATGGCTTCCTACCATCATTCCATCATTGTTAGACCCTTACGTGACTATCCAAATATGGATTTACTAATTGTCCAAGCAAAACCATCAAACTGATCCGTACATAGCCCTTGATCTATCCTCTTCGCATCTCATGTAAAGATTAGATCAAGCTTACTGATCTAACATGATAAGAGATGAGGTAAGGCTCTGATACCAATTATTGGAAATAGGGTGGGCCTCTAGGATATGTTTCAAAACTTTTGACCCACTTGACGCAGGGATCAACTATCCAGAAGGCTATAAAACCCAATCCAAGATCTATGTCTTCAATCTCAGCCATCATGATCAGTAAATTCAATATATCTTGAAGATAGAAACAGTAACATATAAGCAACAAATAAATCTACAACATGCAAGGAAGTAGATTATACCTTTGGAGCTCGGTTGTGCTCTAATGGAGAAGTTGCGTCTTTCTTTGATGATGAAACGCTTTCACTAATCAAATAGGAATCTCCAAGACCTCTTGATCTTCCACGCTATGACCCGTATCAGATTCTCCTTTTTCTCAAGAAGATGGTGGGATCTCCAAGAGAAAACTACTAGGAACTCTAGGGAGGAACTAGAAAGAGAACTAGAAGGGGGAGAGGAGGAAGAACTAGTGCAACACTTGCACTAGGGACCTTGGGCGTGAATCCCAATGCAATTATCATGAATGGACGTCCAGCCTCCTATATATATAGCTTTTGCAAGCCACCTCCTCTTTCTAATTGAAATAGAAGTCTTACTTCCCTAACAATTAGTAACTCTCTTCTGTTACTAGTTAAGATAGAAGTCTTACTTCCACAATAATTAGTAACTTACTATATCATAATTAGAAGTCTCACTTCAAATATGATTAGTAACTTTCTAATTCCTTTCTAATTAAAATAGAAGTCTCACTTCTACTAAAATTAGTAAGTCTACTATTACCACTATTAGAAGTCTCACTTCAAATAGAAATAGTAACTTTCCTTTTAGAGTTCAACTAGAATTAGATACTTTCTAATAATTGGGCTAGCGTGGGGACCACTAGGGATTCCTTAGAAAGCTGGCTCCAGCTGGGACTCGCGACCCCACATCTCATGTGTAATCCGGGCTCACAGTTAATTGTAAATAACTCCACTATATAAATGCAATTGAACTCCAGTCTTAGGAATATTACATAGAAGACCCTAAACTTCCACATTACCACAAGTAGACCCCTCTATCAATATCCATGGATCAAATGGACCTGTCTTCCAAACTAGATCCATATCTTATTATCCTTGAGCCCCAATTAATTATAATGATCATAGGTACCTTTCCAATTAACTCTTAATCAGAATGGGTGCGCACTTACCAATGATAAATCCATTAATTGGCACAAGGGGATATTAGAGATAGGTTCCATCTTGACCATTGAATGTTCCCACAGCTCTACTACCACGTACCCAAATCACCGAGGTGTTGACCTACAGTTGGCCTCACTCATTGGTGACTCAAAGCAAATGAATAGATAGAAACTTGAGTTCATTAATGTCTCAGGATTGAGAGCCTATTGCTAGGGAATTATGAGAGCAGACCTTAAAATAAAGACAGTGTTTATAAGGTGCTTCTCATGGTCCTTCAATACATCCAATGTATCAGCACTATGATCCAGAATCTTCCATTCTGATGATCGAGACAAATCACACTATCTCATAGTGATCAAAATGCTGCAACCTTGTCAGTATGAGATGTCCAGTCTCATCACTAGTTGTGATAATATTTAAGTATAAGATTTGTGACACATGTCTCCCGTATGTGGATCTCATCCATACATATGTGTTACATCTAATATACTTGTGGACTCCAGTTCATCTCATGAACTATCATGTCATTCGTATTGGTTATGTGCAAGTATATAATAAATTACAATTCATCTCATGAAGGGAAAGCATGAATATATGAATAAATAAAGAATATAATTAATTTATTATATCATCTACTGGATTGAGTCCATAAAACTAACACCAACGACGGGAGGGAAGAGGACGGTCAAGATCGTGGCAAGGAACCATCACCCTCAAGAGAGTAGAACAACAGCATCAGGAATACATACATGGATGGTGGAGATGATGAATAACTGTTAATCATCTCCTTTTTTGGGACTTCTCAAGGCATGTAAATGGAGACAGTAGAAGAAAGCATGAGGAACACAGAGATGGAGATGATGTAGGTAAGGACAGGAACAGGAAATTGTGTAGAGATGGTATCACGGGTGATATTAGGGTTTGAATAAAAAATCTTAAGAGGGGCATGAAACAGAACAGATCTGAGGTGTGCGAAGAGGGCGGAGCCTAGTGGCGGACCCACGTTAGTTGTATATGGGGCGGCCGCCCCAGGTCAAATTTGAAAAGCCCTTTAAAGTTCTATTGGGCTATTGGCCCACGCCCCACATAAACAAAGGCCCACGACCCATATGTTTTAAGTCCAGTTTAAATCCATTGCCTCATATAAAAAACGATGAATGAAGAGGAGAAAAAAAACCCTACTTCGTTCTTCTGTTCTTCACTCCTCTCAACCTCAGGCCTCAGCCAGCCCCTGCTGGCTTCTTGGCTTCTTCCTTCGAGTGCATCGCTTCTCTTTGGATGCTTGTGAGGCTGACAGGCTGTGACAATCGTTCCTCGTTCGGCTCCAGGTAAATCTATCCCCTTCTCTCTGTCACCTCTCTCTTATCCCCTCATTCTCCCTCTGCGTTTTTCTCTATGAACTCTCTTTCTCTCTCTCTGTGACTATGTCATTGTTGCCTCTCTCTCCCCCTCTCCCCCTTCTCTCCCTATCTTCTATGATTAATGATTCCATTCATTATTTCAGGCGTTGCAAAGAGAAGTTAGGTTTCTGATTTTTTTTTAATTTATGTTTGATGGCTCTCTTTATTACATTACTTGATTTTGGGTTTTTTTTTTTAATCTTGTGTTTTTGTTTAATATATGAGTGAGTGAGATTTGTGACTGAGATGTTAGGGTTCTGTTTGTTTTTTTTTTTAATTTATGTTTGAATTCTTATGTGATGGGAAAAGTTAGGATTTTTATTTGGTTTTTTCCAATTACAGTTTGGAAAGGTGTGTTTGGATGCACACCTATTTAGCTGGCGGAATAACGGGTGGAAATGGGGGACTGCATTCATGTGGTGGACCATTTTTCCCATTCTGCATGGGCGAAATCAGATATCGTGAACATTTGAAGTGTTCTTTCCACTAGTTTTATGGGACCATTTGAATTCACCCTAAGCCTTTTGCTGTGTTGGTGATCCATGGATTATATTGTGGAATAGTAGAGTGAAACATAAGAGCAGGGGGTGGAATTAGATGGATAGACTATGATCTTTATGCTTCTACAGACCGGTTAGGGTTATGTTGCTTTAGGGCTTTTTATTCATGGTTCTCTTTATTACATTACTTGATTTTGGGGTTTTTTTTTTTTTTGGATCTTGTGTTCTTGTTTAATCTATGAATGAGTGAGATTTGTCAATCATGGATAAGGGTTGGGCAATATTATTTGACTTCATTTATATTTCTTGTTTGATTGGAGTTGGTGTCTTCCCATAAGTAGTTGATAGTAGTGTTGTGATTATCATTCAACAATTAGTATTTGTTCATTTGAAATTGCATCAGGCCTAATGCTGAACCTTGTTGTGATCATCATCATTATTTTGTGTTTTGATTGATTACATGAATTGCTCGCAACCTCGTGGTTGAGGGACACTAGCATCTTCCAACTGATATATTTTCAAACTCAAACTGCAACCTGTGTGGGTGCTAATAATGGTCTTGGTATGGAGCAGAGGTGTGCCAATAATGGTCCTCATTATTAGACCTCATTATTAGATCATCCTAATCCTTAATTATGGGCCTCAAAAGTTCAACAATTTTCAACTCTTGTGTGGGTCTTTTTTAGATGTGGAGAAAAATGAACAGAGTTGAACCATGGACAGATTTCTCTTTTGCAATTGTTAATGTGAAAATTCTAGCTAAAGTTTAGCCCCACCTAAACGAAAATCCTGAGTCCGCCTCAGCGGCGATCCGGCACCCCGGTCGGGCTCACCAAATTGCAGGTGAGGGAGATGGGGAGTTTATAGACGAAGAGAAGAGGAAGAGCTTACGCATGTTAATTCATGATGTTTTTTTTTTTCTAAGAAGGAAGCGGGATAGAGAGGACCGGTTGAAACATAAGACGAGGATTTTTTAGCTTACACATTTAAATTACATCCTTTCCAGGGCTATATAAGACCAGAACTCCACCATGAGCCCCACAGAAATATTATAAAGAGGATTTTACCCGAAAAGTCTCAAAATTTGGCCATTTCTCACTATGGATTCCCGAATATTGTGTAGCACAAATCAGGTTCGTCAGGACCTTTTTTTTTTTTAATGCTGAGGGGAGCGACGCTAGCGTTGCTCCTAGCGTCGCTCGTGTCTGATAGGAGCAACGCTAGCGTCGCTCTATGTTGTTTTCACAAAACACTTTTTTCCTCTTCTCCCACCTACTGATCTATCGCCCCCTCCATTTTCTCCCAATCATCTTAGGAAAACAGTATCACAGGTTTTATAAAAAGATTACTATTGACCAACATACTATTTCTTTCTTTCTTTTTTCATATTCTCAAGTTTTATCTTGGAAAGTGAAAGAAAAGGGAAAAAATAATTTGGCAGACATAATGTAAGGTCTGTGACCTTACTGGGTCAGTTGGGCCCAAAACCCGGCCTGTTGACCCGTTTAATTTGTTATTATTTTATTTAATTGTATTTTTAGATATTTAAGTGGGTTTAGATCATGAGCGAGTTTCTTGTAGCATTAGAATAGTACCTGCGAAGTTTCGTTTGATTCCGAGTTCGTTTGATCATAGCAGGAGGGGGTAGTTTCCAATTTAGGGAAAATTGAGTGTTTTTCCGAAATATTCCAAACGTCGTGATTTTTGGGTTCGTTAGAAAGGTCTCGTCGTACTGATGACTTTTGTCTCTTAAATCATCGCGATTCGGCGATCAGAAACCTTTCAAGTGGTCCATTCTTTGACCGAACCCACTTAAAGGGCGATTCAGTCTTTTTCTCTCTATCGTCTTCTTAAACGAGTTTGTGCCCTAATTACATTTCATTCTCTGCAACCGACGAAGAACCGCAGCCATTTCTTCTTCCTCTTCCTTTCTCAAGCCCGGAACCCCTAGCCTAGGAGACCCCATTCGGAGATCCAATCCGCTAAAAGTCATCCTCGCGTTTCCCTCTTGCTTCCGGTATCAAATTGGTAAGCATTCTCATACTTTCATCTTTTTATTCATTTTCCTTTTGGTTAGATTTAAGTCCGATCTTGATTCTTTTTCTTTCTTTCTTCTCCTTGATGTATTAGGTTGTGTTTGATCGGGGTAGATTGTGATTTTGAGGGTAGAAAAGCTTCTCCTCAAATTTCACCCATTTCCAATCTTCGTCTTGGTTGAGGCAAGTAGATATGCATTGCATCATAAACATGTGTGTTATTTTATTATTGATTGGTTATGATTCTGATAGATTTCCCCTCTAATTCCAAGCATATTTTGATATTGATTTAGGGATTTTTAATGTTAGGTTAGGTTTATGGAATGAATGAGATTAATTGTTAAATTGGTAGCCCTTTATGTTTTAAATTGTTAGAAATGATGAGAATGATGATTGTGATGATTGGGGAGCAGGAGGCTCATTTTCTGCAGGTTTGCCATGGTTTGGCTGAAGGAAAAAGGGGCAGAAAACCCATTTTCGGGTTACAGCACAGTACGTCCGATCGATCGGACTGTACCTCCGATCGATCGGACTGTGTGTTAACTGAGAGGTGTACAGGTCCGATCGATCGCACAGTACGTCCGATCGATCGGAGGGTAATTTTCTGACAGCACTTGGAAACTTCGAAGACCTGTAACTTTCAATCCGCCCATTGGATTTCTATGTATAATATACCGTTGGAAAGCTCTTGAGACGTAGAATCCAATGGTTCTGGTTTCATCACGATCGGAGGTTGGGAAGTGATGTAAATACTTAGATTATTGATCTAGCTCATGTTTTATTGGAAATAAGACTGTTTAACTTAGGTTTGGGCCTTAGAGGTTGGAAACCATAAACTTACTATCACATGACCATAAATGGGATTGAAATCGAATCACGTGCTTGGTGTGAATTCGATGGGTTGTCTAGGTATTCGTGTATTACACGTAGTGTAACCGAATGCACAAGGAGTTGAATTTAATGATGCTCAACATGATTGTACACCAAGGAATTATCCTAAGAGCATCATTGATCCAATTTCCTCATGCACTCCGTTAGAATACGTAGGCTACAGGGATGGCACCACTTACCTAGGATTGGATTATAATTCTTCCTTGACTTGTGACTTGTATCCGTTGATAAGATCTCCTTGTACACTCTCTTGGCATAAAACACATAATCAATTATGAAACATAAATTCTTATAGAATTTAGGACTTGGACTTGACTTCGAGTGTACCATAGGAACCCGTGTCTTGTATGGATGAACTTGACTTACTAGTATGAAAGGGATTATCACGTGTTTCACTTGTCTTGTATCGTCTTGAATAAGATAATCCCTAGGATCTTGTCTTGTACATGGAACTAGCCAGACTTGCTTGTCTCGATATTCTTGTGTCAGAACCACTTTATTATTGTTTGCATATCATGGCCATCTGCAGTTTGGGATTTAATGACAAATCGGTTACTCCGGTTGTCGGGGTGGGCAGTCGGCGTAGGACGGCGTCCATGGCGTTTAATAGCTGGGAGCGGGCTAGGACCGTGCTGCTATTCCCAGGACAGGGAGCTAGGATCCCACTGGAGCCGGACTATGGTATCAGTAGTCCAAGGGGATTGTTACTGGTACCCCGGGAGGTGGCATAGGACATCCTCGGAGTCTCCCTCTTGCTTGTCTTGCTTGCATTTGCATGGATAGTGGTTATAGTTAGATGATTGCTAGGATTCTTGTTATTGTTTCTATAAATTAATCTCGCTTTATGCCTAGCTTCGCATTCTTATATTCATATGATCTTTTACCTGTCATTACTCTATACTTGATGCATGTCGTGTTTATTATGTTTTGTATATCTATTGCTCAACATGTTGTTGACTTTGTTCCTTGGTGTGCAGACACATTAGGTGAATACATCTATTACGAGGAGCAGGCAGGTGAGGAGATCCCAGAGGATCTCCAACTAGCAGAGGAGGCATGAGAGTGGCGTGCCGATGACATAGAGTAGCGTCATCATTTCGGGCACGAGAGAGATACATGGGGTTTTACTAGATTGTTCTTTTATTCATTTATTTCTCTCGTTGAAACTTTATATTATTGACTTCTATTTCATTTATTGGTCATGTTTAGTGGGTTGGCCATTGTAATAAACTACTTAACTTTGAAGTTCTGTTTTCTCTTCTTACAACTTTAATTTAATGAGAGTTTATTAATCATTGCTTGAGATCCTATATGCCTAGAGTTATATTAACTCTGCATTTATTGTGACACATGAGGTTGGAAATATTAAATCATCACCGCGGACTACGATCCGTGGGCCCAAAGGACAAAATTTTTAAATTGTCCTAAAATTCACTCTCCGCCTTTAATCGGGTTCGGGGGACGTGACACATAACATGGAAGAATGGTTCCAATAACAATTGGTACATTACTATATAGAGTTTACCCTCAAACCATGAACCCATCCATGAGAAACCGAGAGAGAAAGGTTGCTAGACAAGGTAAATCTGTCTTTGCAGGTTTGGACGCAGCTTTTCCGCCCTTATGAACAGGGAAAAACTTGTATTCGCAGCTTTTTCGCCTTTATGAACAGTGGAAAACTTGTAATATTCACAGCTTTTCCACCAATATGAACGCCGAAAAACTTGTATTCGCAGCTTTTTCCACTGATAGGAACGAAAACTTGTATTCTTAACTTTTCCACCGTTATGAACAGTGGAAAACTTGGATTCACAGAGTTTCTACCAATATGAATGGCGGAAAACTTGTATTCACAGTTTCACCACCGATACCTGAGATGCGACGTTAGCGTTCCCTCAGATTTTTCTAGAAGACACTATCGTCGCTCAGAAAAAAAGTATACAAAAAAAAAATAAAGGCAGGAAGACCGAGTTTTGTGCTGCACAATCTTCGAAGACTTCTTGTGAGGAATGGCCAAATTCTAAGATTTTTCCCCCATAAAATCCTCTATTGCAAATGTGTAACTCAGTATTCTATATTACTCGTGTAATAATAACATCTCTCACTCACGATCGGACACTTCTCCTTGAATTGCTGGATAATATATATTATAAATGCGTAAATGAAAACAAATGATCAAATATAGATAAATAATTGTGCATGCTCTCTTTCCCCTAGCTTCTAGGGGAGTCTCGGGTGGACTCAATATAGTCGGTCCTAGGATTCCAATGTCTCATCTGTCACGCCCCCAAACTGTAAACTAGGGTGATGCGTGAGATTAGAGCTAATTAAATTTTTTTTTAAACTTAATCAAATATAACTTAGCCCAAATCATGTCCCAATTGGATCGAAGACCGCTGTGAGGTGTAAACATTTCCTCAAAAAACATATACAAATAGCGGAAGCTTATAATTACAAATGGTATCTTAAAAGAGTATAGTTCGAGCAAATACTGAATAATATAACTAGAGTTCAAGTTTGAGACTGTTAACAAAAGTATTAATTACAACCAAAAGATAAAAGAACCAAAAGATAAAACTAAACAGATATATTATTAAGGCACTCATGTACGGGGTCGTCACGGCTAGACAATGCCGTCCGTACTATACTCTACGGAGTCATTAGGCTGATATGCCTGAACTTCCTCCATCGTTTCCTCTTCTGCGTAATAGTAAGGCTCGGTACTTATGCACCAAGAGTAATATCATCAGACACGACGGTCGGCAAATAATGTATATAAGACATCAATAGATATGCAGGACGAATTAGATTTAACAATGCGATAGACAAAATCATTAGAAATGCCTTGCATTCAGAAGTGATAATGCATAACATTCGAATCATAAACAGACTAATAAGACATCTAACAAATAGGCAAATCACAAAAGCTAATGCACCACGGATAGTTTCACATGACCCTCCATACTCAACTTAGAGTTCGTGGTAGAGTGGCACGGGTTAAAACCCCGGCAAGCAGACAGAATGATACCCTTAAAAATAAAAACAAAACAAACTTCAGACAGACTTATTCAGAACGGGTATCAGATGATGGTGTATATCCATCTAAAAATAACAAGTCGTACTGCGTAGACGTCCAATCCAAAGTCCTCACACAAATGGTGCCCCAAGTGTGTTGGGCGTTTACAGCTAAGTGATGCCTGACACAAGAGTCCTAGACAAACAATAGTGAGAGACTAGACTTTCTTGTGTGAACAAGATTCATCAATTCAACATAGAGAAACTACTTTTCTATCATCAAATCAAAACTAACAAACAAACAAACTTCAAACTTCTTCAAAACATTATCATCATAAGTAGTTCTCAACAAGCTTTACAATCAAAGCCGTCTAGCCTCAACACTTTCATCAGACTTCAGAACAAAACGGAACATCAAAAGGGATCTTAATTTCATCATCTAAGTTCATCATATGATCCCAAACAAATAAAGCAAATGAAGCTAATGAACATGTATATCACATGTAGACAGTACCAGACGGTACAATTCGGAATCATAAACGAATAGACAATCCAATCCTAAGTACAAATGTTAATCCCGAAACATCGTACATTCCTACTCAGTCATCGAAATGATTAAGGTTCAAGATACTCAGACGAACATTCTTCGTGCATAGATTTAGGGGAGTATCCCGTTGTCCCGTACCGTTCAAGATTGAATAAAAATGGATTCCGATGCAACCGGAATAACCATGAGAAATCGTGTGCTCAAAACATTCCTCATACATAGTCAAATGAGTCCAAAAAGGTAACCAAGGTTCCATACAAGTCCAATAGAAAAAGAGGTCAAAAGAGTCCTTCAAAAGGTCCTCAACAGTTGTCCCGGTCGACCTAGTACAGCCCGGGTCGACCTGCATTAGTGTGCAGAAATTGTGAACAGTAAATTGATCAGGCGCAGTGCACCTGACCCTGTGTGTTTGGTCAACCTGCCCCTTGTTTCGGTCGACCGAATACACTGCGAAAACAGAACACAGTTTTTGTTCCTGGAGTGAGTTGGGTCCAATTCCATTCCCTTTCTTCTTGAACCTGATACACCAATCATATCAAGTATAAAACCAGTCCATTCTAATTCTATTTATCTATCTAATCAAATCATCAATTTCATAATCCAATTCATCAATCAAATACACATAATTATCATGTTTTCAAATCTAAATCTTCAAATGAGCAAAGGTCATCTAAATCATCAATTAATCATCGAATCAAAGGAAAAACAAACATATCAGACATAATATATAAATTACTTGCCTTGATGAAGAGCTAAATGAAAATCCAAGAGAAATTTGGGGAAAATCTCTTTTAAGCTCAAAGGTGAAGAAAACAACTCTAAAACCCAAATCACTCCTACAAATGCATGCCAAGGGTTTAGGTGAGTCTCCTTAATTCATTTCTAACCAAAAGGAAGAGGTCTCACTAAGTCTACAAGTCTTGAGAGCCTACCTTAGAGTTGTTGGTGGATGAAAAGCTTAGAAAAGGATATATTAGTGATCTTAGAAGCTTAGGGAAGATGATTAGAAGCTTCACCGGCGACGACGGAGCTCCGGGGAAGTGTCGGTAGTGAAGAGGTAGTGAAGAAGAATAAGAAGTGAATAGGTGAGGAATGGTGGTAGATGAAGAAGTGATTATCCGGATGATGAAGTGTAGTATATAATAGGGATGAGTGAATGAGTGGTTAGAATAGGATAAGTATGGAAAACATATGGGTTTGGTCTTTATTGCTAATTTGAGGTTCTTCGACCCGTCAGATTGCAACGCGACTGAAGGAAAATGTTCATGAAATGACCCGATCTATCCGATGCACCCAAAATCATAAAAACTCATAATTTCGATAGAACCCCTGAAAACTCCCTAAATTGAAAATCACCCCCTACTGTACCCAAACGATCTCAGACTCGCGCGAGACTACGTACGCGTGGTCCATACGATAAATCCGACTCGCTAAGACTCTAAACAAACTTACTAACTAATCAAACAATTAATTAAAATAATGATGGGTTAAGGGACGGGATGTTACATACTCCCCCCTTAGGATACTTGGTCCTCCAAATCACTAACACACCTCTGGAATCACTGTACTTCTGACAATAACTGTGGATACTTCTCCTGAATCTGATCTCTGAGTTCCCAAGTTGCTTCGCTCGGACTATGGTGCTCCCACTGTACTTTGACCCAGTGAATAGTCATATTCCTCAAAACATGTTCCTTTGTATCAATGATCTTCTTTGGTTTCTCCACAAATGTGACGTCTGGCTGAACATCCAAAGGTTCATGATGTAGCGCATGTGAAGGGTCTGGAATGTACTTCCTCAGCATAAAGATATGAAAAACTTTGTGAACTCCTGCTAACTATGTTGGTAGTATCAATCGGTATGCTACTTCACCAACGCGCATATCAATCTCAAACGGTCCTATATACCTCCGATCCAATTTCCTTTTCTGACCGAATCTCATAGTTCCTCTAGTTGGTGAGACTTTGAGAAATACTTTTTCTCCAACCTGAAACTTCAAATCTCTTCTCTTCGGGTCTGCTTAGCTCTTCTGTCGGTCTCTTGCAATCTTCAATCTGTCAATGATATGTTTCACTTTCTCACTGGTATCACTGACGATCGAAGGTCCATGAAAACTACGAACACCAATTTCTTCCCAACAAATCGGGGTCTTGCACTTCCGTCCATATAGTGCCTCGAACGGTGCCATCCCGATACTAGAATGATAGCTGTTGTTGTAGGCGAACTCGGATAAAGGAAGACTCTTCTCCCAATCTTTCCCGAAATCAAGAACACAAGCCCGTAACATATCCTCCATAGTCTGATTGGTCCTCTCAGTCTGTCCATCCGTTTGCGGGTGATATGCAGTGCTGAAATTCAAGGTAGTGCCTAAAGCTGCTTGCAAACTGACCCAAAATCTGCCCACAAATCTCATGTCTCTGTCTCAAATAATGGAATCTGGAATTCCATGCAATCTAACGATACTTTCAATGTACTTGTATTCCAAAACATCCATGGATCCTTTCATTCTCAACGAAATGAAGTATGCTGACTTGGTGAGTCTGTCAACAATCATCCAGATACTATCACTGTCTCTCGTGGGTGGTAATCCTGACACAAAGTTCATGGTAATGTGCTCCCACTTCCATTCTGGTATCTTCAAGGGTTGAAGTAAACCTGGAGGTTTTTTATGTTCAACCTTCACTTGCTGACACATTAGACATCTCGAGACAAATTCTGCTATGTCCTTCTTCATGTTGTTCCACCAATAAAAACTCCTCAAGTTCTGATACATTTTGGTGCTCCCAGGGTGAATAGCATAACGAGAATGGTGTGCCTCAACCATAATTTCGTTTCTCAAATCATGAACACCTAGTACACATAATCTGTCCTGGCAATACAACACTCCATTTATGAGTCTGAATTCTGTTCTGTCTGCTATGTTGTCTATGATTCTGACTAACTCTGGATCCTCTTTCTGACTGTCCTTGATTCTACTAAGAATCTCTGGTCCCAAGTAAGCATGTTGGCAACCATAATTCTCTCACTCTGAGGCTGGAATTCTATGGTCATATCTCTGAATAACTCTATCAAAAACCACTCTGTTTGTAAACATCCGATATTCGCCATCTTCCTGCTCAGTGCATCTGCTACTACATTAGCTTTCCCGGGATGATACTTTATCGGAAAAGCGTAATCTTTGATGTATTCCATCCATCTAGTCTGCCTCATATTAAGATCCTTCTGTCCAAACAGGTACTGAAGACTCCTGTGATCCGAGTGAACCTCGAATTTCTCTCCCTACAGGTAGTGTCTCCACATCTTAAGTGCCATAACTACTGCTGCAAGTTCTAAATCATGGGTAGCGTATTTCTTTTCATGCTCTTTTAGCTGTCTGGAACCGTAAGCTACTACTTTTCCTTCTTGCATAAGAACGCATCCCAGTCCAATGCCTGAAGCATCAGTAAAAATCACAAATCCTCTATTTCCTGTAGGTAAGGTAAGGATAGGAGCTGTGGTCAATCTGGTCTTCAACTCCTGAAAATTCTCTTCACACTTCTCTGACCACACAAAAGGAACATCCTTCCTTGTCAATTTGGTCAATGGGGCTGCTATACTGGAGAATCCCTTCACAAATCTTCTGTAATATCCTGCCAAACCTAGAAAACTCCTGATATCTGACACTGACTTCGGACTCTGCCAACTGACTACTGCCTCAATCTTCGCTGGATCTACTAATAAACCTTTTCTAGAGATGATATGTCCAAGAAAAGACACTTGTTCAAGCCAAAACTCACATTTACTCAGTTTGGGATAGAGCTGATTCTCTCTCAAAATCTGCAATGAACTCCTCAAATGGTCTGCATGTTCATCTCTGGACTTCGAATAGACTAGAACATCATCTATGAAAATGACTGTGAACCGATCTAAGCATGGTGCAAAGATCATGTTCATCAAAGCCATGAATACTCCCAGTGCGTTGGTCAACCCAAATGGCATAACCAAGAATTCATAATGTCCGTATCTGGTCCTGAAGGCTGTTTTCTACAAATCCTGCTCCCTAACACGTATCTGATGGTAGCCTGATCTCAAATCTATCTTTGAGAAGTACTGTGCACCCTGCAATTGATCAAATAATTCATCTATCCTTGGTAAAGGGTACTTGTTCTTGATTGTAACCTGATTCAACTGCCTGTAGTCTATGCACATACGCATTGTACTATCCTTCTTCTTTACAAACAACACCGGTGCACCCCATGGTGATACACTCGGTCTCACAAATCATTTGTCTAAGAGATCTTGCAACTGAGCTTTCAGCTCTCTTAACTCTGCTGGAGCCATACGGTAAGGTGCTTTTGATATCGGTGCTGTCCCTGGCACAAGTTCAATCGTGAAATCAATCTCTCAAACCGGTGGTAATCCAGGTATTTCTTCCGGAAAGACATCTGGAAATTCACACACAACTGGAATATCCTCCACCGCTTTGGACAATTTATCCTCCGCGATAAATGCCACATAACCTTCACAACCACTCCTAATCAATCTATTTGCCCTCAAGGCTGAAATAATTCTAGTGGACATGGGTCTCCGCTCTCCAACAATCTCCACACTGTTTGCCAACACTTGCAATCTGATTGTCTTGTTGAAGCAATCCATTACTGCTCTATAGGTGGATAACCAATCCATACCCAAAATCACATCAAAATCTTTCATTCCAAGGATGATCAAATCTGCAGATAGAATAAAGTTCTCCACCTGCACTTTACATGCTGGATAATAGGATTCACACTACACGGTTTTCCCTAAGGAAGTACTGACGGAGAGAATATAATGCAATGGAGCTATATCTCCTACCAAGCATGCAGCAAAGATAGGTGAAACAAAAGAGTGTGTGGAACCAGAATCAAATAAGACTCTAGCAGGTACATCTGAAATAAAGAGTGTACCTTCCACAACTCCACTAACTTCCTCGCCTTCCTGCTGATCCAAGGCAAAGAGTTTTCCACGCTGATGAGGCATCTGTTGTCCCTGCTGTCTGTATTGTTGACCCTGAGGTCTCTATTGTCCCTGGGGCCTCTGTTGTCCCCTGCCTTGTGGTGGTGCTGGAAATCGAAGCTGTTGCTGCTGTTGTGCCTGCCTCAAAGGCTGTGCTACTATTGGTGGTCGAGGAGCTGCATTCCTCACAACTTGTCCAGTCCTCTTCAGGCAATCCTTAATCTGATGACCCATCAAACCACACTCAAAGCAACCTCCTGTAACCCATCTACACGCTGCTGTCGGGTGATTCTTATGACAATTATCACAACGGACTCCCATTGTTGGACCTACCCTAAGTTTCTTGGCCTGCTACTGGTATTGCTGCTGTGGACGCTGCTGCTGATACGGTTGTTATGGACGTTGCTGCTGATACGGTTGCTGTGGACGTTGCTGCTGATACTGGCCTGAACCTTGACTCCTAGCCAGATTCTGTGCTTGTTGAAGTTGCTGGTTATAGAGAGTTTTCTGCCGGATAGACTCTTCAGCCCAATATGCACGTTTCAGATTTTCCTCAAAAGTAGGCAATACAACCGATGTTACCTCCATCTTAATGTCAGGCCTCAATCCCCGAACAAATCTCATAATCTTATCTTCTTCGGTCCGTACTAAGGCTGGTGCAAACCCAGACAGGTTAGTGAATCGTTGTTCATAGGTCTGAACGGTATCCTCTCCTTGTAACAGGGTTTCAAATTCCACAATTTTCTGAGCTTGGATATGTGGTGGAATGTACTTGGTATGAAATTCTTTCTGAAATGATTCCCAAGCATTGGCATCATCGATCGTATCATAAGGTGTCTTTACTGATTTCCACCATATCTCCGCTACACCCCTGAACATATAAGCTGATAACTGTACTTGCTCTTGACCTGTGCATTGAAAGACATGAAAAATCTTTTCCATCTGTACTATCCACTCGTCAGCATCAAGAGGATCTTCGTTCCCATATAAGACTGGTGGGTTTCTCTTCTTGAATTTATCGTACATGTCATTCGGATCTGTAACTCGAACTGGCATTACGACTTAAGCTGGTGGTATTGGCCTCTGTAAGACCTGAAGCATTTGTGCCTAGAAAGTAACCTGATCCTCCTGTTGTTTTGTCTGACTCTCTTGCTGTTGAGTCTGATTCAAAGTTTGTACTTCTTGTGAAGTCACAATTGCTTGCATGAGCTTGTTAAATTTGTTCTCAAAAGAGTCACTAGCACTAGCATTGGCATTACTGCTATCTGGTTTACCACTACTATTGGAGCGCATATTACGGCCAGCCATTCTGAAACATAAGAAACATTAGTCCTATGGGACTCAATCTAACAATCAAACTATACAATCTACAAAAGCTAAGATACCCAAAAAGAAAACCAATCCTCACACGTCTTAGTTTCTACTTATTTTAAATCTAGAAACAGTAATGCTCAGATACCAACTTGTCACACCCCCAAAATGTAAACTGGGGTGATGCGTGAGATTAGGGCTAATTAAAAATTTTTCTAAACTTAATCAAATATAACTTAGCCCCAATCATGTCCTAATTGGATCGAAGACCGTTGTGAGGTGTAAACATTTCCTCAAAAAACATATACAAATAGCGGAAGCTTATAATTACAAATGGTATCTTAAAAGAGTATAGTTCGAGCAAATACTGAATAATATAACTAGAGTTCAAGTTTGAAACTGTTAACAAAAGTATTAATTACAACCAAAAGATAAAAGAACCAAAAGAGAAAACTAAACAGATATATTATTAAGGCACTCATGTACGGGGTCGTCACGGCTAGACAATGCCGTCCGTACTATACTCTACGGAGTCATTAGGCTGATATGCCTGAACTTCCTCCATCGTTTTCTCTTCTGCGTAATAGCAAGGTTCGGTACCTATGCACCAAGAGTAATATCATCAGACACGACGGTCGGCAAATAATGTATATAAGACATCAATAGATATGCAGGACGAATTAGATTTAACAATACGATAGACAAAATCATTAGAAATGCCTTGCATTCAGAAGTGATAATGCATAACATTCGAATCATAAACAGACTAATAAGACATCTAACAAATAGGTAAATCACAAAAGCTAATGCACCACGGATAGTTTCACATGACCCTCCATACTCAACTTAGAGTTCGTGGTAGAGTGGCACGGGTTAAAACCCCGGCAAGCAGACAGAATGATACCCTTAAAAATAAAAACAAAACAAACTTCAGACAGACTTATTCAGAACGGGTATCAGATGATGGTGTATATCCATCTAAAAATAACAAGTCGTACTGCGTAGACGTCCAATCCAAAGTCCTCACACAAATGGTGCCCCAAGTGTGTTGGGCGTTTACAGCTAAGTGATGCCTGACACAAGAGTCCTAGACAAACAATAGTGAGAGACTAGACTTTCTTGTGTGAACAAGATTCATCAATTCAACATAGAGAAACTACTTTTCTATCATCAAATCAAAACTAACAAACAAACAAACTTCAGACTTCTTCAAAACATTATCATCATAAGTAGTTCTCAACGAGCTTTACAATCAAAGCCGTCTAGCCTCAACACTTTCATCAGACTTCAGAACAAAACGGAACATCAAACGGGATCTTAATTTCATCATCTAAGTTCATCATATGATCCCAAACAAATAAAGCAAACGAAGCTAATGAACATGTATATCACATGTAGACAGTACCAGACGGTACAATTCGGAATCATAAACGAATAGACAATCCAATCCTAAGTACAAATGTTAATCTCGACACATCGTACATTCCTACTCAGTCATCGAAAGGATTAAGGTTCAGGATACTCAGACGAACATTCTTCGTGCTTATTTTTAGGGGAGAATCCCATTGTCCCGTACCGTTCAAGATTGAATAAAAATGGATTCCGATGCAACCGGAATAACCATGAGAAATCGTCTGCTCAAAACATTCCTCATACATAGTCAAATGAGTCCAAAAAGGTAACCAAGGTTCCATACAAGTCCAATAGAAAAAGAGGTCAAAAGAGTCCTTCAAAAGGTCCTCAACAGTTGTCCCGGTCGACCTAGTACAGCCCGGGTCGACCTGCATTAGTGTGCAGAAATTGTGAACAGTAAATTGATCAGGCGGAGTGCACCTGACCCTGTGTGTTCGGTCGACCTGCCCCTTGTTTCGGTCGACCGAATACACTGCGGAAACAGAACACAGTTTCTGTTCCTGCAGTGAGTTGGGTCCAATTCCATTCCCTTTCTTCTTGAACCTGATACACCAACCATATCAAGTATAAAACCAGTCCATTCTAATTCTATTTATCTATCTAATCAAATCATCAATTTCATAATCCAATTCATTAATCAAATACACATAATTATCATGTTTTCAAATCTAAATCTTCAAATGAGCAAAGGTCATCTAAATCATCAATTAATCATCGAATCAAAGGAGAAACAAACATATCAGACATAATATATAAATTACTTGCCTTGATGAAGAGCTAAATGAAAATCCAAGAGAAATTTGGGGAAAATCTCTTTTAAGCTCAAAGGTGAAGAAAACAACTCTCAAACTCAAATCACTCCTACAAATGCATGCCAAGGGTTTAGGTGAGTCTCCTTAATTCATTTCTAACCAAAAGGAAGAGGTCTCACTAAGTCTACAAGTCTTGAGAGCCTACCTTAGAGTTGTTGGTGGATGAAAAGCTTAGAAAAGGGTATATTAGTGATCTTAGAAGCTTAGGGAAGATGATTAGAAGCTTCACCGGCGACGTCAGAGCTCCAGGGAAGTGTCGGTAGTGAAGAGGTAGTGAAGAAGAAGAAGAAGTGAATAGTAGAAAAATGGTGGTAGATGAAGAAGTGATTATCCGGATGATGAAGTGCAGTATATAATAGGGATGAGTGAATGAGTGGTTAGAATAGGATAAGTATGGAAAACATATGGGTTTGGTCCTTATTGCTAATTTGAGGTTCTTCAACCCGTCAGATTGCAACGCGACTGAAGGCAAATGTTCATGAAATGACCCGATCTAGCTGATGCACCCAAAATCATAAAAACTCATAATTTCGATAAAACCCCTGAAAACTCCCCAAATTGCAAACCACCCCCTACTGTACCCAAACGATCTTGGACTCGCGCGAGACTTCGTACGCGTGATCCATACGATAAACCCGACTCGCTAAGACTCTAAACAAACTTACTAACTAATCAAACAATTAATTAAAATAACGATGGGTTAAGGGACGGGATGTTACATCATCGGTTTGTAGTCTGTACCATGCATGAGGAGACACTCAAATAAACCAAATGCCCAATGCCAAAGCCACACAAGAAACGTGTAGAATTCAAAACCGTGTCACTTGAATTACTAGCGCAAACAAAATAGGATTTCTATATATATAGCATGAAGCCCCTCTGCTTCGCACATATTATAATATATTAAAACTAATATTCTATTTATATAAATCTATTTATAACAAACTAATTAAAATTTTTAAATAAATCAAATAATTATGAAAACCAAACCTTTCATCGCTTAATCCACGTCAGCATACACAAAATAAAGGATTTATATATATTTATGCTCATTTTGAATACTATATAAAACCTTTAAAAATAACCTTAGTTTATAGAGTTGGAAGGCATCTTTTTGAATTATGTTACATCCACACAAATGGCCCAAGAGATATTTTATTAAAAATACACATATTTAGCCCAAGAGACACTTTTTATTGAAAAGGCACATATTATGTATTTTTTTATAGGACACATCCACAAATGGGCCCCAATAAGTTGATGTGGCTTCTCTTAGGGCCAGAATTGAGGGTTTTTTTTTTTTTTTTTGAGGTTTTTTTTGCAACCAACATTCAGCTTTAAAGAAAAAGAATGTTAAAGGGACATCTTGAAGAGGCACTTGAAAAGGTCTCTATCCTATCACACAAAAATATAAATAGTGTAAATAAGAACAAATAATTAAATAAAGGGTTGCAAATATAAGAGCTTTTTTAGTAAGTAACTACTGTATTTAATACTGGAAGACACTAATTAAACATGAGAACGACTCTTTTCAAGAAAATATTTTAAATAATATATATTTATAGATACCATTTGTAATTTAGAATATATCAAACAAAAATTAGCCACACAAACTGATATCCTAGGTTGGGATGGAAGAAGAAGAAAGGCGCAAAAGGGAATTTTGGATATTTTGATAGAAAATGGAGAGAGAAGTCACCGTAAAATTTATATTATTGTAGGTGCAAAAAATGTGACTCACAATAATAGGGGGTGCCAGAACGGACTTATCCAAAGAGAAGAGAAACTTCGATGCCTGTGCCTGGAACCAGAGAAAAGGAAGAGAATAGCATCAGAGGACCCTGTCCTGGGCGGCGCAAGGCTCTCCGATGCCTAAGTTAGTGTATGAACTAAGCAGAGGATGGAGATTTTTGGGGAAGATGGCGTACCAGAATGGTGTATTCCTTGGCCCCCTTGCTTGTGAATTGTTCTTGTGTTTATATAGAGGAAAAGAGGAGAAGAGAGGGGACAAAGAGGTAGGAACTTGTCTCATCATAGCCCACTCTGTCAAGTACTAGGGAGGCGCAGTCCCATCGTAGCCTACTTTTCTTTAATTACAGTCCCATCGAGCCTCATCATGGTGCTTTGGGAGCTGTGGACGGCGATCTATCAGGAGATATGGGCTGTCCCCTTGTCTTGTCGCACGGGCCATAGCGTGTTTGAGCGTCTGTGGGAGGACAGCTGTCAGTGCTCAGTACTTTCATCGATATGAGGCGCTTGGCCGAGATGGAGTGTCTCGCCGTGGTGAGGACCTGGCGGAGATGTAGGGCCTTGGCACTATTGCCGAGGTGGAAGGGGCTGGCACTGTCGCCGAGCTGGACAGCCGAAGTCGGGGAAGACATGGCTTGGCTAGAGACTTCTGGCAAAGGTGCCGAGATGGAGCACTAGGCCGAAGTAGGGTGCTTTGGCCGAAGTGGATCCTGCCGAGGTGAAATGCCTGGCTGAGATGGACCTAGCTGGTGCGGGAGCCCGAGATGGATCATCTGGCCTGGACTCTGATGAGTTCGGAAATTTTCCCACACAAAGCCCCCCAGCTTCTGAGCTCATTAGACTTCTCTTTGAGGTCAGAAGCTAAGTATCATGGAGGACAACACTCGTGCCTTGGAGCTGCTTTTGTTTGGGATGACTGGCCGGCGTGGGACCTGGAGCCCGTGTAGCCTTGATGGCAATGTGGCCGAACTGCATGAGCCGGGCATTGTTGGTGAGCTGAAGGACGATGCTTCTGCTGAGCTTGGGCTGAAACGGAGAGGCCAGGGTGTACCAATCCGGTGAGAATCTCTACTAGATGGAGAAGCGAGGGTGTATGAACCCGAAGTTTTGAGAGCGACTGATGACAGTCTCTGCTGAGGTCGAGATGGATGTACCTAAGACCTGCATGAGTCCGAGCCAGCCTGAGACCGTAGCCAACACGTGGACGGACTAGCATTAGGTCGTGAAATGCGGTCGAGACCAGCATGAGGCCGAAACCAGCGTGAGGCGAAAACCAGCACGTGGACAGACCAGCATGAGGTCGTGAAATGCGGTCGAGACCAGCATGATGCTGAAACTAGCGTGAGGCGGAAACCAACACGTGGACGGACCAGCATGAGGTCGTGAAATGCGGTCGAGACCAGCATGAGGCCGAAACTAGCGTGAGGCAGAAACCAGCACGTGGACGGACCAGCATGAGGTCGTCTAGAGGCCAAGAATCCTGGGTGTATCAACCCGAGGACTTGGTGGCCCTGTTGCCGAACGCGAGTCACACCTGAGTGTATAAAACGACCCCAGGGTGAGCTCGATGGCTCTGATGTCGAACGCGAGTCACGCCTGAGTGTATAAAATGACCCCAGGCCAGGGTGAGCTCGGTGGCTCTGAAGCCGAACGCGAGTCATGCCTGAGTGTATAAAATGACCCCAGGGTGAGCTCGGTGGCTCTGATGCCGAACGCGAGTCACGCCTGAGTGTATAAAACGACCCCAGGGTGAGCTCGGTGGCTCTGAAGCCGAACGCGAGTCATGCCTGAGTGTATAAAACGACCCCAGGGTGAGCTCGGTGGCTCTGATGCCGAACGCGAGTCACGCCTGAGTGTATAAAACGACCCCAGGGTGAGCTCGGTGGCTCTGTTGCCAAACGCGAGTCACGCCTGAGTGTATAAAACGACCCCAGGGTGAGCTCGGTGGCTCTGCTGCCGAACGTGAGTCACGCCTGAGTGTATAAAACGACCCCAGGGTGAGCTCGGTGGCTCTGCTGCCGAACGCGAGTCATGCCTGAGTGTATAAAACGACCCCAGGGTGAGCTCGGTGGCTCTGCTGCCGAACGCGAGTCACGCTTGAGTGTATAAAACGACCCCAGGGTGAGCTCGGTGGCTCTGCTGCCGAACCCGAGTCACGCCTGAGTGTATAAAACGACCCCAGGGTGAGCTCGGTGGCTCTGCTGCCGAACGCGAGTCACGCCTGAGTGTATAAAACGACCCCAGGGTGAGCTCGGTGGCTCTGCTGCCGAACGCGAGTCACGCCTGAGTGTATAAAACGACCCCAGGGTGAGCTCGGTGGCTCTGATGCCGAACGCGAGTCACGCCTGAGTGTATAAAATGACCCCAGGGTGAGCTCGGTGGCTCTGCTGCCGAACGCGAGTCACGCCTGAGTGTATAAAACGATCCCAGGGTGAGCTCGGTGGCTCTGATGTCGAACGCGAGTCACGCCTGAGTGTATAAAACAACCCCAGGGTGAGCTCGGTGGCTCTGCTGCCGAACGCGAGTCACGCCTAAGTGTATAAAACAAACCCAGGGTGAGCTCGGTGGCTCTGCTGCAGAACGCGAGTCACGCCTGAGTGTATAAAACGACCCCAGGGTGAGCTCGGTGGCTCTGCTGCCGAACACGAGTCACGCCTGAGTGTATAAAACGACCCCAGGGTGAGCTCGGTGGCTCTGATGCCGAACGCGAGTCACGCCTGAGTGTATAAAACGACCCCAGGGTGAGCTCGGTGGCTCTGATGCCGAACGCGAGTCACGCCTGAGTTTATAAAACGACCCTAGGTTGAGCTCGGTGGCTCTGAATGACCGATGGCGGTAGAGGACCGTGCGATCAAGGCTGACAGCAGAAGACCATGCCGTCGAAATGACGGTAGAGGGTCGTACGATCGAAGCGACAATAGAGGGTCGTGCCGGTGTCATCGAGGCTGACGGCTCCATCAAAGCTGACAGTAGAGGACCGTGCCGTCGAAATGACGGTAGAGGGTCGTGCGATCGAAGTTGACAGGCGGTCGAAGCTGACTGTAGAGGACCGTGCCGCCGAAATGACGGTAGAGGGTTATGCGATCGAAGCTGACGGGCGGTCGAAGCTAAGTGATGACAGGAGACGTCTAGCTGCCTCCCGAGCTGGAATAGACTTCTACAGAGCTGGGGGCTGCTAGCGAGCCAGAGACGTCCGCTGAGCTGGAAGCTATCTGGTCGCTTTCGTAAAGGTTGAACTGCTCCTGGGCTCGGGCTTCGTCTGCTTCTTGCCTGACGAATCGGTTTATCCTGGTCATCAGTGCTACCATAGTGACCACGGGATACATGGCCAAGTCCCTCCGAAGCTCGCTGCCTGGTAGGAGGGCTTGTTGGAAAGACAGGACTGCTATTGCATTGAGGCATTCTCGATCTGGCTGTAGACAACCCAGAACCTTTTGGCGAACTGCGTGACGTTCTCGGTCTGCTTCATTCTGAGGGCCATCAGGTCGGCGGCTGTCTTGGGGATGACCTTGTGAACTTGGAACTTCGTCATGAAGGAACTACGGAGCTGCTGCCAACTTTTGATCGATCCTTGGGGGAGTGCACAGAACCATTTTAGGGGGAGGTCCCCGAGGCTGGAAGAGAAAACTCTGCATTTCAGGTGGCCTGCACCGCCTCACACCGACATCCTCTGAGTGAAGTGTCGGAGGTGTGTTGCTGGGTCCGAGGTTCCATCGTAAATGGCGAACCTCGGGACTTTGAAATCTTCAGGAAGGGGGAAGCTTCTGATCTCTGGAGAGAAGGGAGATGTGCAGAAATCGTCAGAGTTCACCCGAACTTGAGCGAAGCCGGCCATCTCCACGTGCTGTCGTACTGCTTGCTCTATGCGTCGATCAAGCCACTCTCTGGAGTCGCGGTTGTTACCCGAGCTTTCGCCATGGGCCCGGTTGCTTCTGTTGTTCTTCAGGGTGCACCTTTTGGAAGGTAGAGTCGAGGTCGAATCCTTAGAGGATGAACCCGATCGAGTATCCTGCTGTTAGACGCTTGCTAGGCCAGATCTTGCTCCTGACCTTTCCCGTCGGGGGATCGTCGGCAGCTGTGTCGACAGTGTCAGTGGTTCCTTTCCCTTTCTGGTTCTTCGAGGCATGGTGTTTGGGAAGATGACTTTTTGTAGCCGTTCCCCACAGATGGCGCCAATTGTAGGTGCAAAAAATGTGACTCACAAGAATAAGGGGTGCCAGAACGGACTTATCCAAAGAGAAGAGGAACTTTGATGCCTGTGCCTAGAACCTGAGAAAAGGAAGGAGAATAGCAGGTCAGAGGACCCTGGCCTGGGCGGCGCAAGGCTCTCCGATGCCTAAGTTAGTGTATGAACTAAGCAGAGGATGGAGATTTTTGGGGAAGATGTCGTACCAGAATGGTGTATTCGTTGGCCCCCTTGCTTGTGAATTGTTCTTGTGTTTATATAGAGGAAGAGAGGAGAAGAGAGGGGACAAAGAGGTAGGAACTTGTCTCATCATAGCCCACTCTGTCAGGTACTAGGGAGGCGCAGTCCCATCGTAGCCTACTTTTCTTTAATTGCAGTCCCATCGAGCCTCATCATGGCTCTTTGGGAGCTGTGGACGGCAATCTATCAGGAGATATGGGCTGTCCCCTTGTCTTGTGGCACGGGCCATAGCGTGCTTGAGCGTCTGTGGGAGGACAGCTGTCAGTGCTCAGTACTTTCATCGATATGAGGTGCTTGGCCGAGATGGAGTGTCTCGCCGAGGTGAGGACTGGCGGAGATGTAGGGCCCTGGCACTGTTGCCGAGGTGGAAGGGGCTGGCACTGTCGCCGAGCTGGGCAGCCGAAGTCGGGGACGACATGGCTTGGCTAGAGACTTCTGGCAAAGGTGCCGAGATGGAGCACTAGGCCGAAGTAGGGTGCTTTGGCCGAAGTGGATCCTGCCGAGGTGAAATGCCTGGCTGAGATGGACCTAGCTAGTGCGGGAGCCCGAGATGGATCATCTGGCCGGGACTCTGATGAGTTCGGGAATTTCCCCACACTTATGATCAAATGTTCTGATTTGAAATGTTAATGGATACTTAAGTCATGTTTTGAAATGTGAGTTTTTTTGTCCTAATTTAAAATCTAACCAAAACTTGAGCCCTATTTTAAAAGTTTCCCTTAAAAATGGAAAAATTCAAAAAAAGGCCTTGAATATTTTGACAAATGAGGATTCAAGTTTTCAGGTGTTGTTCAGTTTTAACGACATCTGGCCAAATTCATGGCATGTTGCTCATAAAGTCCGCTTGTAAAAGAACATTCTCGATAGGGTTTTTTTCGTCTCTTCCCATCTCCATTGAATCTTAGAAGAAAAGGGGAAGGGGTTTTCAATAAAGGAAAGAAATAAGTATTTGAGAATCAAACCATTATATTTTACCATTTTCTTTTGTATCTTCTCTTTTATCATATAAATCTGAAATATATTTTTTTTTATGAGGTGAGTATCCCTAGGATTTTTGGCCCAATAGGACTATTCCCCCTAGTGGAACCCTCCATACTCATCCAAATATACACCGGACAAATGTGAGGCAGGTTTCAAATACAAGTATTGGGGAGCAAACCCACGCCTTATGCCACTCCACCAACTCCAAAATTGGTGTTTTAAATAAATTGATGCTTTCTTTTTCCTGCTTTTTTTTTTAACTCATGACCTACACATGCTACACTATTCCCCTAACCAATTAAGCAATAGCCATGGACAATATAAATAATACTCACCTCCTATCTCTAGGGGCGAAACCATGATATAGGGCGGCGGGGCGGGGGCAAAATTTTTTTTTTTTTATTGGGGGGGGGGGGGGGGGTCGGGAAGGCATTGCTAAAAATAGAATTAGATTTTTATTTATCTAAAGAAATTTTTTTTTTAATTTAAGGGGGGACCGCCCCAGTCTTCAATGGAAGTTGCTATCGAAGTGACTTATTTAGAAGTCGCCTTTGTAAATAGAAGAGGCAGCAACTGTCTTGAGCTCAGACAAGCATAAGGCAGACCAATTTTCCAAGATCCGAAGGAGACGGGAAACCAAGGATGTTGTGACAGAAAAGTCTCACACGTCTCTCCATAGTGCAAAAGGAAAAGGCCAAAAGAGTTTGGTGTGGTAATGTGATTGCCAAAACCGCGTCTCAAGTTCACTGTTAAAGTAGTAAAAGGAAATACCAGAAAAAGAAAGGGGTATTTCGGCGGAGGTCCCTCAATTGTGATTTTTATTGCAAACGTCCACAATATTTTATCGTACCTGTAGGTGCAGAAAATAATGACCCACAATAACTGGGGAGCCTTAGAGGACTTATCCAATGGTGGTGATGACTGGGAATGACTGGGTACCGTCCGAAAGCCTGAAAGAGATGAACACACGGTCAGAGGACCCTGGCCTGGGCGGCGCAAGGCTCTCCGATGCCAAAGTCAGTGAAGGAACTGGAATAATGGAAGGAGAGGAATGAGAGGAAGGAGAGAGGCAGAGTAACAGCTCTATGAGTTGTATTGTGTGTACCTTGCATGTGAAATGCAGTCCTTTTTATAGACGATTTGGAAGATATCTTGGACGATATCTTGGCATGGGTCTCATGATTCGACTGGGAAGTCATGATCAGCCCACGATGCAATTAATGCGGTCCAATCCAGCCCACTCTGCATTAAATGCGCGTCGGATCAGCCCACGTCGCATTTAATGCGCGTCTTGTTGGGCCAGATCGTGTTGGACGCCTTTGGCGGTAGGGGTACCATCGGATCCGCCCTCGGGCCCTGCCCTGATGTGGCCTCAGCCGCTGGATGCCGCCATGTCAGTGATCTAGCGAAGATTGTGAGCGGCTGGATGTCGCATCTGTCTTGCTAGCTCGCGCCCCTACTACTCCACGTGCTTGATGACGTGGAGGCGGCGAGGGGTGCAAGCGGAGGTTCCTTCTTACTTCGGCTTCCGTCCCGGCTCTTTCAGCCAAGGTGGAGCTCTCTGCCGAGATGGACACACGAGGTGGCTAGGCATGTCTGGCCCGCCCGTGCCGCGGGCCGGGCCGGCACGGCCCGCCAGGGGAGAACCCGGGCACGGCACGGCCCACTGGCACGGCCCACAGTGGGGCGGGCTGGAGCGGGCCGTGCCAGCGGGCCGGCGGGCCGTTTTTTTTTTTTTTATTTTTTTTATAGACTAATATAAATATATAATTACCGTAAGGCGTAACGTAAGCGTAAGTCCGTAACGACATGGATTTGAATTTGATTTTCGATCAATAGTCATTAATTTTTCAATAGTTACTTTTCTAAACATTTAAACTTATACAAACATTTGACAAATGATTGAGTGGTTCAAATTAATTTATAGATATTTACTCACATATTACTTAAATACTATATATGATTTTTCTTTTTCTTATCAGTATTAAAAATAAAAATTAGAACACAAGCAAGGAGAATGACAAAGATATTTAAGTGGTTCGGTCAAACTCGACCTACTCCACTGAGAAGAGAGAACCATTTGGATCTTAACTTCTTGAAGGTTTCTAAATAGGATTACCTTCAAAACCTTACAATCATTTTAGAAAAAAAAAAAGAATGAACAACTTATAAATTACAATGAAGAAAAAAGTAAAAAATCAGATTTGTAGTCCACTAATGTATTATGCTGGATCAAAATCTTCCATTAATGATGTTAACTCTTGCTTCCTCTTATCTGCCAAGTACCAGTCTCGTAGGCAAACACAACACTCCACCGTTTCTTCAGTGAGATTTGTTCTTCTGTCATCTACTACACGTCCACCTGCACTAAAAGCCTGTTCTGATGCTACAGAAGACATAGGAATAGTTAATAGATCACGAGCCATGGCTGCCAACACCGGATAAATGCTTTCTTGTTGCTTCCACCAGGCTAAAAGGTCAAAAGTGGCTGCATCCTGCATCCTAATTACACCTACGTCAAGATACGATGATAACTCCGTCACAGTGTTGTTACTTGAGCTTGAGCTGGATGCCATGCCCGTGGACAGGGAAGAATACCACACCTCCCACTCAGCAACACCTGTATACTGGACTTCTGTATTGCCCATACTAAGCCCAGCTGTACCCATTTGCTCACAATAAAATTGAAAAAGTGCTTGTAATTTTGCCCTTATATTTGAAAAAATATTTGAATCTGTATAATTCATATTTTTATTTATTCCATCAATAAAAAACTGTACACCACTTAATTTTAACCTAGGATCAAATACAGCAGCTAAAGAAAATGTCATTGGAGCCTCTTTCCAATATTTATTAAATTTGACTTCCATGTCTCTAATAGTGCTACCAAGTAAAAAATGATCTCTAAATCTACTGAATTGTAAAGTAATTTTAAAAAGTTTCATTAAAGCTTCATTAGATGTGGGATAATATATCCCGGAAAAAAATAATGTTGAAGTATAAAAAGGTTCTAATAAATCTCTTATATGGGCACATAACTCCCAATGTTCATCACTAATCATTAAATCTTGTGCATGAAAAGCACAAAATTCATTCAAAATAGTTTTTCTAGAAAGTGCCTTGTTTAACAAATCATACATAGAATTCCATCTATGTTCAACTTCTTTAGGCAGTTTAATAGCTGATACGCCTTGCCTCGCACATATTTGGGCATACAATTGTCTTCTTTGTGCGGAGCAAAAAACAAATCTAGCAATGTCTTTAATAGCATCTGTATAACTTGTAATGTGCTTTAAACCAACTTTTGCAATAAGATTTAAGATGTGACATACACATCTATTTTGAAAGATAGAACTATCTATCAAAGTTGCAAGTGGCATCTGCATTCTCATTAATTCAATAGCCACTGTATTATTACTAGCATTATCTAAAGTTACAGATAAAACTTTTTCCTTAATACTATATTCATCTAGTTTTTCCAAAATTAATGTACTTATCCTAGTTCCATTGTGTGGCCATTCAAGAGTGCTAAAACTAAGTATACGTTTATTCATAATCCATTTTGCATCTATATTATGTGCAGTAATACAAAGATAACTATCACCCCCTTTAGAAGTCCACATATCTGTGGTTATGGATATTCTACCAGGAGATTCTGCAAAATAGTTTTTTATATTTATTTTCTCTTCCTGCCAGAGTCTAATAGCATCATTTCTGGCTGTATTTCTTGAAATACTGTGAAATTGTGGTTGACAGTATTTCTGGACCCATTCTTCAAAAAACTCATTTTCAACAAAAGCAAATGGTAATTCGGATAAAACAATCATTTTAACAAGACCTTGTCTAGCACTTTGTGCATTATAAGAAAAAAAACCCAAACTGCTACTACTACTACCACCACCAGTAGTAGAAATTTGGGTTTGTGAACCAGGCCCCCTGTCCCTGCATTCTCTGGCCTATGCTTTTGTAAACATGTTTTCCTATGTCTTGACAAATGGCCGGTACCCCCTTTTGACTGGGCACTATAAATCTTACCACACAATGTGCATTTTGCCTTTTCAACATTCTTTCCATTTTCCAAAACATCATACCTTGTATATATATCCCAAACTGCTGAAGTTCTACTCCTCTTGTTTGGTTTATGGGAACTCTGAGGAAAGGGGGGTGGTAAATCACCTACTTGATCTTGTAATTCAATAAAATCTTCTTCTACCTCTAAATTAACGGATGAAGCTTCTGTGGGAAATCTTCTAGCCATATTTCAAAAGAATAAATTTATAAATGATAATAGTAATATGCTAATAGCCTTCTTTTGTGATAATTTATTATAAGAAAGGGGAGAAAATGAGAGTTAATATAATATAATATAAACTTATATATATGGAATCTCAAATCTAAATATTATAAATACCTCTAAATCTTTGAAGGCCCCTTTAATCTTGTCTCTTGATGACTTGATCTTTGGTCCTCCAAAAACTTCTTAGAGAGTGAAAGAGTTGAATGCTTTGAGAGAGAGTTAGAGAATGAGAGAGTTGTGTAAATTGGTGAGAATGAGAAATGTGTAATTGGTGAGGAATGAGAATGGGAGGGTTAGGATATTTATAGACTCAGTATAATGAAAAATGACACAAAATACCCCTTATATGACCGTTTTATAGCTGTTGGGGGGGGGGGGGTAAAATGGTATTTTAAAAAAAATTGGCTGTTGGGCGTGCTGGCGGGCCGGCCCGTCGGGCCGACCGTTGGGTGGGCTGGCGGGCTGGCGGGCTGGCGCGCTGGCGGGCTAGCGGGCTGGCGGGCCTATACAGGCGGGCCTGGCGGGCTGCAAGGGCTGGCCCACTAGGCCGGCGGGCACTGGCGGGCCGTGCCAAACGGGCCAGCGGGCCGTGCGCAGCTCGGCCCAGCACGGCCCGCGTCATGGGCCGTGCCGTTGACCGGGCCGTGCCGTGCCACGGCCCACTTGACATCTCTAGAGGTGGCCGAGCTCGGCGCTAGAGGCCCGGAGCTGCTTGACTTCGGCCGGACCTCCTGTCCTGGCAACCGGGGTGAGCCCGGTGCCACATGGGTCTCACGCGGATGGCACGTGAGAATGCTTAGACTCATCTGATGGCTGTGATTAGCGTAATCCTGTGGCTCTGGAAATCTCCCCACACAATTGCCCCCTAGCTTTTGACCTCTTAAGCGCCCTGGCCTTTAGTGGTTGAAAGCTAGAAGACTCGCCTGGGGATGCGACGGTCATTGCCTGGTGTCGCTTCAACTGTCCTGAAGCAATGAATGCTCTGTCTTGTCTGTACTGGGAAGCGAGTCGACGGCTACACGCGTCGCCTCTTCACTGATTGCACTGTCGTATTGATGGAATGGTCGCAGATCGCGAAATCCGCCCTTTCAAATTTCGAAGGCAGCGCGCGCCGAGGGTTTGTTTTCCATAAAGAGGGTCGTCTCCTTCCCTTCTCATTTCTGATTTCTTTTCGCCTTTGCCTTCATCTGTGACTTCTGCTCTACTGCTTGAGGTTTCTTCAAGTGAGGACGACCCTAGGGCGTGTCTGGACCTGTACTTGAGTCGCCCCTTCTGTCTCTGTAGGTTGCTTCACGCCTCTGTGTAGCTTTTTCATAGGGTTTAGCAGCCTTTAGGGTTTTTTCTTTCGCTGTACCCTTCTTTCTAGACATGGGCACCCCTAGGTTCAGTCTAGATACCGAAGAGGGAATAGCTAGATTTAGGGCCGCTTTTGATATTCCGGAGCGAGTCCTGCTCAAGCCGGCGGACTCCGTCGACTGTGCCACGATGCGCTGGTCCGGCGGCTGGATGCCGTTCCCCCTCATCTCGGTGATCGAGGGTGGGGTCAGGTTTCCTCTGCACCCCTTGCTCAGGGCTTGTCTCAGCACCTGGTCCCTTACCCCTTGCCAGCTGATGCCCAATGGCTATAAGGTCATCATGGGCACGGCGAAGTTGAATGAGATTCTGGGGACCGACCTAGGTGTCCACGATATCGAGGACACCTACGATATCTGCAAGGCAGGGGAGGGGAAATATTATCTCCGGGTGAAGCCGCAGAGAAGGGGCTTCGTCTTGGCCTTGGAGGATTCAAGTAAGAATGCCGAGGAGACCGTCTTCTGTGTGTCGGGGGACTGGGAGTTCGGCGATGGCGAGAGCAGGAGGCTGATGGTCCCACGTCGCCCCGGAACTGTCCCAAGTAAACATCGCCTCTTTTCTCCTCATTGCTTTGCTTGATCTCGGCGATGCCGAGCTGACACTCTTGTTGTTTTGCTGTGCAGAGGTAGGTGCTAGGCGACGCCGAGCTGCTAATGAAGGCTGGAGGAAGAATGCTGCCGATATCAACAGAGTTGAGGGATACAAGGGGCACGAGACCAGGTCGGCTTGGAAGCTGCTTGGGTACGAGCCGAGGTATCGCGGTCATTACAGGAGGACCGGAGTAGCCGAGGTGGACGAGGCGCACCCCGACCGTCCGACCGTTTCTATCGCCGTGCCTGCCGGGATCCCTCTGACCGATCCAGTTGTGAGTCGAGCTGCATCTGGTTCCGAGGCGTCCACTTCAAGTTCGGAACCGTCGAACCTGAGGCAGACAGTGGACGCTTATTCTTCCGATCGGGAAGAAGACATGGCGGGAAGGTCGAGGGAGCAAGCCATCAAGGACCTAGCGGCCAAGTTCAGGCGGGGGTCTTATTCCTCTGCGACGCCATCTCCTGCCAGCACCCGCGAAGCTTCAGGCTCGGGGGGTGCTGGCGCTACTTCTGCTCCTGCTCCTGCCTCTGCCTCTGCTCCTGCTCCTGCTCCAAGCGCGGGAGTGCGGCGACGCTCGCCGGAGCGTCCGAGGGAGAGGTCCCCACCTAGGAAGAAGGCAAAGGCGGGGGAGAAGGACTCGGGGGACGAACATCCTCCGAAGGGTAAGACCCCTGCGCGGGCCCCCGGAGCCAAGGCTCCAACTGAGAAGAGTGCGCCGGTCATCAAGCCGACCGGCGGGGCAACCCGCGAGCTGACGATCTTGGTGGGGCAAGGGTCTGGATCGGCCTCCGGACCCCGAAGTGCCCCAGCGCCATGGAGGCCGAGGATGGAGACTCAGCCCGGTAAGCCTCTGAACGTCGAGGACCGGCTGATGGGGAATGCCGAGGTGATCGGGGCTCTCGCCAAGGTCTGTGCTCTGCCACGAGACATGGAGACGCACGAGAGGTTCGACGATGAGAGCCTGATGGTTTCGGCGATCCAGGCCAACATCCTGGTAAGCGTTTTCAGCGCTTTTCTTTAAGTAACCCAGCTTGACTGCCCCGGTTTGACCCACTTTTTCCATTTGCAGAACGTGCAGAGGCTCCTGACCGTGGTGGGAAGGAGCGACAGGAACGCGACGAGGGTCTCCCAGCTGGAGTCCGAGAGAGACAGGCTGAAGAAGGAGCTGGAAGAGTCGCGGAAGGGAATGGAGGGGATGAAGAAGGCCAGCGCTGATGAGGCTGCTCGGCTGGCATCGGCTCTGGCTGATGTCGCCGAACTTACGTCGAAGGCCAATCATCTGAAAGGCGAGGTCTGGGCGAGGAACAAGAAGACCGCCGAGCTGGAGTCAGAATTGGCAAGATTGAAGGCTGAATCGACGGCTGAGGGGACGAGGCTGCGCGGGGAAGTGCTGGCTGGGCGTGCCGAAACGGCAAAGTTAAAGACGGCGAACGCCGAGCTGGAGAAGGAGAAGGCCTCTCTTCTGGCCGAGGCCCAGTCCGCCTTCCAGGATGGGGTGGATCACGCCACTGAGCTGTATGAGAAGCAGGTGGAGGAGATCACCGCCATCCTGTTCGAGGAAGGATGCCTGGCCGCACTGAGACGTGCGGGGGTCCCTGAAGACCATCCTGTCTATCGGGACCTGCCGAAGTACTCGGACTCGGCTCCTGAGCCGAGCTCCGCTCCTACAGCCGAAAGTGCTCCAGTTGAAGCTCCTGCAGTCGTTCCTGCTCCGGAAAACGCTCCAGCTGCCCCGGTCTTGAGCGATGCCCCGGTCGCCAGCGATGCTTTGGCCGTGCCTCAGGGTGAGGCCTCTTCTGCCCCTGGCTCGGGCGAGGTCGCGGTTTCGGCCGAATCCACTGGTCCAGCAGATACGGTGATCGACCTAGTGGAGTCGCCGAAACCACAGTAGCCGGGCTCCTCTTTATTTTCTGTCCTCTCGTATGTAATATTTTTGCTTTTCAGCTTTGTAACACTCTGTCAATTCAATGAAAGTCGGGCTTCTTTACTTGTGCATTTTTCTCTGCATTTGCTTCTCTTTCATTTCCGGATGTGGCATTGAATGGTATTTGAATGCCTTTAATATAACGCGTGACTCTTGAGGTAGAGGGAGTCAAACGGTCCTCATAGCTGTCTGTGCCAGTTCTCCGTATTCTGGAGACCATAAATAGCAATAAGCGTGGTGGCACGGCCAATGAGGGAAACGGACGGATGTCTCCACATGGCGCCATCGGGATCGCTGGTCAACAGTCGTGCACCCCGAGTAACGCGTGGGAGACTTCGCCCCCATAACTTCCTTCGGAGACTGAGCTCTTCTTCTTCCTATAAGTAGGGGCAATAGGCTCGCCATGGGAGAAGAAAAGAACAGAACTTAGGACAGTTTAAATCACATAGACGTAGGAACCATGGCTGGTAGACATTCTGCAATCTTCGATCCGGGGGGGACCCTTGCGCCTGTGGACGGCTTTCTCCAAGGGGGGAAGCCCGTCGTGGTCTACGCGCTCTCTGAAGGAACTCCCCGTGGACCACGCGCTCTCTGAACGCGAGTTCACGGCCAACCGTCCCTGGTTTGGTTGCAGGGAAGATCTTCTGCAATGCAGCTGGGGGATGGTGGCGCATTCTCGTCCGACACGGTCTTGCAAGACCGCTGGACGGAAGGTGGGATTGAGGCCCCGCTGGACCTGGGGGGTTCTTCAAACCTTGGCTGGTCTTACTGACCGGAGGGTGTTGAAGAGCTTAGCGAGGTCCAGGGCCTCCGAACTGGAGGTGCTCTGCAATCGCTTTGGTCTGACCAACCAAAGTGTATTGTAGAGCTCGGTGAAATTCAGGATCACTCAGAACCTCCAGGCAACGATCCGGCGTCTTCGTGCTTGCAGCCTGAAGAGTCGGTGAAGATCAGAGTCTCCCAGTTTTCACTTCATTTTCTGTTTTCAGAGGACTGCGATCCTCCTTTTTGTACTTTGCTTTCTGTTCTGTAACTTTTGTAATGAAGCAGTTCACAATGAATAAAAAGGAGGAGTTCTGTGATCACTCAATGATGGACCGCGCTCCAATGCTCCAGTTCTACCGAGGTCGGCGGACGTGGGAGTCCGTTTGGTTCCAACCCTTTCGTAACCGGGGGGCAAAAGGGGCGTGCATCAACATTTCTTTTTTTGTGGGTGTGCCAGATTTTCTATTTTTACTTGGAATTGCAAGTGGTGATCCGGAGATCAACCTTCGCAAGTAAAAAGGAAATCAACTTCTTTCAAGTTTTCCATTGCACATATATTTAAGAAAAGAGACATTTTTCTTGATTTGCCGTGAAAGGCGATTTTTTGGCATTTATAGCCGATTTTGGCGTTTATAGCCGATTTTTGGCGTTTATAGCCGATTTTGGCGTTTATAGCCGATTTTGGCGTTTATAGCCGATTTACAATCCTTATCAATAATGAAAGACAAGAGTTGTGATTTTTTTGTCTCTTTTAAAAAAATACAAACTACAATGAAAAGCAAGAAAAGGAGGATCTAACTTCTCAGGAGATTGTGGAGGACTCGTTTAGATTGACGGTCGCAAGCCATATGTGGGCTTCGCCATCATCCATGCAGATGAGAACAGAGGATGCTATTTGATTCACTTGGCTTGGCTATAACCTCGGGTTTTTAGAAGACAAAGACCAAAGGAAGGTCCTATGTCCAATAAAAAGCCGAGTAGACGGGCTGAAAAGCCACATCTAAGCCATTGGAAGCAGGAGGAGAAGGCAAGGACCTTGGGGGGGGGTACCCCCCAAGGGACTTTTGTCACCTTGTTGCGGTGGCCGGTGTAGAACTTCCGCAGAGTTTTCTCTCTTTTTCCTTTCTCTGGATTTCTGTCTGTGTGCTTGTGCTTTTTTCTCTGATTTTTCTGATGTTCTGTGTGATGTTGATTCCTTTGGAGTGCTCTCCTATTTATAGGCTCTTGGTAGCCATTTAGGAGAGCTTATGGGCTTTTAATGTCATTAAGCCACATAATGGGAGGAGTTACAAAATTGAATTGTTTATTTTGTAACTCCTTTTTCTTGGCTTCTGATTGGCCGGAGGAGATTGAGGGCATTTAATCGCCTTTAATCGCCATGATGGGAGGAGTTTCATGGGTTAAATGCCATGAATCTCTTGACTTGTAACTCCCAAATGCTTGCTTCTGATTGGGCCGTCCAAAGAAATGGATTAATGACTGTAATAAAGCTAGTCAATTAATCGCATTAAGTGGTCGCCGAGCAGCTGAAGAGTCGCGAGCCGTGCCACGTCTTTTGGAATTCTTCTGTCGATGATCATCGATGGATCTTCATGTAGATCGACATCAGATGACCATGTAATTTCAGGTGTTTGTTGCCAATAGCAGGTCGGTGCCATCTGTCCTGTCGATTTCTCGATCGGTCGGGTGGAAAGCACACTTTTTTTGGTTGACCGGGTGGCGATCAATACTGTCTTCGATACTCTTGATGATTTACCCGTGTTTTGGACGGATGTCAGAGGACTTGGTGTCTCAAAAGCATGAATTTTGGAAAGTACCAGAGGCTGGGCCCTTCGAATCGCGAAAAAAACGGCGAAAACCGGGGTTTCCGGGGCCTTCCCGGCGACCCCGGGGTCCATGGTCGCCGGCGACCCTGGCCCAGGGTCGCAGGGGCCTGCGACCATGGGCCAGGGTCGCAGGGGCCTGCGACCCTGGGGGGGTTTTCCCCCTTTTGTGTCCCGTTTTGCGTCCGTTTTTGCTTTTTTCTGATTCTTTTTTCTTCTGTACTTTTCCTTGACATTTTGACCATTTATTGGCCTGATTTCTTTGTAGGAAACCTGATGAGAATCCTTGCATTTTTATTTTGCAAAGTTTCCAATTTCCTGAGAAAGCCGAAGACTTTGTCGCGCAGAGCTGCCGATTTTCTGTCAAAAGCTGAAACTGGGTCAAACGATGTCGGAATGACCTGAAATTTGGTGTGAAGCCTCTTGAGCAATAAATAAGACCAACCATAGGCTTTTGTTTGAGTTTCGAAGCCGTTTGGGGTCCTATCACCTGCAGACTTGCTTTTTATCGCGATGAAGATGTCGCGGTTTGATGTGCGGTCAACCGATGTCCGATTGACTTGAAATTTGACAGGGAACCTATTGGAGTCATTTTAAGATGATCCATAGGTTCTGTCTTGGAAACCATGGTCCCGGAGAGCTTTACCGCCGAGAGGCTTGATTTGGCTGTCGGAGAAGCGAAGTTAGGCCAAATGATCTTGAAATGGCTTGAAACTTCTTGTGTACTCCTCTTTTGGCTGTCTGGAAGAATCTTGCAGTTTTTGTTTGATTCTGACAAGATTTTATTTTGGAAGCAGCATTGCCTATTTATGGCAGGTTGCGACTTCATGTAGCTCTTTGGATCTTGGAAAGGCAAAGTGACATTTTTGGTGTCAACAAATGCCCCCTCGAGGTACAGCGGCGAGTTGCTTAACTTTTGTAGTCGATGTGCCTCGAAGAGATTTTTTGAAGGAGAGCCTGTGACTTGACCAAGAGTCTTTGAGCAGTCTTTCTTTTTGGTATTTGTAGCCTTTGAGCTTCCAGGGGAATTTTATGGCGGTGAAAGGGATCACGTACCATCTCAAGGCAAAGTTTTGAAGATGACATCTGGGATGTGGATTTTGGGTTTTGACCTTGTGACCTAACAGGCTATATATGGCAGGTTAGGGGGTCGGTTTAGTTTTGATCGTGTGACCCAACAAGCTGTATGTGGAATGTTGGGGGATCAATTTTGGTTTTGATCTTGTGACCTAACAGGCTGTATGTGGCAAGTTTAGGGGATCAGGTTTTGGTTTTTGGTTTTGGTCTTGTGACCTAACAGGCTGTATGTGGCAGGTTAGGGGACCAGGATTTGGTTTGTTTTGTGTGAAATGTCAATTTCAAGATTTTGGCTCAATTTGGTAGATGAGACTGGATGGTTTGATTTTTGGAAGCTCATGGGGCTTGGAATTTTCTTTTGTATGGTCCAATCAACTCAAAAAGAGGCATGGAACCATTTTTGTATGCTCTTGGTAAGAGGGATTTCTCTTTGACTAAAAGCCCAAAATTTTTCTTTTTTTTTTTTTTTGTGTGTGCCTAGGTGGTCAAACCTGGCTCATGTGGGCTAACCCATGGGACCTTAAGCTTTTGAAATGGCTTAGATCTCATATGGTGTCATTTTTGTAAAGAATATCCAAAATATCTCATTTGGATAGAGAATATCTAAGAATATCTTTACTTGGAGAGAATCTCTCATGATCCCTTTATTTTGGGATAGGATATCTCAAGATATCTTTCTTTGGGAAAGAATCCGTCATAGATTGATTTTGGAGAAAATCTCTCAAGATCCCTTTATTTTGGGATAGGAATCTCAAGATATCTTTCTTTTGGGAAGAATCCGTCATAGATTGATTTTTGGAGAAAATCTCTCAAGATCCCTTATTTTTGGGAAAGAATCTTGCTAATCTCTTTCTTTTGGTAAGGTTACTAATTAGTAACACTTACTTCTTTCTTCTTTCCTTCTTTGGTTTGCTCTCCTCTAATAAAGCAAGGAGAAGGTTTGATCTCTTGCTCTTTATTACTTTCTTTTGCAATAATCTCAAGAGGGCTTCAAGACCAAGAGCTTTTCTTCTTCAAGATCTTCAAGAGTTTTCTTCTTCTTCTCCATCAATGGCTTCAAGTAAGTTCTTCTTTTTCAAGAAACTCCATTGTAGGAAAAAAAAGTTCTTTCTTTTTTTTTTGTTTCTTTCTTTTTCTTTTCTTTTTTTTTTTGTTCACGTGTTTGCCCCTTTTTTTTTCACACGTTTTTTTTTTTTTTGCTTTCTTTTCTTTCTTTTTTTTTTCACGTTTTTTTTTTATTGTGTGGGCCGTACGGACAGATCCGTACGGATCTGGCCGTACGGCCACGTGGCCTGTGGGCCACGGCCTGTGGGCCAGCCCCTCTCCTTTTTTCTTCTTTTTTTTTTTTTTTTTTTTTTTTTTTTTTTTTTTTTTTTTTTTCCTTTTTTTTTTTTTTTTTTTTTGAGAGAGTTTCGTTTCCTTTTTTTTTTGTTTTCTTTCTCCTCCCTTTTTTTTTTAGAGAAAGTTTCTTTTCTTTTTTTTGCTCATCATGATAATGCATTTTTTTTTCGCAAATCTAGATGTTCATGCATGCCTTTAATTTGTAAATTAAACTTGTAGCATGATGTGATTGCATACCTGAAAGTGTTTGCAAATTTGGGAACTTGGAGCTCGCAGTGATGTTGAGCCCTTCCTGATTTTGCGGAGACTTTTAGGTTTCGAAAGTTTGGAGTTTCGGAGCTCGCAGCGATGTTGAGCTCATCTTCAAGCTTTCTATTTCTTTCGGGATAGTTCCTTTTCTTGGAATTGCCCCGTCATCATGTCAAAATTTCGCCAGATTTTTTTTAGCGAGATTCTGTCATTTTGATGATTGATCTTTTTCTTTTCCATCCTTTTCAGGTGGTTCCTCCAGAGCGAACAAGGGTAAAGAGCCTGCTACAAGCGTACCTCGTCGGTCTTCTAGATCCTCTAATCCGGCCGTTCAGCAGGCTTTCGAGAAGGTCAGTATGTTTGAAAGAAACCTGGAAGAGTGCGACTCCCTCAACAGAGATGAGATGAGGCAGCGACTGATCACTCTCAAGGGAGCGGAATTTTTATAAGATCATGGTAAGCAGTCGTCCATGGCTGATGGAAGATCAGAGCGTTTTGCCAAAGCCTACCTTCTTCTTTGGTGATGCAGTCCCTGACGACATTACATACCAGAGGAGATCTTTTCAGTTTTTCCTTCACAGCAGATGGTGAGAAGAAGACTGTTACTACCCGGTCGATGTTTTGATCGCACCGTCTTCGATTCTGAGCCTTGCCCCCACATGCCCTAGAGGGAAGATCCTCCAAGTTGGGTTGAGAAGGACAAATGTAATCAAGACCGGGGTTTTTTGTCGGCGTTCTCCTGGATATACGGAGAGGTCGCCTGTTGACATGGACCTGTTGATGCCATCCAGCGGCTACCAGGGCTCTGATTATCCGTCGGTCGATTTTGAGACCGGTGGGCCTTGGTATTTTCAGTGGTGACGGCAGCAATTGGATCAAGCCTTTTTCGACTTCGAGGTCGTTTTCATGCTGACTCCGAGTTGAAAGTCGTGGACTGATCGCGTCCTGCTGATTGGTGGCGCCGTTTTGAAGGAAGCCGGGATTTTGAGGCGGTCCGCGCTTTTGGGGAGACCGTGATCTTTCCGACGGGCCTTCATGGCTATGCTGGAGTCGTTCCTCCCTCAAACCAATACCTTCGTTGTGACGAATGGTGAGATTGGTTTTTCTTTGAAGGAGTTGAGCGCCATTACCCGGATTGTCCCAATCCTCGGCGAACTCTATGAGGAGTTATGCCGATTGACAGCATCCTCGAGGGCAGTCTGAGGAGGTTCAGGCTTTTATACTTTCAACTCATCGCCTTCTATGATTTTTTTGAAGGAGAAGGGAGTCGAAAGTTAGATCCAGCAGTTGGAAGAGTTTTTGCTCTTCATTCCCCAACTTACTTTGATAGTAGGGAGCCTTCTGATAGCATGGACCCAGGAAGCTGGAGCTCAGGATCCAAGTTCAAAGAAGATCTTGGCCATGCAAAGAAGAGTTGAGAGGTTTCTGTGCAAGCACAAACGCCATATGTCCTGACATTGCACTGCGGAGAGATCTCGCTGTTTACCTCACTTATTGGCTTGGTGAGGCTATTTTTGCTGGGAGAGATGGAACGCACATCAGGCCCGCATTGTATTTCACGGCTGTCAGATGGCGTTTGGAGAGCAGCTTGCTTTGGTGCCTGCTCGTACTCCTACATGTGTACCGAACTGCAGGCTTGCTGCTTTTCTAGTTCGGTCTTGGGCTTCCCATGAATAGGGTATTTTCAGCCCATATCTTTTATTCGTGGTATGTATACCACTGTCCTGGCTTTTCCATCGGCTGGGTGCTGCACAGGATGATGATCCTCTGATGATTCGACTGGCTAAGGGCAAAGCCGTGTCCGAATCACTTTTGTTTGCCCGCATGAGGATCCGACGTTTCAGGGACGTCGAGATGGGGCAATCTTCAGTAAGCTTTCTCCGGAGTTGCGGAAGAAGGCTTTTGATTTGGTGGTGCCTCCCGAGACTCTACCAGGGCGGGGTCGGGGAAGGCATTATTCTTTGACAAATGCAGAGAGAGAGTGGCTTTTCAGCATACGTGTCGGCACGATGGTGTACCGCAGACATCTTTTTGTCGATATCCAGCCGTATGTACCTTCTCGCTTTGCCTTGCAACTTGGCTTTCTCAAGGCGTTGTGGAGCGCCTTCAAGCATGGTGAAGCGCTTTGGAGGCTTACAGGACGGGAGAAATGCATGGGCTTTCTATAGTGCTGAAGACACTACAGCCATGATTCTATATCCGGTGTTGCTGACTTCCCGGACTGCCGGCTTTGCGAAGTGGTTCGCGGAGAGCTTCTCGCATATCGGGGACTTCCAGGAAGGAGCTTGATGTGAAGCTGGTATCTGGAAAGGGCCTTGGAAAGTCGGAGGCATCCGGCGAGGAGGAAGTTTGGGCCTTCCTTTCTGGAGAGAAGCACAGAGATAAGGCTTTCTCGGTGACCAGGGCGTCATCGGTTCTGAAGCTGTTCGAGGAAATACCTGACGAGAGCCTTTGGAGCAGGCTAGAACAGGGAGGAAGAATAACTTGGCCTTGGATGCAAGCGGCACAGAGGAAGCTTCCGTGGAGTCTACTTGCAAGAGCAGACCACTCCAGTGATGAGTCAAGTGGGAAACCTGACTCTGACAGCAGGGGTAGGTTTCTTCCATAAGAAGCGAGCCCGAGAAGTAAGAGGAGGAGGAGTTATCAGTCGCAGCCAGGGGGCAGCATGAGGATTCTCCTAACTTGGAAGTTCCTCTTATATCAATGAGGATGTGCCAGTGGATGCTGACGCGCCTCCAGAGAGAGAAGCCGAGAAGAAGAGACCGTCGGTGAAGGTATGATTCTTCCTTTTTCTCTTCCATTTCTTTCATGGGTTTTTTCCATGTTATGATTTGCTTCTTGTTTTCTGCTTTTCTTCTTCTTTTTTTTTTTTGTTTTTTTTTTTTTTTTTTTTAGCAGAGGAAGACTTGGTGATGCCTGAGTCCCAACCGATGAGGTGGTGATGGATCCTGTTGAGCACCTGAAGAAGAACCGAGGGACTCTGGAGTAAATCCAGAATCTCCAATTGGTACGACTTCTTTTGCTCTTTTTTTTTTGTTGTGGACTCGGTTTGCTAACACATTTTTGTGCCAGCTGACTTGCCCTAGGGTTATGATGACTTTGAACCATCGATCGACGCAATATGTTGATGATGCTTTCGATGAGTTCATGGAGGAAGAAAGTGTTCCGCCAGTCGTCGAAGAAGGTATTTTGTAGTTATAACTCTGATAATGATTTTCAAACAGGGTCATATTCATACCTTTTGTGTTCCTTTGCAGGTTTTGAAGTGGCAGAGGAGGATCCGTTGCTTCCAGAGAAAGAGATGCCAGAGGTTGATCCAGAGGTAGAGATTCCTGGGACCAGCTCTGACATATTGAGGAGATTCCTCGCGCTGAGATTCCTTCCACGAGCAGGAGCAGCTTCAGCTGGAAAGAGTTCTTTTGTTACTCTTCAAACAGATGATGACATGAGTAGCCGACCAACGGCGTTGGGCGAATTCTCAGCTGGGCCATCTCTTCTTTTTGCGAAGAAGGTGGTGATGCGAGTTGTGCGCTCTTGGATTGAGACTCTCCTTTCTGGGCACTTGGAAGTCGGATTTGGCATGATCCAGCATGTGCAGGAGATCTCAGTGATGCTGAAGAGGCTGGTCGGATTGTCACAGGGTGCCAGGGCGATCGTTGATAGGATCATGCACTGGGTGACAAGTGGTTTGAGACCGTGAGTTCGGCTGATGACCAGGTTCTTCAAGGAGATGTTCCTGGACCCTGCTGATAAGGCTAAGTCTGACCTAGATGAGGCTACAGAAAGCAAGAAGGTGGCAGTCCGAAAGAGGAATAGAGAAGAGCTAACCATCATCGGGCTGACACATGACCTTAACATCCTTGACAGGGAGGTCGATGAGGCCAGGAAACGTCTTGAGCTTCTGCAGGCACAAGTCGCTGCCAAATGGGCTGAAATTACAGAGGCTCGTGAAAGGGAGACTGTCCTGATTCACCATGTTGCAGATGCCGAACAGGTTCTCAAAAGGAAGTTTGATGAGGATAAACAATGGCAAGCTGCTCGAGGTAAGCTTCCTGGTGTGAGAGAAGGGGTACAGCCCACTCCAGCATCTCATGGCAAGTTCCTGAAGAAGCGTGCCTTAGAATCCTTGACAGCCGAGGCTAAAAGTCTGCTTGGGGAGTTGAACTCTTGGCTGGAGACCATCTTTGATTGAGCTCCTGTATACAGAAACCATCCTTCTTTTTTTCTTTTTTTTTTGGTACCACTTGTATTTTTTTTTTGGTACATTTTTTGTAGTGCTTGTGAACACTTTTTTTTGGTACCACATGTATTTTTTGGTACTCTTTTTTTGTAGTGCTTGTGAACACTTTTTTTTTGTTATCCCTACGCTCACTTGAATCTTTTTGTGATAAAAGTAATTGTTAAATGGGATTTGATCAAAAGGTTGTCATTTTGTGAAAATCTTTTGTCAAATGATTGTTTTGGCATGAAAGCCAGGTTTTTGTTTGTGGCATGGAAGCCAATTTGGTGGCATTGATAGCCGAATTTGTTTTGTGGCATCTATAGCCGGTTTTTGGTGGCATTGATAGCCGGTTTGTTTTGTGGCATTGATAGCCGGTTTGTTTTGATGGCATTGATAGCCGTTTTTGAAATCCAAGTTTTTTTTTTTTTTGTTGTGGCATTGATAGCCGGTTTTGTTTTTGGTGGCATTGATAGCCGGTTTGTGGCATTTATAGCCTGTTTTGTTTTGGTGGCATTGATAGCCGGTTTGTGGCATTTATAGCCTGTTTGGTTTTCAAAAAATGCAAGTATCGACTAAAAGTCGCCTCCCTGCTGAATGTTCTTGCAAGTATCGATGGAATGTCGCATCCTTGCTCATTCGATTGCGAGTATCGATGGAATGTCGCATCCTCGCGGATTTGGGTGCAAGTATCGATGGAATGTCGCATCCTTGCTTTTCAAAAATTTTGGTTTTGCGGGTACTGACTTGATGTCGTTTCCCCACGTTTTTGAAATTGTGGTTTTCTCGAACCTTTGGGTTATGGATATCAACTGAAATGTTGCGTCTCCACAGTTTTTTAGGTTTTTTTTCGAACCTTTGAAATTTGGGTTGTGGATCAACTGAAATGTTGCATCTCCACAGTTTTTTAGGTTTTTTCGAACCTTTGAAATTTGGGTTGTGGATATCAACTGAAATGTTGCGTCTCCCCAGTTTTGGATTTTGCAAGTATCGACGAAATGTCGTTTCCCTGCGATTTTGGAAGTGTCGAACGTGGTTCGCTTGCTTCCGATTTGTGCGAGTATCGACTAAGCGTCGCTTCCTCGCGGTTTTTGAAAAAATATATTTTTTTTTTTTGTTTAAAGACACGAGGGTCATAAGTTTTGACCTAAAACCATTTTGTTTGGTAAAGGCAGGGTGGACTAGGGTGGAAATCCCTGAATCCGGATTTTATTTCAAACCATGAATTTTGGGTTCAAGGGTTGAAAATTTTGGTCAAGTTAGGGAAAGGTTCCTAAACTTGGATTTTTGTTGAACAATGAAACGATGAAAGTAAGCATGTTTTAGATTTCTAGAAATTTCAACATTTGATATGAAAATTCTAAAAAGGGTGGGTTTAGCGAGCGTGTACCTGGAAACCGGTTTTGGCCGTACAGGCATTGCTCTTACCCAGTTGGGTAAGTCTTCAAGGGTAGTACCGCTTTAAGAACTTGCCATTGATGGGCAGCATACATCTGTCACCTTCCATTTTAGGAGTGCGTATGCGCCATTGGAGAAAACTTTGTCGATGACGTAGGGTCCCTCCCATTTTGGCTCAAATTTGCCTTTGGACTTGTGAGCGAAGACCATTGGTCTTTTTACCGCAAGAACCAAGTCATTCTTTTTGTAGGCGTTGCCTGACCTTTTTATCGAAAGATCCTGCCATACGTGCTTGGTAAAGTTCAATGCTTTGTTGAGCTTCGAGCCGTCTCTCATCGAGATTGTCCAGCTCATGGAGTCGCAATTTGACATTGCTTTCTTGAGTCATGTCATTTTGCAAGGATACCCTCAAGGAAGGAATTGTACTTCCAAGGGCACGACAGCTTCGCATCCATAGACCAAGGAGAATGGTGTGCTATGGGTTGGTCCTCGAACGGTGGTTCGATAGGCCCACAAAGCTTCAGACATTTTGTCGCTCCAGTCTCTTTTGTGACTAGAGACCATTTTTTTGAGGATTTTGCAGAGTGTCTTGTTGAAAGCTTCTGCTAACCCGTTTGCTGCCGGATTGTATGGAGTCGAAGGACAGCTTTGAATTTTGTATTTGTCGCAGAACCTGTAGAATCGATGATCCCGGAACTGTGGTCCGTTATCATGGACGAATCTTTGGGTATGCCGAAACGACAAATGATGTTGGTGCGCAGGAACTGAAGGACTGATGAGGTCTTCATTTCGTTGAACGCAAATGCTTCTGACCACTTGGAGAAATAATCCGTAGCGGCGAAGATGAAGCGATGACCTTTGCTTGAAGGGGAGAAATAGGACCTATGATGTCCATACCCCAGGCTTCGAAAGGCCATGAGATCGCTGTAGGATGCAGCCATTCTGGAGGCATGTGAATGTAATCTCCATGAACTTGGCATTGTTGGCAGCGCTTAGCAAATTGCATTGCGTCAGCTACCATGGTAGGCCAGTAATATCCTAACCTTTTTATCTGATCATAGAGCTTAGGTCCAGCCTGATGAGCTCCACAAAGACCAGCATGAACTTCTTTGAGTGTTTCTTCAGCCTCTTGTTGTGAAAGCAGCGTAGAAGTACTCCGTTGAAGGATTTCCTGTAAAGGATTTTTGAGGAATATCCAAATGGAAGCTTGGGGTTCGCCTTTGGATGCTTACCCGTTCTTTTGGATCTTCAGGTAGGATTCCGAACATAATGTAATCAATGAACGGATCCCTCCAGTCGCCGATTGAAGTTTGGATTGAAATCCGACTTCCGACCACTTGGTGGCATTCAGCAACTGCTTGGTGTGTGTTAAGAGGAGGAAGGATTCTTCTTTCGCACACTGTGACTTGCATGTTTTCCCCTTCCTGGATTGCCATGGATGCGGCAAGTCCGGCTAGGGCATCTGCACGTATGTTTTCACCTCTACGAATGTGGGTGATGTGACAGATGTCAAACTTTTGCAGAAGTGATTGTGCCTTGTTGTAGTAGGGCAACAAATCTGGCTTCCTGACTTCAAATTTCTGATTCATCTGGTTGACGATCAGTTGAGAGTCTCCAAAGACTTCCAGCATAGTGATACCGGATTCGATGGCGAGTTCCAATCCTAAGATCAGAGCTTGATATTCAGCTGCATTGTTTGTGCATGGTTCCAGTAGCGAGAAAGCGTGTGGAATCATATTTGTCGGGGCTAACAAAGAGGATGCCAACTCCCGAGATCAGCTGTCTTTTTTCATTTGTCCTGGTTGCACCGTCAAAGTACATGTCCCAGGAGGCACTTTGTGAGAAAGTCTCCACATTGTAGACTGGTTCGTCTGGGAGATCATCTCTGAGTGGAGAATCTTTAGGCAATGGATGCTCTGCGAGGAAGTCCGCTAGAGCTTGCCCTTTGATTGCTTTTTGTGGTACATACCTAATATCAAATTGTGACAGAAGGATGGACCATTTTGCCAGTCGAGCATTGAGAGAACCTGCCTTTGTGACAAGGACCTTCAAGAGGTTGACCCTCGAGACCAGGTAGACTGTGTTGGAAAGCAAGTAGTGACGCAGCTTTTGTACGGCGAACATCACTGCAAGACATTCTTTTTCGACTGGAGAGTAGCGATGCTCTGCACCTACTAGCATGCGGCTGAGGTAATATAGAGCAGCTTCTTTTCTTTGATCATTTTCTTGCGCAAGCAGAGCTCCCAGAGGTGATCAAGGGCTCTTGTGTACAAGATGAATGGTTTTCCAGTGGTAGGAGCAGCTAACACTGGAGGTTTTGTCAGGTATGACTTGATGTCTTGGAAAGCAGCTTCACAGTCAGCTCCCAGACAAAGTTTACACCTTTTTTCATCAACCGGGAGAATGGACGGCATTTCCCCGAAAGATTGGAGATGAACCGTCTGATGTAGGCAATCTCCCTTGAAGCCCTTTGAGTTCTCTCAAGGTTCTTGGAGAGGGCATTTCTAGAATGGCTTTGACTTTTATGGGGTCAAGCTCTATTCCAGCTTTCCGAACTAAGAATCCGAGGAACTTACCCGACGAGACGCCGAAGAAGCATTTCAATGGATTCATTCGCAGTTTGTGTTGCGAAGCCGGAGGAAGACTTCTCGAAGGTTTTCGAGATGATCTTCTTTTCTTTTGCTTTTGACGGCGAGGTCATCAACGTAACATTCAACCTCTTGTGCTGCATATCTTGGAATATTTTCATCATAGCCCTCTGATATGTGGCACCAGCATTCTTCAAACCGAATGGCATGACAGTGTAGCAATACACGCCAAACGGGGTTCGAAAGGATGTATGTTTTTCATCCCTCAGGATGCATCTTTATCTGATTGTAGCCAGAGAAGCCATCCATGAATGTCATTCGCTCGAATCCACAGGTATTATCAATCATTACCTCTGGTATGGGAAGCGGAAATTCATCTTTTGGGCATGCGCCATTCAGGTCTCTATAGTCAATACAGACCCTGATCTGCCCATTTTTTCTTTGTCACGGGGACAATGTTGGCCAACCATTCAGGATGTTGTTCCTCACGGATGAAGCCGACGCTTTTGAGTTTTTGAACTTCTTGTTCAATTTTATCCATCACATCTGGACGGAATCTTCTTTGGCCTTGCTTGACAGGCTTGATGTCTTCTTGAAGATTGAGTTTGTGAACTGCTACTGCTATTTTGGGGTCTAAGCCTGGCATTTCAACCATGAACATCGTCTTCAAGGAGCCGATCCACCAGGTTTTGAACAAGATAAAGACCCAACCATTCTTCAAGTGGCCTCGTCCCTTGCAAGGCGATCCCTCCACCCGTGACCAAACCAAGTTCTGTGCCTACCACAAAGGTAACGGGCACAGAACCGAGGAGTGCAGGACTCTGAAGTTTCACCTGGAGAGGCTCGCCAAGGAAGGTCACCTTGCAGAGTTCGTGAAGGCAGGAGATGTTGGCAGCGGCGGCGGCAGCCGAGCTCATCAGAGCGCAGCTAAGGATCCAGACAGCGAAGACTCTGAAAAGATCATCAATGTGATCCATCGGTGCCCTCAGCCCCCTCTCCCTCAGCTCGAGACAGCCCTTAGGCTCGTGCCAAAGCCAGGCGGGCCTCGCATGGGAAGGAGGTGATGAGAGCCGAACTCGAGCCAGCGTCCAAGAGAGTGCGCCGCGACCGACCAGTAATCTCATTCTCAAACAGAGATCTGGAGGGAGTCCAACTTCCTCACAACGACCCTCTGCTCTTGACCATGAAGCTGAAGGACTTCACTGTGAAGAGGATCCTCGTTGACTCCGGCAGCTCTTCCGAGGTCCTCTACTATGAATGCTTCAAGAAGATGAAACTCTCAGAAGCTGACCTGACGGAGGTCCGTGCGCCCTTGCTAGGGTCTCCGCCAAACCAGTCTACCCCAAGGGAAAAATCACCCTGGAAACCCGAGTGGGCGGAGCCTCTATGATGGCCGACTTTCTGGTAGTGGACGCCCCTTCTCCCTACAACGTTATCTTGGGCAGAACGTGGCTCCACAAGTTGGAAGCAGTCCCCTCCTCCCTCCACCAGAAGCTGAAGTTCGTACTCGAAAATAAGGAAGGCAAAATGGAGGTGGTTACAGTAGAAGGAGATCAGCAGCTAGCCAGGCAATGCATACTGGCCGTGGTCCCCGGAGAAAAGGAGCCAGAGCACGTCAACCTGGAGGAGTTCGAAAAGGGTCTAGATGAGGTCGGCCGAGATCCCGACAAGAAAAGTATTGAGGACCTAGCCGAAGTCAGGCTCGACTCAGCAGACCCTGACAGATTTTCCCTAATCGGCACTCAGCTGCCAGATGAAGAGAGAGCCGAGCTCTCAAGGTTTCTAATGCAGAACGTGGATGTCTTCGCCTGGACCCCGAGCGAAATGCCTGGGGCCGACCCCGAGGTCATGTGCCACAAGCTAAATGTGGATCCCAGCCATAAGCCAGTGGAGAGCCCGAAGGACTGGGTTGCAGCAGACAGACGCGGTAGTCGAAGAGGTCGACAAGTTGCTGGAGGCAGGCACAATTCGGGAGGTCCAGTACCCGGTCTGCTGGCCAATACGGTGGTGGTTAAGAAGAAGACTGGCAAATGGAGGGTGTGTGTGGACTTCACCGATCTCAATAGGGCTTGCCCTAAGGATAGTTTCCCCCTTTCAAAGATTGATCAGATGATGAATGCCACCACCGGCCATGACGAATGAGCTTCCTCGACGCCTACCGAGGTACCATCAGATCCCGATGTATGAGCCAGACGAGGAGAAAACCGCGTTCATAACCCCCGCGGCACCTATTGCTACAAGGTCATGCCTTTCGGGCTGAAGAACGCGTGGGCAACGTATCAGCACCTCGTAACAAAGATGTTCCGGGCTCAACTCGGCAAGACAGTGGAAGTCTACATTGACGACATGGTCGTCAAATCCAAGCACTCCAGCGACCATCTGGCGGATCTGGGCCAAGTCTTCAGCATCCTTCGCGCGTTCAAGCTCAAACTGAATGCTTCCAAGTGCGCCTTCGGCGTAGCTTCCGGCAAGTTCCTCGGAAGCCTGGTAATGCGGAGAGGAATAGAGGCCAACCCAGACCGATTACTGCAATCTTGGGCATCCAAAGCCCATCTACTACAAAGGAGGTTCAGAAGCTTACAGGCATGGCTGCAGCACTCAATCGCTTCATCAGCCGATCATCAGATAAGTGCCGGCCTTTCTTTCAGCTTCTGAGAAAAAAATTTAAAATTCCAGTGGACCCCTGAGTGCGACCAAGCGTTGGCAGCACTCAAAACTTATTTGTCTTCACCACCCTTACTCTCTACCCCAACTCAAGGGGAGATTTTGTATCTATATCTTGCGGTCTCGGATCATGCGGTGAGCTCCGTCCTCGTCAGAGAGGACGAAGGAGTCCAAAAGCCAATTTACTATACAAGCAAGATCTTGCTTGATGCCGAGACCAGATACCTTTTGTTGGAGAAGCTCGCACTGGCACTCGTTAGCGCCTCCCGCAAGCTCTCCCATTATTTTCAATCCCACACCATTGTAGTGATCACGGAGCATCCACTCCGTTCTATATTAAAAAAAGCTGACTTTTCAGGGCGAATCTCAAAATGGGCAGTCAAACTGGGGCAGTATGACATTCAGTACCGTCCCCGGACTGCGATCAAAGCCCAGATTCTAGCAGACTTCATTGTAGAGTTTGTCTCGCCAAGCTCGGCTCTGACCCAGCCCGGCACGGAACTGGGGGGCATAGGGCATGAGCCTGAAGTTACCAAGGTCGAACAAGCTCCCGTCTCGGCATGGAAGGTCTTTGTTGACGGTTCGTGTCACGCCCCGAGCCCGAGATTTCACACATCCCGAGGCACGACACACGCCCGCGTGGAAATTCGAGTCAAACTCATTGACTCTAGGTCCCCACGTATGGAATTTACCCACAGGATATCACGTGTGAGGTTTATAAATTTCCATAACCTGTATACATATTTGTCAAATAGATATCCATCCATAATTTATCATGTATCAAAGTATAGAGCATAAGAGTCCATAAGCAATACTTTAAAAGTCCAAGTTTAAGAGATAGAAAGAGAAGAAGTAAGTTAGTTAAGTTACAATCCCAAAAGCTAACAAGTTCATTAAAACTACTACAAAAGATGTGGCAATCCTAGCCACGGTCCATGGGTCATTTAAACGTCCATCTCATCGTGTGGATGTCTAGAAGACATCATCAGGAGTCCATTCCGCTACGTTAAGTGGAGGTTCCTCTTCCTCAAGGATCTCTGGGGCAATGGCGTCGATGTATTCACCTGTAACACCAAGTGTAGCACCATTAGACTAAGCTAAGCAAGACAAACATATACAGTCTATATAACATGTATCAAATGAATAGTCAGACAGGTATAAATCATAAGAGATCAAGGAATGATCACTAGGCATATCAGTGCATGAATTAGCATGAGACATACGAATCATAGATAACAGATAAACATATTAACAGTACTAGTTGGCACATCCACACAAGCTATGTTCTCTTAAGTTAATCATATGACATGAAATAAAATGAGAGCAGAATATCAGAACAGAACAGGGCGGTGCTACTAGGAGACAGACGTACCCAGAATTCTCCATCGTAGACCTAGGGTGCCGGTAAACCCTCAGAATAAATCTCCATCTGCAGAGGGCCAGAAGTTTACTAAACCCACACTTAGCCGGGTCCGACTTAGATAGGGTCGAAGCTAAGTGGTGCCGACTCATAGGGTGCAATGTACAAACAACAGGTCAGGTGCATAACAGTGTTAATCAGATACAGGACATATACAGGACATGTCATATAGATAACAAATCGGAACTTACTGAAATATGCTGAACAAAGCCAGAAGTAAATATAACATAACAGATGTGTAACACAGAATACATGACTGAACAGAAGCATGATCAAGTCATACTAGAATACTGGAAACGGGATGCAATGCATGTACAGAAATATCATAATCGGAATCAAGACAGAACTCAAGCCAGGCCTACGGTCTTGGGAACACATGTGGTCATCACCGTCCAACTCGGGTAGTATTAAGAGTTTGACATTATCGGGCTACAAGGACCCCATGGCATTACATAATTTGGATGTCGAATCCCTTAATAGAACACATTTGGTTCGGTTACAGTCCGAAGAACACAAGGCCCCTTTTTGTGGGTACGGTTGCTCAATCCATATCCACAATTCAACAAACCATCGGTCATGATAAAAGTTCAGGGTGCACATCCTACAGGTCCATCTATCAGGTCAATCAACTAGAACAAGCTATGGTTCAATGTCCGGCTCCTGAAAACGTCCATTTGTCATAATTATGTAAAATCCAACATTTATTCTTTTCTAACCCAACTTTTTGTTGGGTTCTACACATCATGAGCTTTCCAACGGTATGTAGATCTCCAAAAACGGACATACGGTTAAAAAGTTATGGTCATTGGAAAATCTGCATACTGCAGGTATCAGGTTCGCTCGAGCGTCCAGATGTTCGCTCGAGCGGACCCCAGACAGAGAGCTGTTCGCTTGACCGGATCAAAAGTTCGCTCGAGCGAACTCTCCCAGAGAGCCCTTTGCTCGAGCGTTCACTCACGCTCGCTCGAGCGAACTGTCAAATCTCTGTGTCCGAAAATCTGAAACTTCTTTGTTTCTCCCAAGCCATTCAAGGCATTCATTCCAGGTTTAAACCACTACCAATGGGTATCTTTGAGCTTCCAAAATGCTCATAAAACATCCATCAATCCCATTAACAAAAACAAGAGAAATCACCCATTTATTTCATCAAAAGAAGTACCAAAAATCCATTTTTGAGCAAGAGATGGGTATCTAAGCAAGATTGCATATATTCATGAATCAAACAAAGAAGCATGCATATAAACATGTAAGTTTAACTTGCCTTAGGTGCTTGGAAGCTAACTCTCACACCTAATCCTTCTTAAGCTCAAAATCCCCAAAAACACAAGCTCAAATGCCCTAAAAATGGTGAAAACGAAAATGTATGAAATGAATGAGGGAGAAGATGATGCATACACGATTTGTAGCTTTCCAAGGATGAAAGAAATCAAATGGAAATGATTAGTGAAGAAAGAGCTTACCAAGAGCAAGAAGATGAAGAATGGATGAATGCTTGAGCTTAGGAAATGTAGTCCTTGACAAAGAAGATGGAGAAGATGAAGTGGAGATGCAATCTACTCACATGCAAGGATTCTTTGGCTGGTTGCTTGAGATGAGGAAGGAAGAAATGAAGAAGAAGAAGAGTAGAGAAAGACTCTCAGCTGGAAATGAAGAAAGAAGAAGAAAGTAGCTGGAATAGGGTTTTTAACCCAACTTCTCCCAGCATTGCGACAAAAAAGGATAGAATTTGCAAGAAAGGGCTTGGAGCTAATGAATGGGCTGGGAATGGGCCTAAATGGATCCGAATTAAATGGGTCAAAGCATGAAAGTTAAAGCCCTTGAAATGCCTTATGCAATGCATTAAAAACCCAAAAATTTCTAAATACACACTAAAACCCAAAACACTCCAAAAGTCATAATCTACCTAGTAAATGGTTAAACCCCACTAATTCTACCTAATCAAGTCCAATCACAATCAAAACATCCATTAAGCAATTAATCTAAATTAATTAACTATAAAATGAGATTAAGGCGGGTCGGGGTGTTACAGTTCGTCCACCTCCAAGAGAGCTGGCACCGGCATAGTCCTCCAATCACGAGAGGGACTGGTCATAGAGCAAGCCTTCACCTTGGACTTCAAAGCAACAAACAATGAAGTAGAGTATGAAGCACTGATAGCAGGGCTAAACAGCGCCCAAATCCTCAGAGCCCAGCACCTGGTGATCTTCAGCGATTCGCAACTGGTAACTAGCCAGCTCGTTGGAGACTACCAGGCCAGGGACGACAAGATGACGCCTACTTAGCCCTCGTGAAAAAACTACTCTCTCATTTCCAGACAGCGAGGTCAGGCAGATCTCCAGAGATACCAACACGCACGCTGATGCGCTTGTAAACCTGGCCTCCGCTGTCGAAGTAGGAAAGAAAAGGACTGTCGAGGTTGGATCGATATCAAGATCAAGCCTAGAGCTCCACTCACCTCGGCAAGTCCTTTGTGCTGATCTCGGCCCGAGCTAGATGGATCCAATCATCTCTTACCTAAAGGACGACCAGCTCCCCGAGGACAAGACTGAAGCCCACCGAATCAGACTCAAGGCAGCTCGATTCTGGCTATCTCCCGAAGGAAAACTCTACAGAAAATCCTTCACGGGTCCATACCTCCAATGCGTCCATCCGAACAAGGTGGACAACTTTCTATATGAGATCCATGAAGAAATCTGTGGCAGCCACATCGGAGGTTGATCATTGGCCTACAGGGCTATAAGCCAAGGTTATTGGTGGCCCTACATGCAGAAGGACGCGCAGGTATATGCCAGGAAATGCGAGAAATTCCAGAAGTTCTCCCACTCTCTTCATCAGCCAGCGCAAGACCTGAGTCCCCTCTCTAGTTCATGACCCTTTGCTCAATGGGGGCTGGATATTGTGGGGCCTCTCCACCGAGCTCCAGGGAACAAGAGATGGCTGATAGTTGCTACGGATTACTTCACAAAGTGGATAGAAGCTGAACCGCTGTCCTCCATCACTGATAGAGACTCCAGGAACTTCGTATGGAAGAACATCATAACGAGGTTCGGCATCCCCAGGATCCTGATTTCGGACAACGGGATTCAGTTCGACTCCAAATCCTTCAAGGACTTCTGCCAAGAGCATGGCATCAGAAACCATTACTCCACTCCGGCGTATCCGCAGAGCAATGGCCAGGCCGAGATTTCTAACAAGATAATCCTGGACGGCCTGAAGAAGCGATTGGACAAGGTAAAAGGGAGATGGGTGGAGGAGCTTCCCAGCGTCCTGTGGGCATACAGAACAACTCCAAGGCGATCCACCTCGGCGACACCTTTCTCTCTGGCTTATGGGATGGAGGCGGTCATTCCCTTAGAAATTGGCCTCCCCACCCTGAGGACAGAGCTGGTCGACCAGGGCAGAAACGAGACAAACCTTGCGATGGAGCTGGACCTAGCGGACGAGCGTCGAGAAGCAGCAGCCCTACGACTGACTGACTATCAGCAGCGGTTAGCCAGAGGATACAACGAAAAAGTCAGAGAGAAAAGTTTATCCGTAGGAGAACTGGTGCTGAAGAAGACCTTGCCAGCCGACAAAGATCCGAATGAAGGAAAACTGGCCCCGAACTGGCACGGCCCGTTCCGGGTGGTCTCACTAGCAGGACAATCCTCTTACAAACTCGAAGACTTAGAAGGCAAGCCATTGCCGAGACCATGGAATGCGTCCCACTTATAGAAATTCTATTTTTAAAGATGTAACATGAGTCTCAGAATCAATGAAAGCAACATTTGCCCTGTCATCAATCTGTGTCACCTCGCCTTGTCTGAGTTCGGCAGTTTTGGGTCCCTGACCCTGGAAGAGACTTCGGATTCGTATATCCAGTTGCTTCCTAAATTTTGGGTCCCTGACCCTGGAAAAGGCTTCGGATTCATACATCCGGTCGTTTCCTAAAGTTTGGGTCCCTGACCCTGAAAAAGGCTTCGGATTCACACATCCGGTCGATTCCTATAGTTTGGGTCCTTGATCCTGGAAAAGGCTTCGGATTCATACATCCGGTCGTTTCCTAAAGTTTGGGTCCCTGACCCTGGAAAAGGCTTCGGATTCATACATCCGGTCGTTTCCTAAAGTTTGGGTCCCTGACCCTGGAAAGCTTCGATTCATACATCCGGTCGTTTCCTAAAGTTTGGGTCCCCGACCCTGGAAGAGGCTTCGGATCCATACATCCGGTTGCTTCCTAAATTCTGGGTTCATACTCCCCTCGAGATCGTTCCCAAACTCAGGCTCGCACAGCCGAGACCCTCGAGACTCTGGGTTCGTCTTGGCAAATGACAGTTCATCTCGGCCAATGGTGGTCCATTTCGGCCAATAACATTCTTCGAAAAAGTAAGGGCAGTGCAAGCGCTGGAGTGCAGAAAAGCAGCACAAAATTGCAAGTGCCGCAAAACAGTACAAGAAAAGCAAAAAAACAAAAGAATGCAAAACTACAGAAGTACTGTACACAGATTATGTGATCAGAAAACTTGCTCTTTTTATTTATTGTAATTACTTCATTACAAGGATTACAGGAAAGAAAAATACAGAATGGAGGTTCGCAGTCCTCTAAAAACAGAAAAGAAAGGGAGCTTCGAGACTGCTCTTTGCTGATTCCGTCCGCTGACTAGAGATCTTCAGCCGCAAGACTTCTCGATTCTGCCCACCGCTTGGAGGTCATGATATCCCGCATGGCGACCTGCGGCGTGATTCCACACAGAGCCCTGTGGGATGAAAATAAGACCCCTTAGCCGCCCGGGGGCGCCTGGATCTGGTGTTCGGTGCCAGGAGCTCTGCAATATGCTTTGGTTAGTCAGACCAAGCTTTGCAAGAAAGCTCGAGCTCCTAGTCCACCGTCGATGCTTGGATCTCCACAGAGCACCCTCATTCAGAGAGAGCGCAGTCCATGGAGATCGCCTTCAGAGAGTGCGCAGACCACGACAGACAGTCCCTCCCGGAGGAAGCTGTCTTCTGGCGCAGAGGTTTCGCCCGGGTCAAAGGCTCCTAAACCTCTACAGAATCTAGCTACCAGAATGTCTGGCAGAGGCAAAGGGTCCCCATTGCAGTGAAAAGTAAAAAGGGCCTCTGGTTTAAGTCCTCTCTCCCATGGCGAGCTTACCCCCCATATTTATAGAGGGATGGAAGGCTCGACACTCAAGGAAATTTATGGGGCGAGGTCTCCCACGCCCCACGAGGAGCACACGTCTTCCAATATGCTGACCACCGGCTCCGATGGTGACACATGGAGACATCTGCTCGATTTCCTCATTGGCCGTACCGCCATACTTACTGCCATTTATGGTCTTCAGAATGCGGAGTATCAGCGCAAATATCTAAGAAGACCGTTCGGTACTCTTCCCAACTCAACTCACATGTCTTGTCACGAAAAGCGCTCAGCCGAACTCAAGCATAGAAGAGCCGGGCTCAAAAGGATGGCGAGACAGAAATTACAAGGGCGAAAGCAGGAGAGATAGGGGTCTGCGATGACTTTGGTACTCCCGCTGGCTTAGCCCAGGACCAAACTGGGGGCAGTTCGGCATCTACTCCTACTGAGTCCATACACATTCGAAACGTCCAGCCGGCAAAAAACACACGATTGGTAAAGAAAAGACAAGTAGCCGGGGAAACTTTCAATTGCATTAAATTTTCGTTCATTACACAGCGCAGCAGATACAATTGAAAGACAAAAACTACAAGAGCATAAAGCAAAAAAGCCTTCTCCACGAACAGAGGCGACGAGACTGTCCTGAGGTCACGCTCGATCAGAGGGGCGAGCAGCAGCATCAGAAGCCTAGCCAGCATGAGGGGCAGAGTTCGGCGTTGGAAGTGGAAACGGAGGGGGTTCCGGGAAGGACGGATGATCCTCCGAGACCCCGGCCTCCTTCAGGCCAGCGAGCCATCCTTTCACCCATGCCTTATCCCTTACAACGAGGACTCTTTCCTTGTAGTAGGCAGTGACCTGCGCTCTGGCGTCCTCAAACGCAGCATCGCACTCTGACTCGAGTCTCACCTCGGCATCATCCGCCCTTTTGGATTCGGCTTGAAGCAGGGCCGCGTAGTCGTCTTCCATCTTCGAGATGGAGACCTCGAGTTCGGCCACCCTAGTCCTCTCCGCCTCGGTCTCTCCCTTCGCTTGCTCGAGCTTCGCCGCATACTCTTCTTCAGTCCTCGTTAATTTCTGAGTAACGGCGTCTAGGGACTCCTGCAAGCCATTCTTCTCCGCGGTCAGCTCGGCAATGTCAGCGCCGTACTTGAACAGTCTGTCGGCCGCGACCATGGACTTCTGCACGCCTGTTAAAGAAGCAAGGCGTTCAGGACAAAATTCAGAAAACACACTGATATTGAATAGTTGGATAAAGTATATAGAAGTTCAGATGGATTTACCGTGAAGTTCGACTGTAGCATCGACAGTATCAGCTTCTGGTCGCTGTACCTGTCCAGTTGCGCCATGTCTCAAGGAAGGGCGCAAGCTCGCCCGAGTGCCTCGAGGACAGGGGGATCGATCTTATGGAGAACGCGATCGTCCATCGTCATCGGCCTCCCCGGTTCGAGCACGAAGCTCGGCTCCCACGGATGTGGGCCCTGAAATGGCGAAGCCGCGGCGGAACTAGGACCTGCCTCGGTTCTCAGCCTTTTCAGCGGCTGAACTTCCTCTTGCCCGGCCTCAGCTGGGGGAGAACGTGTCTCCAGTCCGGCGGGGCTAGGAGGAGCGGAGACCTCTACCGCAGCCACGGGAGAATCTTCCCGAACCCCCGGAGAGGGAACCTTGAGGGGACCCTGGTTCGTAGGCACCTGAGGAGCTCGGGCATCTTCGACTCCGAGCGCCAAGGTCTCGAGGTCCTCGAAGGACAGACGTCTGGCGCGCCTCATCTCGGAACTCGGCGAGGGAGATCGGACAATTTGACTCGACCTCCTTCCTGAGGCCTCGTGTGGTCTCACCCCGATGTGGAAGCTTGGGCACCGGACGCAACTCTGACGTCGGACGTCACCCGTGAAGGTCCCTCTTCGACCCTTGCTCTAGGACCAGACTGTTCTTGCCCGGCCTCGGGGTCGGCTCCGCCCGAACCTTCGCCTCGGGGCGGCTCGATTGTACCCCTTATGTATCCACGATACTTCGGCTGGTACCCTAGCAGTGACCAAGNCCGCCCTGCCCTCGTGACCGTTGTATCGCTTCGCTAAGCGAAGCCGGGCTTCATTCCTCTTCCAGATGTACCGAGCAGCCTGCTTTCTCTCCTTCAAAGCTGGACAGTGATCAGAGACATCAGCATGGCAGAATAGAAGAAAAGATAATATGGGAAACGAACGAAGGAAAAGGGTATTTACTTGGAACAGTCCCGAAATGGCGAGGAACCTGGTAGCCTCTATCGGTGTCGGCCATCCCGAACTCCCAGTTGCTCGAGACATACAGAAGAACGTCTCCGGCATATTTACTCGAATCTTCCAAGTAGCGGACGAAGCCATCCCGACCCGGCTTAGCCCGGAGATAGTAAGCACCTCCGGACTTGCATATATCATAGACGTCCTCAATATCGAAGACGTCGAGGTTAATGCCCAGAACCTCTTTTAATTTGGCCGTGCCCGTCACGATCTTAAAAGCATTGGGCAGTAACTGGCAAGGGCAGAGACACCACTGACTGAGGCATCTCCTAAGAAGGGGGTGAAGAGGAAATCGGACCCCACCTTCTGTCACGGCCACTAGTGGGAAAGGCAACCAACCCCCCGAGAAGTCACGGAGGTTGATGCCATTAGGTTCAGCGCCCCTGACTTGGACATCGGCGGGAATCCTAAAAGTCGATCTGAAACCCTCAATCGCTGCCTCGCCCTCTAACCAATGGCTATAGATGCCCATTCCTACCCTAATCTAAAAATAGAGGAATCCTCAACCTAGAAACCCACAGGAAGGAGGCAGGGTAAAGGGGACTTACGGAGGCGAAACAAAGATACTGAGCAGCAAAGAGACTCGGCCCTAGCAACGCTCCACTTCTCAGGCGGAGTTCCCTCGCAGCGGCTTCCTCCTCTCTGATTCAGAATGACAAATAGGGAAGAAGTGAACCTCGATTGCCCTATATATATATGAGAAGGGAACCCCTCTTCAGAAACCCTAATGGCGCGCGCCAAATAACACTTCCTAGGGCTCCGCGCACATCATTTCAAAAATTGAATATATCCCTGACAAAACGGCGCGTGCGACCTCGAGGCGACCGGACACCTAATCAGAAGATGACACGCAGAGCCGTCGATATGTCTTCGGCATTGATTGACAGACGCCATTTATTGCCTCGATCATCCAAAGCGACTCCGAATAAAGGCCAAGCGCCAACTGCCAAGACCAAGGGGAACAATCCCAAGAGAACTCCCTGTCATATAGCTCCCGACCTCACTTTGCTGACGAACCTCGCAAGGTCAGAAGCTAGGGGGCAATTGTGTGGGGAGATTTCCAAAACTCCAGGATTATGCTAATCACGGCTGTAAGATGGGATTAAGCGATCTTACGTGCCTCCCGCGTGCCATCTACGTGGAACCAGACTCACCTCAGCTACCAGGGCGCCTCCCGCTTGCCATCTACGTAGCACCAGACTCACCTCGGCTACCAGGGCAGAGGCCTCAGCCGAAGTCAGACAGGTCTTGGCCACAAGCGCCGAGCTCGGCTACCCAGGTGCCCACCTCGGCTAAAAGCTTGACCTCAGCCAAAGGAGCCGGGACGAAAGCCGAAGCAAGAGAGAATCTCCACTCGCGCCCTTCGCCCGCCACGCCATCTGACACGTGGAGGAATAGGGGGCGCGAGCCAAGTGAGACAGATGCGACATCCAGCCGTCCACAATCTTCGCCAGATCACTGACAGGGCGGCATCCAGCGGCTGAAACCAAATCAGGGCAAGGCCCGAGGGTGGATCCGATGGTACCTCTACCGCCAAAGGCGTCCAATAAGATCTGGCCCAACATGACACGCATTAAATGCGTTATGGGCTGATCCGACTGGCATTAAATGCAACGTGGGCTGGAATGGATCGTATTTATTACTTTGTGGGCTGATCGGACCCTCATTTAATGAATGGTGGGCTGACATGATGACGACCCTAGACATGCCAGGACGTCATCATGAACCTCCCCCATGCAACGTAGGCCTTTTCCTCTATAAGAGGAGGGGCGATCTCCATTACAGGTACGCACACCTAAAACCAGAGAGGTGTTACTCTGCCTCTCTTCTTCCTCTCCTTCCTTTGTGCCAGTTCACTTACTGACTTAGGCATCGGAGAGCCTTGCGCCGCTCAGGCCAGGGTCCTCTGACCGTTTGCTCTTCCCTTTTAGGCTTTCAGGCAGCAGATCATCTTTTTCATTGGATAAGTCCTCTAAGGCACCCCGATTATTGTGGGTCATAGTTCTCTGCACCTACAGTAAGAATATGCTTAAATCTTATACTTATATGTTCAATGTTTTTTTTTTCCGTAATGAATTAAATGTATAAATCATATTTTATATTTATTCTTTATTTCTTCTAGCATATATGTATGTTTTGATTTTATTTATTTTTTCAAAACGTAATTCTAATTTAGCCGAAACATTTTATTTTGAAGGCCAAACCAAAATAGAGTCCGAAACAAAATTAACAAATATGATTACAAGGATTATTGCTTGGTATTCATTTCCCACCTCTTTTAAAATAAAATGACATTAAGGGTGTGAGCTCTTAGCAGCGAGATGGCTATTATCACCTAGGATCTTATTCTTTTTTCTTAAATGCCCTATTTGAATGCAAGAATTCATAAAATCAACGTGATGAAATGTCACTTTGTACTATTCTTTAAATTCTGATTTGCACAATTCTTGGATAGAGGGTGGGGGACAAAACAAGGAGGAAAAAGGGGCACCTCCAGTCGAGCCAACAGAAGGCAAATGCCCTTCTAAAAGGGCTTTGGTACTCGTTTTAAACCATTTACTCTTTCTTTTCTCCAAAATCCACTATCAAGTAGTAGTTACTATAAGAAAGTAGTAGTTACCATTTACTCTTTCTTTTCTCCAAAATCCACTTGCAAAACCAGGCTGCGGTAGCACACTTGGTGTGGCATCTACTCAAGGATTCTGATGCTTGGTGTAAGTGCCAAAATGTAACTCACAAGAACGGACTTATGCAAGGAGATTAGGAGCACCGATGCCTGCGCCTGAAGCCTGAGAAAAGGAAGAAGAATAGAAGGTCAGAGGACCCTGGCCTGGGCGGCGCAAGGCTCTACGATGCCTAAGTCAGTATATGAACTGGACAAAGGATGGAGATTTTTAGGGAAGAAGATGATACCAGTAGTGTGGTGTCATTGTTGGCCTCTGTTGCTTGTGAATTGTTCTTGTGTTTATATAGAGGAAGAGAGGAGGCAAAGGGGTAGTTGACTGTCTTGTCATAGCCCACATTGCCAGGTAGTAGGGAGGCGCGGTCCCATCGTAGCCTACTCTTCTTTAATTGCAGTCTCATCGAGCCTGTCTTGCCCCATCTGGCCATATCCTGGCGCCTTGGGAGCTGTGGACGGCGATCTGTCAAGAGATATGGGCTGAGCTCTTATCTTGTCGCACATACCATAGCGTGCTTGAGCGTCCATGGGAGGACAACTGTCAGTGCTCAGTACTTTCATCGATATGAGGCGCTTGGCCAAGATGGAGTGTCTCGCAGAGCATAAGGACCTGGCGGAGATATAGGGCCCTGGCACTATTGCCGAGGTGGAAGGGGCTGGCACGTTCGCCGAGCTGGGCAGCCGAGGTCGGGGACAACATGGCTTGGCTAGAGACTTCTGGCAAAGGTGCCGAGATGGAGCACTAGGCGAAGTGGGGTGCTTTGGCCAAAGTGGATTCTGCCGAGGTGAAGTGCCTGGCTGAGATGGACCTAGCTAGTGTGGGAGCCCGAGATGGATCATCTGGCCGGGACTCTGATGAGTTCGGGAATTTACCCACACAAAGCCCCCCAGCTTCTGAGCTCTAAGAATACTCTTAGAGGTCGGAAGCTAAGAATGGATTTTCTTCAGTGTCTGGTTTGCCGCCAACTGGAGAGACCGTGACCAGCCGGCCTGTCGACAGAGGTGCAGTCTCGTTGGAAGTATTCCGGTGATGCTACCGAGGGGGCTAGTATTACTGCCAACCTGGAAACTGACACTGCTGCTGCCGAGCTGAGGACCGGAACCATTGCCGAGCTGGGTGTAGTTGAGAACCGAGATGTGCTCGTTGCCTGAGACTAGCATGAGGCCGAGCAGGTGACGTGGAACGGTCTATTCGGCGCTGGCGGAGATGGAGAAGCCTGGACGGTACGCCAGAGGAAAAAATAAAGTTTCTGATTCAGATGAACTGTGTACAATTATTCTGCAATTTTGCATTCCTTCCTCTGTTTCTTTGTACTTCTGTACTTGTATTTTTGTGCTGCTTTTCTGCACTTCAGTGCTTGCACCGCTCTTTTCTTCTAAAGACTGTCACTGGCCGAAATGGACCGACATTGGCCGAGACGAGCTGTCATTTGCTGAGATGAACCCAGAGTCTCGAGGATCTCGGCTGTGCGGGCCTGAGTTCGGGAACGATCTCGAGGGGAGTATGAACCCATGATTTAGGAAGCGACCGGATGTATGGATCCGAAGCCTCTTCCAGGGTCAGGGACCCAAACTTTAGGAAACAACCGGGTGTATGAATCCGAAGCTTTTTCCAGGGTCAGGGACCCAAACTTTAGGAAACGACCGGATGTATGAATCCGAAGCCTTTTCCAGGGTCAGGGACCCAAACTTTAGGAAACGACCGGATGTATGAATCAGAAGCCTTTTCCAGGTTCAGGGACCCAAACTTTAGGAAACGACCGGATGTATGAATCCGAAGCCTTTTCCAGGGTTAGGGACCCAAAATTTAGGAAACGACCGGATGTTATGAACCCGGTGCCAGTCCCAGGGTGTTGTGAACCCAAGGCCAGTCTCGCCGAGACGGAGAAGCCTAGGTGTATGAACCCGAGGGCAGTCTCTCTGGCGCTGGCCTAGACCAGCATGAGGCCGAACCGGCGTAAAGCTCGTAGCTAGCACGAGGGCGATACCAGCATGAGGTCGTTTAATGCGGTCGAGACCAGCATGAGGCCGAAACCAGCATGAGGTGGAAACCAGCACGTGGACGGACCATCATGAGGTCGTCTAATGCGGTCGAGACCAGCATGAGGCCGAAACTAGCCGTGAGGTGGAAACCAGCACTTGAACGGACCAGCATGAGGTCGTTTAATGCGGTCGAGACCAGCATGAGGCCGAAACTAGCGTGAGGTGGAAACCAGCACGTGGACGGACCAGCATGAGGTCGTTTAATGCGGTCGAGACCAGCATGAGGCCGAAACCAGCGTGAGGTGAAACCGGCACGTGGACGGACCAGCATGAGGTCGTTTAATACGGTCGAGACCAGCATGAGGCCGAAACCGTCGTGAGGTGGAAACATGCACTTGGACGGACCATCATGAGGTCGTTTAAATGCGGTCGAGACAGCATGAGGCCGAAACCAGCGTGAGGTGGAAACCAGCAACGTGGACGGACCAGCATGAGGTCGTTTAATGCGGTCGAGACCAGCATGAGGCCGAAACCAGCGTGAGGTGGAAACCAGCATGTGGACGGACCAGCATAAGGTTGTTTAATTGCGGTCGACACCAGCATGAGGCCGAAACCAGCGTGAGGTGGAAACCAGCATGTGGACGGACCAGCATGAGGTCGTTTAGAGGCCAAGAATCCTGGGTGTATTAACCCGAGGAATTGGTGGCCCTATTGCCGAACGCAAGTCACGCCGAGTATATAAAATGACCCCAGGGTGAGCTCGGTGGCTCTGGATGACTGATGCGGTAGAGGACCGTGCGATCAAGGCTGACAGCAGAGGACCGTGCCGTCGAAATGATGGTAGAGGGTCGTACGATCGAAGCCGACAGTAGAGGGTCGTGCCGGTGTCATCGACGCTGACGGCGCCATCGAAGCTGACAGTAGAGGGCCGTGCCGCCGAAATGACGGTAGAGGGCCATGCGATCGAAGCTGATGGGCGGTCGAAGCTAAGTGATGACTGGAGACGCCTAGTTGCCTTCCTGAGCTGGAACATACTTCAGCGGAGCTGGGAGCTGCTAGCGAGCTGGAGACATCCGCCGAGCTGGAGACGTCCGCCGAGCTGGAAGCTATCTCTTCGCTTTCGTAAAGGTGGAACTGCTCCTGGGCTCGGGCTTCGTCTGCTTCTGTTGTCCTTCAGGGTGCGCTTTTTGGAAGGTAGAATCGAGGTCGAAACCTTGGGGGATGAACCTGATTGAGTATCCTGCTGTTGGACGGTTGCTGGGCCAGATCTTGCTCCTGACCTTTTCCCGGCGGGGGATCGTCGACAGCTGTGTCGACAGTGTCAGTGGTTCTTTTCCCTTTCTGGTTTTTTGAGGCATGGTGTTTGGGGAAGATGACTTTTTTGTAGCCGTTTCCCACAGACGGCGCCAATTGTAAGTGCAAAAAATGTAACTCACAAGAATAGGGGGTGCCTGCACGGACTTATCCAAGGAGATTAGGAACACCGATGCCTGCGCCTGAAGCCTGAGAAAAGGAAGAAGAATAGAAGGGTTAGAGGACCCTGGCCTGGGCGGCGCAAGGCTCTCCGATGCCTAAGTCAGTATATGAACTGGACAGAGGATGGAGATTTTTAGGGAAGAAGATGATACCAGCAGTATGGTGTCATTGTTGGCCTCTGTTGCTTGTGAACTGTTCTTGTGTTTATAAGAGGAAGAGAGGAGGTAAAGGGGTAGTTGACTGTCTTGTCATAGCCCACATGGCCAGGTAGTAGGGAGGCACGGTCCCATCGTAGCCTACTCTTCTTTAATTGTAGTCCCATCGAGCATGTCTTGTCCCATCTGGCCATATCCCGGCGCCTTGGGAGCTGTGGACGGCGATCTGTCAGGAGATATGGGCTGAGCTCTTATCTTGTCGCACGTGCCGTAGCGTGCTTGAGCGTCCATGGGAGGACAACTGTCAGTGCTCAGTACTTTCATCGGTATGAGGCGCTTGGCCGAGATGGAGTATCTCGCCGAGCTAAGGACCTGGCGGAGATATAGGGCCCTGGCACTGTTGTCGAGGTGGAAGTGGCTGGCACGTTCACCGAGCTGGGCAGCCGAGGTCGGGGACGACATGGCTTGGCTAGAGATTTCTGGCAAAGGTGCCGAGTTGGAGCACTAGGCCGAAGTGGGGTGCTTTGGCCGAAGTGGATTCTGCCGAGGGGAAGTGCCTGGCTGAGATGGACCTAGCTGGTGCGGGAGCCCGAGATGGATCATCTGGCTGGGACTCTGATGAGTTCGGGAATTTCCCCACACACTTGGTGGGCCAAGCTTTAGAAGCAAAAAATACCTCCGATCCACCCCTTTGTAAAACTGTGTCGCCCGCAGATCTGATTCTAGGCTGTGGAAGGCCATCTTGAAAGCTAAGATGCTTATCCTTGAGCATCAGAGATGGGTCGTTGGGGATGGACGCTCCACGCGTTGGATGATCACTGGGTGCCAGGTGTGGGCATCCTAAGGCCTCTTTTACTCTCTGGAGTTTCAGCCTCCACCCAAGTTGCAACACCCATTTCCTCCCTCAAGGTTGTAGACTTGACGACTTCCACCCCCTCTGGCCTCCTCTGGAACTGCTTAACAGCCTGTGGCCCCCTCACATCGTCCAAGCCATCCTGGCAATTCCCCTGGGAAACCAAGATATCCGATGTTGGTTGATTGAACCGGCAGGATCTTGCACTTTTCGGGCATTGTTCAAATCTATCCAAACTCGTTTACAGGGTCCTTCTATACCCTGGGACTTAGTTTGGAAAATGAATATCCCTCCAAAAACATATTCTTTCGTTTGGCGTGTCCTACAGAACAAACTCCCCACTCGCGCCAGGATAGCAAAGTGGGACGCATCCGTCCACCTAGGGTGTCCCATTTGCATAAATGGAGATGAAACAGTGGATCATCTTCTAGTGTCCTGCTCTTTTGCCCGCTCCGTTTGGCAGCGGCTCCCATCCTTTGTTCCTCAGCCGACGCTGTCGGTTTCTTTGCATCTTGCCTCTCCGAAAAACCGGCGGATTGGCACCATCCTCATGTGGTATCTCTGGAAAGCTAGGAACTCCTACTTGTTCCATTACCACCCAATTAACCCACACCAGGCATTTACCAAAACAATATCAGCTATTTTTTATTGGAATGTATCTCATTTGTAAGCAGGTCTAGGTTCTCAGAAAAGTCTCACTCCGGACCGATGGTTGCCTCTGCCGCCGGGATGGATTAAGCTGAACTTTGATGGGGCATTCCACCCTATCACAGGACAAGCTAGTATTGGAGGTATTGTCAGAGATCCTTATGGTTCAGTACTCATGGCATTCACAAGTGAAGTAAGGGCTTCCCACCCACTTGAAGCTGAGTAACTGGCGCTCCAGCGGGGACTCCAACTCATTGCCATGCCTTTACCCACGGTGATACAAGTAGAAGGTGATTGGTTGGTACTGATCACATCCATTCAAACTCCAGTCACCTTAGTTTTGACGTAATGCCCATGTGGCGGAACACAATTGAGTTGCTTACTCATTGTCCCCACTGGACCATCCGTTACTGCAAACGTTCTGCGACTCTTAACTTGGATCAGGTTGCCGCCCCCCCCCCCCCCCCCCCCCCCCCCCCCCCCCCCCCCCCCCCCCACACACCCACACACACACAAGGCAACAGACGACTCTAGAAAGTGAACGGGCTACTGTCTACATGCGCTCCTTCTACTGCCCCCCTCCGGCGAGCGAAGGTGGTGCTGCTATGCACGGAGAAAGCTTCAGTGCCCACTCTCGGGCGCAGCTGTACTCTATCACCACAGGGGATTGTATATCGCATCAACCATGGTCGGATTAGACCGTCGCCGCTCTCCCGTATCAGCCATGGAAATTTTGTGGGTTTACTGTTACACACAGGCTTTTGACTATAGCAGTGGCGCTTTTTCGCTTCCAGCTCCTCCTTTTTTGGTGTTACCTTTCTGTTTTTTGTAGCTCCGTAATCGAACGGAGGGATTTTGTATTGCCCTTCAGATCTTTTCACTTTACATCTACTGTAACTGAGGCTATGCTTCCTTTCTCTATTCTCTTAACTGTATCCGCACTACTTTTTTAATATAATGACAAATTTCGAAAAAAAAAAAGGGAAAATGTTATTGGCACTCCTTTTGCCCCCTTTTTTATGCAGGCAAAGGGAGTGTCAGCATAAAAAGGGAAAGGAAGTGCCAATAACAATATCCAGAAAAAAAAAAAAAAAAATAGGAGATTCTAAATGTACTTACTGACTAAACCCACTCTACACCCCTATTAATTGGATATTTGTTGTACTTGCATCACCGGCCGGTCAATTCACATTTACGGCATAGAGTAGTTTTGTCGAATTGAGGAGGACACGTATTCCTAGAATGACCTGGTGGGACCACACTTGCAGCACCGTCCTTTACCCTTCGCTAATTCTGAATGGGTTTGACGGAGTCCGAGATGCCAGCTGGTTCCAGCTCCTCTTTTATTGTCAACACGTCAGCTCCAATGAAGTCTCTCTGCAAAATGCATGTGTCTTTTCCGTGGGGCCCACTGACTGAAATAGATGGAAGGCAGTGAGTGAGCCATAGCTACTACCAAAATCTAATAAATTGAATGCGTATTAGGACATTCTATGATGGACATAAAATAGATAGTTAAAAAGGACATGATAAATGCACTCACCCTAGTTACTGATTAAAATCACTCTATCTCTACATTCTATTAGGGTACTGATTGTACTTGGCAAGTACTCATGGGTGGAAAAGAAAAAAAATAGTTTTGGGAGAAGTGTACTATCATGTACGAGTTTTGGGCCACTGACCTGAAGTCTTTGACATGAAAGAAAAAAATTTCGTTCGATGAGTCTTATCTAAATGTTCGTGAGATCTGAGATTTATTAGATAAAATCAATTTATCCATTTACATAAGACTCATCAATGAAATTTTTTACCACCTATCAATCAATCACATCCCATCAAAAAGGTGGATCATAGGCCTTCTGGAGTGGCAGAGGCAGAGAGGAGAATGAAGCGGTCCTTCCGTGGCTCACCACTCCACCTATCTATTGCTGCCACGGACTGAATCTTTTCTCTGTATGGTTTTTTTTTTTTTTTCAATCTTGATTGCCCACTTATCATGATATGGTAGTGGGCCCCAACAACCATAACAAAGTAACTATAGTGGGCCACACCACTTTGATAGAATAATATTGGTCCCATCATTTGAACGAAATAATCGTTTGTCACACTAATGACATTTAAACAGTAGGGCCCAACCCCCACAAGAAGAATTCCAAGATCCATTTAGTGTGATCCCAACAAAATTTCTTATCTGGAAATAGGTCCAGTTCATGTCGGATGGATGTTGTACCGTACCCAAAACTTTTAAACTACAACACCCAAATCGCAAATCCTCAAGAAAATAGCACATCAATTGACAAACAACTACAACAATAATAAAAAAACTCTAAAGAAGTAATAAACATTATCATGAAAAATTAGTACCTCTTTGGACTTTCCTTATGCTCCAAACAGTTCCTTTGTCATATGAATCCAAATGGAAGCCCACTGTCCCATTGCAAAATGAATTAGTACCTCTTTTTAGATGATATTCTTTTTTGAAATGGTTACTTTCATTAAGGCAGCAAACAGTACAAGAGAATAATACTGACTTGCTCAAAAAGAAGCACAAGAAAGACAAAACAAAAGAAAGAGACCCTTAAACATATCTACAAAGACTCAACAGAATGGGAAGCAATCTCCTTCCAATTGTGCATAGTCTGATCTATGGAGAAATCTTTGAATAACAGACTGATGGACACCCACAGAGCTACAAGAAACTTAGTTCTCTCCATCAAACATCTTTGACTAGTTGAAACCCTTCAAAGCATCTGGAGTTCTTCTCCTTCTAAATTATCCATAAGACTATGAGAAAAGACAATTTCCACAATTCCTTGCCTCTAGGGGCCCCAGTTGGGGCTTTCCAAGCTGGAAAAGATCCTGAAGTCACTGGGGAAAAACCCAGGAACAATCGAACCACTCCACCACCGATCTTTATATAACCTGAGCTATGGTGCAATTCAACAAAAGATGGTCCACTGATTTCTCGTCTCGTAAACACACAGGGCATCCATTCACCACTGTAAGTGCAAAAAATGTAACTCACAATAAGAGGGGGGGGGGGGGGGGGCCTTCACGGACTTATCCAAAGAGATTAGGAACACCGATGCCTGCGCCTGAAGCCTGAGAAAGGGAAGAAGAATAGCAGGTCAGAGGACCCTGGCTGTGAGCAGCGCAGGGCTCTCCGATGCCTAAATTAGTATGAGAACTAAGCAGAGGATGAAGATTTTTGGGGTAGAAGATGGGCATACCAGAGTGGTGTATTCGTTGGCCCTCTCCCTTTTGAAGCTGTTGCAGTGTTTATATAGAAGAAGAGAGGAGGCAAGGAGGTGGTTGACTGTCTTGTCATAGCCCACTTTGTCAGGTACTAGGGAGGTGCAGTCCCATCGTAGTCTACTTTTCTTTAATTGCAGTCCCATCGAGCCTTATCATGACGTTTTGGGAGCTGTGGGCGGCGATCTGTCAGGGATTATGGGTGGTGCCCTTGTCTTGTCGCACGTGCCGTATCGTGCTTGAGCGTCCATGGGAGGACAGCTGTCAGTGCTCAGTGATTTTACCGAGATTAGGGTCTTGGCCGAGATGGAGTGTCTCGCCAAGGTGAGGACCTGGCGGAGATGGAGGGTCCTGGAACTGTTGCCGAGGTGGAGGGCCTGGCACTGCTGCCGAGCTGGGGAGTCGAGGTCGGGAACAACTTGACTTGGCTTGAGAGAGATCTGGCAAAGGTGCCGAGATGGAGCACTCGGCCGAAGTGGGATGCTTTGGCCGAAGTGGATTCTGCCGTGGTGAAGTGCCTGGCTGAGATGGACCTAGCTGGTGCGGGAGCCTGAGATGGAGCATCTGGCCGGGACTCTGATGAGTTCGGGAATTTCCCCACATAATAGCCCCCCAGCTTCTGAGCTCTGAGAGTACTCTTTGAGGTTGGAAGCTAAGAAGGGAGGAGTTGTTGAGCTTGATAATCTTCAGAGTCTTGTTTGTCGCCAATTGAGAGACCAAGACGTGACCAGCTGGTTCGTCGCAAGAGGTGTAGCCTCGTTGGAAGTATTCTAGTGATGCTCCCGAGGAGGCCAGCATTGCTACCGAGCTGGAGGCTGGTACTGCTGCCGAGCTGAGGACTGGCACTGCTGCCGAGCAGGGTGTAGCTGAGAACCGTGACGTGACCATCTGGCTCGTCACCAGAGGTGCAGTCTCGTTGGCCAACGATATGGAACGGTCTCTCTTCGGCATTCTTGTCGAGCTGCCATTGGCCGAGGTGGAGACGTGGAACAGTCTCTTTGGCCGAGATGGAGGAGCCTGGAACGGTACGCCAGAGCAGTCTCTTTGGCACTGGCCGAGATGGAGGAGCCTGGATGATACGCCAGAGCAGTCTCTTTGGCGTTGGCCGAGATGGAGAAGCCTGGGTGTATGAACCCGAGGGCAGTCTCAGGGTGTATGAACCCAAAGTTTTAGGAGCGACTGGGTGTATGAACCCTAAGTCAGTCCCCGGGTGCGTGAATCCAAAGTTTAGGTAAGACTGGGTGTATGAACCCGAAGTCAGTCCCAGGGTGTATGAACCAAAGTTTTAGGAGCGACTGGGTGTATGAACCCTAAGTCAGTCCCCGGGTGCGTGAACCCAAAATTTAGGGAAGACTGGGTGTATAAACCCGAGGTCAGTCCCAGGGTGTATGAACCCAAAGTTTTAGAAGCGACTGGGTGTATGAACCCTAAGTCAGTCCCTAGGTGTGTGAGCCCAAAGTTTAAGGAAGACTGGGTGTATGAACCCGAGGTCAGTCCCAGGGTGTATGAACCCAAAGTTTTAGGAGCGACTGGGTGTTTGAACCCTAAGTTAGTCCCTGGGTGCGTGAACCCAAAGTTTAGGGAAGACTTGGTGTATGAACCCGAGGTCAGTCCAACGGTGTATTAACCCAAAGTTTTAGGAGCGACTGGGTGTATGAACCCTAAGTCAGTCCCCGGGTGCGTGAATCCAAAGTTTAGGTAAGACTGGGTGTATGAACCCGAAGTCAGTCCCAAGGTGTATGAACCCAAAGTTTTAGGAGCGACTGGGTGTATGAACCCTAAGTCAGTCCCCGGGTGCGTGAACCCAAAATTTAGGGAAGACTGGGTGTATAAACCCGAGGTCAGTCCCAGGGTGTATGAACCCAAAGTTTTAGAAGCGACTGGGTGTATGAACCCTAAGTCAGTCCCTAGGTGTGTGAGCCCAAAGTTTAAGGAAGACTGGGTGTATGAACCCGAGGTCAGTCCCAGGGTGTATGAACCCAAAGTTTTAGGAGCGACTGGGTGTTTGAACCCTAAGTTAGTCCCTGGGTGCGTGAACCCAAAGTTTAGGGAAGACTTGGTGTATGAACCCGAGGTCAGTCCAACGGTGTATTAACCCAAAGTTTTAGGAGCGACTGGGTGTATGAGCCCTAAGTCAGTCCCTGGGTGTGTGAACCCAAAGTTTAGGGAAGACTGGGTATATGAACCCGAGGTCAGTCCCAGGGTGTATGAACCCAAAGTTTTTACGAGCAACTGGGTGTATGAACCCTAAGTCAGTCCCTGGGTGCGTGAACCCAAAGTTTGGGGAAGACTAGGTGTATGAACCCGAGGTCAGTCCCAGGGTGTATGAACCCAAAGTTTTAGGAGCGACTGGGTGTATGAACCCGAAGTCAGTCCCTGGGTGCGTGAACCCAAAGTTTAGGGAAGATTGGGTTTATGAACCCAAGGTCAGTCCCAGGGTGTATGCACCCAAAGTTTTTGGAGCAACTGGGTGTATGAGCCCTAAGTCAGTCCCTGGGTGCGTGAACCCAAAGTTTAGGGAAGACTGGGTGTATGAACCCGAGGTCAGTCCCATGGTGTATGAACCCAAAGTTTTAGAAGCGACTGGGTGTATGAACCCTAAGTCAGTTCCTGGGTGTGTGACCCCAAAGTTTAGGGAAGACTGGGTGTATGAACCCTGATGGACCGCGCCCCGGATGCTCGGGTTCCTACCGAGGTCGGCGGACGTGGGAGTCTGTTTGGTTCCGACCCTTTCGTAACCAGGGGGCAAAGGGGCGTGCATCAACATTTCTTTTTTTTTTTGTGTGGGTGTGCCAGATTTTCTATTTTTACTTGGAATTGCAAGTGGTGATCCGGAGATCAACCTTCGCAAGTAAAAATGAAATCAACTTCTTTCAAGTTTTCCATTGCACATATATTTAAGAAAAGAGACATTTTCTTGATTTGCCGTGAAAGGCGATTTTTTTTGGCATTTATAGCCGATTTTGGCGTTTATAGCCGATTTTTGGCATTTATAGCCGATTTACAATTCTTATCAATAATGAAAGACAAGAGTTGTGATTTTTGTCTCTTTTGAAAAAATACAAACTACAATGAAAAGCAAGAAAAGGAGGATCTAACTTCTCAGGAGATTGTGGGGGACTCGTTTAGATTGACGGTCGCAAGCCATATGTGGGCTTCGCCATCATCCATGCAGATGAGAATAGAGGATGCTATTGATTCGCTTGGCTTGGCTATAACCTCAGGTTTTTAGAGGACAAAGACCAAAAGGAGGTCCTATGTCCAATAAAAAGCCGAGTAGACGGGCTGAAAAGCCATATCTAAGCTATTGGAGGCAGGAGGAGAAGGCAAGGACCTTGGGGGGGGGTACCCCCAAGGGACTTTTGTCACCTTGTTGCGGTGGCCGGTGTAGAACTTCCGCAGAGTTTTCTCTCTTTTTTCTTTCTCTGGATTTCTGTGCTTCTCTCTGTCTGTGTGTCTGTCTCTTTTTTTCCGATCTTCTGTGACTGTCCTTTCTTCTTGGAGAGCTCTCCTATTTATAGGCTTTTAGGTAGCCTTTTAGGAGAGTTTATGGGCTTTTATTGTTATTTAAGCCGCATAATGGGAGGAGTTACAAAATTGAATTGTTTATTTTGTAACTTCTTTTTCTTGGCTTCTGATTGGCCGGAGGAGATTGAGGGCATTTAATCGCCTTTAATCACCATGATGGGAGGAGTTTCATGGGTTAAATGCCATGAATCTCTTGACTTATAACTCCCGAATGCTTGCTTCTGATTAGGCCGTCCAAAGAAATGGATTAATGACTGTAATAAGTTAGTCAATTAATCGCATTAAGTGGTCGCTGAGCAGCTGAAGAGTCGCGGGCCGTGCCACGTCTTTTGGGATTCTTCTGTCGATGATCATCGATGGATCTTCATGTAGATCGACATCAGATGACCATGTAATTTCAGTTGTTTGTCGCCAACAGCGGGTCGGTGCCATCTGTCCTGTCGATTTCTCGATCGGGTCGGGTAGAAAGCACACTTTTTTTTGTTTGACCGGGTGGCGATCAATATTGTTTTCGATACTCTTGATGATTGACCCGTGTTTTGGACGGATGTCAGATGACTTGGTGTCTCAAAAGCATGAATTTTGGAAAGTACCAGAGGCTGGGCTCTTCGAATCGCGATAAAACGGCGAAAAACCGGGGTTTCCGGGGCCTTCCCGGCGACCCCGGGTTCCAAGGTCGCCGGAGACCCTGGCCCAGGGTCGCAGGGGTCTGCGACCCTGGGGGGGTTTTCCCCCTTTTGTGTCCCGTTTTGTGTCCGTTTTTGCTGTTTTTCGATTCTTTTTTCTCCTGTACATTTCCTTGACATTCTGACCATTTATTGGCCTAATTTCTTTGTAGGAAACCTGATGAGAATCCTTGCATTTTATTTTGCAAAGTTTCCAATTTCCTGAGAAAGCCGAAGACTTTGTCGCGCAGAGCTGCCGATTTTCCGTCAGAAGCTGAAACTGGGTCAAACGATGTCGGAATGACCTGAAATTTGGTGTGAAGCCTGCTGAGCAATAAATAAGACCAACCATAGGCTTTTGTTTGAGTTTTTGAAGCCGTTTGGGATCCTATCACCAGTAGACTTGCTTTTTGTCGCGATGAAGATGTCGCGGTTTGATGTGCGGTCAACCGATGTCCGATTGACTTGAAATTTGACAGGGAACCTATTGGAGTCATTTTAAGATGATCCATAGGCTCTGTCTTGGAAACCATGGTCCCGGAGAGCTTTGCCGCCGAGAGGTCTGATTTGTCTTCCGAGCGTCAAACTATGGTCAAATGTTGTGGAAATGACCTGAAATTTGACGTGTAGCCCTTTATAAGCATTTTGAAGCCGTCCATGTGCTCTATCTGATGAGTAATGGCCTCGGTGGTTCTCGCCGCCGAGAGGCTTGATTTAGCTGTTCGAGGGTTGATGTAGGGTCAAACGTTGTCGGTTTGACTCGGAACTTGACGTGGAGCCTTTTGGAAGTATTTTGAGACCATCCATCGGCCCTGATCGAAGATTTGGTGTCTCCGATGCTTTTGTCGTCGAGAGCTCCTTTTCAGCTGTCGGAGAAGCGAAGTTAGGCCAAATGATTTTGAAATGGCCCGAAACTTCTTGTGTACTCCTCTTTTGGCTGTCTTGAATAATCTTGCGGTTTTTGTTTGATTCTGACAAGATTTGATTTTTGGAAGCAACATTGCCTATTTATGGCAGGTTGCGACTTCATGTAGCTCTTTGGATCTTAAAGAGGCAAAGTGACATTTTTGGTGTCAACAAATGCCCCCTCGAGGTACAGCGACGAGTTGCTTAACTTTTGTAGTCGATGTGCCTCGAAGAGATTTTCGAAGGAGAGCCTGTGACTTGACCAAGAGTTCTTTGAGCAGTCTTTCTTTTGGTATTTGTAGCCTTTTGAGCTTCCAGGGGAATTTTATGGTAGTGAAAGGGATCACGTACCATCTCGAGGCAAAGTTTTGAAGATGACATCAGGGATGTGGATTTGGGTTTTGACCTTGTGACCTAACAGGCTATATGTGGCAGGTTAGGGGGTCGGGTTTGGTTTTGATCGTGTGACCCAACAAGCTGTATGTGGAATGTTGGGGGATCAATTTTGGTTTTGATCTTGTGAACTAACAGGCTGTATGTGGCAAGTTAGGGGATCAGGTTTTGGTTTTTGGTTTTGGTCTTGTGACCTAACAGGCTGTATGTGGCAAGTTAGGGGACCAGGATTTGGTTTGATTTTTGTGGAATGTCAATTTCAAGATTTTGGCTCAATTTGGTAGATGAGGCTGGATGGTTTGATTTTTGGAAGCTCATGGGGCTTGGAATTTTCTTTTGTATGGTCCAATCAACTCAAAAGAGGCATGGAACCATTTTTGTATGCTCTTGGTAAGAGGGATTTCTCTTGACTAAAAGCCCAAAATAAATTTTTTTTTTTGTGTGCCTAGGTGGTCAAACCTGGCTCATATGGGCTAACCCATGGGACCTTAAGCTTTTGAAATGGCTTAGATCTCATATGGTGTCATTTTTGTAAAGAATTCCAAAAATATCTCATTTGGATAGAGAATATCCAAGAATATCTTTACTTGGAGAGAATCTCTCATGATCCCTTTATTTTGGGGATAGGATATCTCAAGATATCTTTCTTTTGGGAAAGAATCCGTCATCGATCTCTTTTTGGGAGAAAATCCTTCAAGATATCTTTCTTTTGGGAAAGAATCTTTCTAATCTCTTTCTTTTGGTAAGGTTACTAATTAGTAACACTTACCTCTTTCTTCTTTCCTTCTTTGGTTTGCTCTCCTCTATAAAAGCAAGGAGGAGGTTGGATCTCTTGCTCTTATTACTTTCTTTTGCAATAATCTCAAGAGGGCTTCAAGACCAAGAGTTCTTCTTCTTCAAGATCTTCAAGACTTTTCTTCTTCTTCTCCATCAATGGCTTCAAGTAAGTTCTCTCTTTTTTTTTTCAAGAAAACTCCATTGTAGGAAAAATAAAGTTCTTTCTTTTTTTTTTTTTTTTTTTTGTTTCTTTTTCTTTTCTTCTTTTTTTTTTCTTTCACATGTTTTATTTTTTTTTTCACACGTGTTTTCTTTTTGCTTTCTCTTCTTTCTTTTTTTTTTTGCATTTTTTTTTTGGGCCGTACGGACAGATCCGTACGGATCTGGCCGTACGGCCACACGGCCTGTGGGCCATCTCCCTTTTTTTTTTCCTCTTTTTTTTTGTTTTCTTTCCCTCCTTTTTTTTTGAGAAAGTTTCTTTTCTTTTTTTTTTGTTTTCTTTCCCCTTTTTTTTTTGAGAAAGTTTCTTTTCTTTTTCTTTTTTTGCTCATCATGAAAATGCCCTTCTTTTTTTGGCAAACCTAGATGTTCATGCATGCATTCAATTGTAAATTAAATTTGTAGCATGATGTGATAGCATACCTGAAAGTTTTCGCAAATTTGGGAATTTGGAGCTCGCAGTGATGTTGAGCCCTTCCTGATTTTGCGGAGACTTTGAGGTTTTGAAAGTTTGGAGTTTCGGAGCTCGCAGCGATGTTGAGCCCATCTTCAAGCTTTCTTATTTCTTTCGGGATAGTTCCTTTTCTTCGGAATTGCCCCGTCATCATGTCAAAATTTCGCCAGATTTTTTTTTAGCGAGATTCTGTCATTTTGATGTTTGATCTTTTTCTTTTCCATCTTTTTCAGGTGGTTCCTCCAGAGCGAACAAGGGTAAAGAGCCTGCTACAAGCGTACCTCGTCGATCTTCTAGATCTTCTAATCCGGCCGTTCAGCAGGCTTTTGAGAAGGTCCAGTATGTTGAGAAAAATTTGGAAGAGTGCGATTCCCTCAACAGAGATGAGATGAGGCAGCGACTGATTGCTCTCAAGGGAGAGGAATTCTATAAGATCATGGTAAGCAGTCGTCCATGGGTGATGGAAGATCAGAGCATTTTGCCCAAGCCTACCTTCTTCTTTGGTGATGCAGTCCCTGATGACATGACATACCAGAGGAGATGTTTTCAGTTTTCTTTCACAGCAGATGGTGAGAAGAAGACTGTTGCTACCCGGTCGACGTTTGATCGCACCGTCTCGATTCTGAGCCTTGCCCCCACGTGCCCTAAGAGGGAAGATCCTCCAAGTTGGGTGAGAAGGACAAATGTAATTAAGACCGGGGTTTTTGTTGGCGGTTCTCCTGGATATACGGAGAGGTCGCCTGTTGACATGGACCTGTTGATGCCATCCAGCGGCTACCAGGGCTCTGATTATCCGTCGGTCGATTTGAGACCGGTGGGCCTTGGTATGTTCAGTGGTGATGGCAGCAATTGGATCAAGCCTTTTCGACTTCGAGGCCGTTTCAATGCTGACTCCGAGTGGAAGTTGTGGACTGATCGCGTCCTGCTGATTGGTGGCGCCGTTTTGAAGGAAGCCGGGATTTTTGATGCGGTCCGCGCCTTTAGGGAGACCTTGATCTTTTCTGACGAGGCCTTCATGGCTATGCTGGAGTCATTCCTCCCACAAACCAATGCCTTCGTTGTGACGAATGGTGAGATTGGTTTTTCTTTGAAGGAGCTGAGCGCCATTACTGGATTGCCCATCCTCGGCAAACTCTATGAGGAGTTTATGCCGATTGACAGCGTCCTCGAGGGGCAGTCTCAGGAGTTTAGGCTTCTATACTTTCAGCTCGTCGCCTTCTATGATTTTTTGAAGGAGAAGGGGGGTTTGAAAGTTAGATCCAGCAGTTGGAAGAATTTTAGCTCTTCATTCCCCAACTTTTTTGATAGCAGGGAGTCTTCTGATAGCGTGACCCAGGAAGCCGGAGCTGAGGATCCAAGTTCAAAGAAGATCTTGGCCATGCAAGAAGAGTTGAGAGATTTCTATGCAAGTACAAACGCCATATGTCCTGACATTGCACTGAGGAGAGATCTCGCTGTTTACCTCACTTATTGGCTTGGTGAGGCTGTTTTTGCTGGAGGAGATGGAACGCACATCAGGCCGCATTGTATTTTTCCGGCTTGCCAGATGGCGTTTGGAGAGCAGCTTGCTTTGGTCCCAGCTCTTTACTCCTACTTGTGTACCAAACTGCAGGCTGCTGCTTTTTTGGTTCGGCTTGGGCTTCCCATGAATAGGGTATTTTCAGCCCATATCTTTTATTCGTGGTATGTATACCACTGTCCTGGCTTCCATCGGCTGGGTGCTGCACAGGATGATGATCCTCTGATGATTCGACTGGCTAAGGGCAAAGCCGTGTCCGAATCACTTTTGTTTGCCCGCATGAGGATCCGACGGTTCAGGGACGTCGAGATGGGGCAATCTTCAGTGAAGCTTTCTCCGGAGTTGCGGAAGAAGGCTTTTGATTTTGGTGCCTCCCGAGACTCTACCAGGGCGGGGTCGGGAAGGCATTATTCCTTGACAAATGCAGAGAGAGAGTGGCTTTTCAACATACGTGTCGGCACGATGGTGTACCGCAGACATCTTTTCGTCGATATCCAGCCGTATGTACCCTCTCGCTTTGCTTTGCAGCTGGGCTTTTCTCAAGGCGTTGTTGGAGCGCCTTCAAGCATGGTGAAGCGCTTTGGAGGCTTACAGGACGGGAGAAATGCATGGGCTTTCTATAGTGCTGAAGACACTACAGCCATGATTTCTTATCCTGTGTTGCTGACTTCCCCGGACTGCCGGCTTTGCGAAGTGGTTCGCGGAGAGCTTTTCGGCATATCGGGGGCTTTCCAAGAAGGAGCTTGATGTGAAGCTGGCATCTGGAAAAGGCCTTGGAAAGTCGGATGGCATCCGGCGAGAGGAAGTTTGGGCCTTCCTTTCTGGAGAGAAGCACAAGATAGGCTTTCTCGGTGACCAGGGCGTCATTGGTTCTGAAGCTGTTCGAGAAATACCTGATGAGGCTTTGGAGCAGCTAGAACAGGAGGAAGCCGAACTTGGCGCTTGGATGCAAGCGGCACAGAGGCAAGCTTCCGTGGAGTCTACTGGAAAGAGCAGACCATCCAGTGAGGAGTCAAGCGGGAAACCTGACTCTGACAGCGGGGCAGGTTCGTCTAAGAAGAGAACCCGCCGGAGTAAGAGGGGGAAGAGTCATCATCGCAGCAAGGGGCAGCATGAGGACTCTCCTGACTTGGAAGTTCCTCTTACTATCGATGAGGATGTGCCAGTGGATGCTGACGAGCCTCCAGAGAAGAGAAGCCGAGAAGAAGAGACCGTCGGTGAAGGTATGATTCTTCCTTTTTCTCTTTCCATTTCTTTTCATGGGATTTTTTCCATGTTCTGATTTGCTTCTTGTTTCTGCTTTTCTTCTTTTTTTTTTTTAGCAGAGGAAGACTTGGTGATGCCTGAGGTCCCAACCGATGAGGTGGTGATGGATCCTGTTGAGGCACCTGAAGAAGAACCGAGGGACTCTGGAGTAAATCCAGAATCTCCAATTGGTACGACTTCTTTTGCTCTTCTTTTTTTTTTGTTTGTGACTTGGTTTGCTAACATTTTTTTTTGTCAGCTGACTTGCCACAGGGTTCTGATGACTTTGAACCATCGATGGACGCAAATGTTGATGATGCTTCCGATGAGTTCATGGAGGAAGAAAGTGTTCCGCCAGTCGTCGAAGAAGGTATTTTGTAGTTATAACCCTGATAATGATTTTCAAACAGGATTATATTCATACCTTTTTGTGTTTCTTTTGGCAGGTTTTGAAGTGACAGGGGAGGGTCCGTCGCTTCCAGAGCAAGGGATGCCAGAGGTTAATCCAGAGGTAGAGACTCCTGGGACCAGTTCTGACAATGTTGAGGAGATTCCTCGCGCTGAGATTCCTTCCCGAGCAGGAGCAGCTTCAACTGGAAAGAGTTCTTTTGTTACTCTTTCAACGGATGATGACATGAGCAGCCGACCAACGGAGTTGGGCGAATCTTCAGCTGGGCCATCTCTTCTTTTTGCGAAGAAGGTGGTGGTGCGAGTTCTGAGCTCTTGGATTGAGACTCTCTTTTCTGGGCACTTGGAAGCCGGATTTAGCATGATCCAGCATGTGCGTGAGATTCTCGGTGATGCTGAAGAAGCTGGTCTGGATGTCACATATGACAGGGGCGATCGTTAATAGGATCATTGAGCTGGGTGACAAGTGGTTTGAGAACATGGGTTTTCCTGACGATCAATTCTTCAAGGAGATGTTCTTGGACCCTGCGGATAAGGCTCAATCTGACCTGGATGAGGCTACAGAAAGCAAGAAGCAGGCAGTCCGAGAGAGGAACTTAGAAGAGATAACCATCATTAGGCTGACACATGACCTTAACATCCTTGATAGGGAGGTCGATGAGGCCAGGAAACGTCTTGAGCATCTGCAGGCACGAGTCGCTGCCAAGTGGACTGAAATAACAGAGGCTCGTGAAAGGGAGACTGCTCTGATTCATCGAGTTGCGGATGCCATTCGAGTTCTCAAAAGGAAGTCTGATGAGGACAAACAATGGAAAACCGCTCGAGGGAAGCTTTCCAGTGCAGAAGAAGGGTTACAGCCCACCCCAGCATCTCATGGCAGGTTCCTGAAGAAGCGTGCCTTGGAATCCTTGACGGATGAGGCCAAAAGCTTGCTTAAGGAGCTGAACTCTTAGCTGGAGACCATTTTTGATTGAGCTCCTGTATATTTTTTATAACAGAAACTATCTTTCTTTCTTCTTTTGGTACCACTTGTATTTTTTTGGTACTCTTTTTTTTTGTAGTGCTTGTGAACACTTTTTTTTTTTGGTACCACATGTATTTTTTTTTTGTACTCTCCTTTTTTTTTGTTATCCCTACGCTCACTTGAATCTTTTTGTGATAAAAGTAATTTCTAAATGGGATGCTCTTTTTTTTTTTTTTTGTTATCCCTACGCTCACTTGAATCTTTTTGTGATAAAAGTAATTGCTAAATGGGATGCTCTTTTTTTTTTGTTATCCCTACGCTCACTTGAATCTTTTTGTGATAAAAGTAATTGCTAAATGGGATTTGATCAAAAGGTTGTCATTTTGTGAAAATCTTTTGTCAAGTAATTTGTTTTGGCATGAAAGCCAGGTTTTTGTTTGTGGCATGGAAGCCAATTTTGGCATGAGAGCCAGCTTTTCTTGTGGCATTGATAGCCGAGTTTTTTTTTGTGTGGCATCTATAGCCAGTTTTGGTGGCATTGATAGCCGAATTTGTTTTGTGGCATCGATAGCCAGTTTTTTTTTGAAATCCAAGTTTTTTGTTTGTGGCATTGATAGCCGGTTTTGTTTTGGTGGCATTGATAGCCGGTTTTGTTTTGGTGGCATTGATAGCCGGTTTGTGGCATTTATAGCCTGTTTTGATGGCATTTATAGCCGGTTTGGTTTTCAAAAAATGCAAGTATCGACTAAAAGTCACCTCCCTGCTGAATGTTCTTGCAAGTATCGATGGAATGTCGCATCCTTGCTCATTCGGTTGCGAGTATCGATGGAATGTCGCATCCTCGCGGATTTGGGTGCAAGTATCGATGGAATGTCGCATCCTTGCTTTTCAAAAATTTTGGTTTTGCGGGTACTGACTTGATGTCGTTTCCCCACGATTTTTTGAAATTTGTGGTTTTCTCGAACCTTTGGGTTATGGATATCAACTGAAATGTTGCGTCTCCATGGTTTTTTTTTTTTTAGGTTTTTTCGAACCTTTGAAATTTGGGTTGTGGATATCAACTGAAACGTTGAGTCTCCACAGTTTTGGATTTTGCAAGTATCGACGAAATGTCGCTTTCCTGCGATTTTGGAAGTGTCGAACATGGTTCATATGCTTCCGATTTGTGCGAGTATCGACTAAGCGTCGCTTCCTCGCGGTTTTTTGAAAAACCATTTTTTTTGTTTAAAGACACGAGGGTCATAAGTTTTGACCTAAAACCATTTTGGCGGTAAAAGGCAGGGTGGACTAGGGTGGAAATCCCTGAATCCGGATTTTGTTTCAAACCATGAATTTTGGGTTCAAGGGTTGAAAATTTTGGTCAAGTTAGGGAAAGGTTCCTAAACTTGGATATATATATATATATATTTTTTTTTTTAACAATGAAACGATGAAAGTAAGCATTGTTTTAGATTTCTAGAAATTTCAACATTTGATATGAAAATTCTAAAAAAAGGGTGGGTTTAGCGAGCGTGTACCTGGAAACCAGTTTTGGCCGTACAGGCATTGCTCTTACTCAGTTGGGTAAGTCTTCAAGGGTAGTACCGCTTTAAGAACTTGCCGTTGATGGGCAGCATACATCTGTCACCTTCCATGTTTAGGAGTGCGTATGCGCCTTTGGAGAAAACCTTGTCGATGACGTAGGGTCCCTCCCATTTTGGCTCAAATTTGCCTTTAGACTTGTGAGCGAAGACCATTGGTCTTTTTACCGCAAGAACCAAGTCACTCTTTTTGTAGGCGCGTTGCCTGACCTTTTATCAAAAGATCCTGCCATACGTGCTTGGTAAAGTTCAATGCTTTGTTGAGCTTCGAGCCGTCTCTCATCGATATTGTCCAGCTCATGGAGTCGCAATTTGACATTGCTTTCTTGAGTCATGTCATTTTGCAAGGATACCCTCAAGGAAGGAATTTGTACTTCCAAGGGCACGACAGCTTCGCATCCATAGACCAAGGAGAATGGTGTGCTATGGGTTGGTCCTCGAACGGTGGTTCGATAGGCCCACAAAGCTTCAGACATTTTGTCGCTCCAGTCTCTTTTGTGACTAGAGACTATTTTTTTTGAGGATTTTGCAGAGTGTCTTGTTGAAAGCTTCTGCTAACCCGTTTGCTGCCGGATTGTATGGAGTCGAAGGACAGCTTTGGATTTTGTATTTGTCGCAAAACCTGTAGAATCGATGATCCCGAAACTGTGGTCCGTTATCATGGACGAATCTTTTGGGTATGCCGAAACGACAAATGATGTTGGTGCGTAGGAACTGAAGGACTGATGAGGTCTTCATTTCGTTAAACGCAAATGCTTCTGACCACTTGGAGAAGTAATCCGTAGCGGCGAAGATGAAGCGATGACCTTTGCTTGAAGGGGGAGAAATAGAACCTATGATGTCCATACCCCAGGCTTCGAAAGGCCATGAGATCGCTGTAGGATGCAGCCATTCTGGAGGCATGTGAATGTAGTCTCCATGAACTTGGCATTGTTGGCAGCGCTTAGCAAATTGCATTGCGTCAGCTACCATGGTAGGCCAGTAATATCCTAACCTTTTTATCTGATCATAGAGCTTAGGTCCAGCCTGATGAGCTCCACAAGGACCAGCATGAACTTCTTTGAGTGTTTCTTCAGCCTCTTGTTGTGACAAGCAGCGTAGAAGTACTCCGTTGAAGGATTTCCTGTAAAGGATTTTTGAAGGAATATCCAAATGAAAGCTTGGGGTTCGCCTTTGGATGCTTACCCGTTCTTTTGGATCTTCAAGTAGGATTCCGAACATAATGTAATCAATGAACGGATCCCTCCAGTCGCCGATTGAAGTTTGAAGGATTGAAATCCGACTTCCAACCACCTGGTGGCATTCAGCAACTGCTTGGTGCGTGTTAAGAGGAGGAAGGATTCTTCTTTCGCACACTGTGATTTGCATGTTTTCCCCTTCCTGGATTGCCATGGATGCGGCAAGTCCAGCTAGGGCATCTGCATGTATGCTTTCACCTCTACGAATGTGGGTGATGTGACAGATGTCAAACTTTTGCAGAAGTGATTGTGCCTTGTTGTAGTAAGGCAGCAAATCTGGCTTCCTGACTTCAAATTTCTGATTCATCTGGTTGACGATCAGTTGAGAGTCTCCAAAGACTTCCAGCATGGTGATACCGGATTCGATGGCGAGTTCTAATCCTAAGATCAGAGCTTGATATTCAGCTGCATTGTTTGTGCATGGTTCCAGTAGCGAGAAAGCGTGTGGAATCATGTATTTGTCGGGGCTAACAAAGAGGATGCCAACTCCCGAGATCAGCTGTCATTTTTCATTCGTCCTGGTTGCACCGTCAAAGTACATGTCCCAGGAGGCACTTTGTGAGAAAGTCTCCACATTGTAGACTGGTTCGTCTGGGAGATCATCTCTAAGCGAAGAATCTTTAGGCAATGGATGCTCTGCGAGGAAGTTCGCTAGAGCTTGCCCTTTGATTGCTTTTTGTGGTACATACCTAATATCAAATTGTGACAGAAGGATGGACCATTTTGCCAGTCGAGCATTGAGAGAACCTGCCTTTGTGACAAGGACCTTCAAGAGGTTGACCCTCGAGACCAGGTATACTGTGTTGGAAAGCAAGTAGTGACGCAGCTTTTGTACGGCGAACATCACTGCAAGGCATTCTTTTTCAACTGGAGAGTAGCGATGCTCTGCACCACTAGCATGCGGCTGAGGTAATATAGAGCAGCTTCTTTTCTTTGATCATTTTCTTGCGCAAGCAGAGCTCTCAAAGAGTGATCAAGGGCTCTTGTGTACAAGATGAATGGTCTTCCAGTGGTAGGAGCAGCTAACACTGGGGGTTTTGTCAGGTATGACTTGATGTCTTGGAAAGCAGCTTCACAGTCAGCATCCCAGACAAAGTTTACACCTTTTTTCATCAATCGGGAGAATGGACGGCATTTCCCCGAAAGATTGGAGATGAACCGTCTGATGTAGGCCAATCTCCCTTGAAGCCCTTTGAGTTCTCTCAAGGTTCTTGGAGAGGGCATTTCTAGAATGGCTTTGACTTTTATAGGGTCAAGCTCTATTCCAGCTTTCCGAACTAAGAATCCGAGGAACTTACCCGACGAGACGCCGAAGAAGCATTTCAAAGGATTCATTCGCAGTTTGTGTTTGCGGAGCCGGAGTGTAAGTGCTCTCATCAGACGATGCTTCGGAAGAGCTATAGTCCCGAATTATCACATTACAGGAAGCTCTGACGGGAGACGTAGCCTGATCGGAGTCAGACTCATCCTCGGATGTAAGAGGATCGTCTATCTAGCAATTTTCTCCATTTTCAGGAGTTAAGGGAGGATGTACCTGGTGGTCTTCAGGGACTTCAGGCTCTGGATTGCGAGGAGGCTCGTTGATGCATTCTTGCTCTTGTTCTAGAGCGAGTCGCTGCAAGATCCTTGCATATTCTTCAAGATCAGGCATGGGAACCGGATCTTCTTCTTCATCAACTCTTTGTGGCTCAACATGGTTGATTTCCACTGCAGTAATGAGAGGTGCTGGGCCAACAACATTTTCTTGTACAGCTTCTTGGTCTTCTTCATCATCAGACCAGGATCCTTGTGGCTGTAGGGGGTTATACCAGATTACTGGCATAAGATGAGACTCAGGAACCCATTCTTCATCGGAGAGATATTCTCCTGTTTCAAGGGACTCCTCCCACTCATCTGTGTAGTTGGATTCGAATCCATCATCGGTGTCGCTGGACTCGTATCCATCAATGGAGAATCCAACTACCGAATTGCAAGAGTATGATGCCTCCTGCATGGCTTCTTTGAATTGAGGTGGCATGAAATCACTGAGAGTGAATTTTCTTACCCCCTTTGAAGTCTCTGGAAGGGATATTTTTGTTGCCTCCAGTGAAATGGTAGAGGAAGCCTCTGCCTTTTCTTTGACCTCTAGTTTTGGCTGGGTCTTCTCTTGCCGTTTGAGCTTGAGGAGATGTTTCTTAGCCTGCCTTTGCTGTTGAGCTGTAGGCTTTGTTTTCACGACCTCCCAATTTTCATCTTCCAGGAGATCGGGATGTACCCATATCGGTTGTCCGTCTGGTGTCGGGTAAGGAACCAGTTCCTCGGACGCTTGGATTGAGTTTATCACCTTGAAAGAAGTAGTGATCTTCTTCTTCGGTGATTTTGATGTTTGTCCACATGACACCATGTTGACGGAGGCAGACCCATAGTTTTTGTCAAAGGTGATGACTCTGTTTTTCCACATCTCATTTATTTTCTCCCTCACAACGAAGCATTGATTGAGAGGATGCGAGATCATCTGGTGGTATGGACAGCACCGAGGATCGTTGGTTTTGCCAACATCACCCGGTCTTTTTGGTTCAGGCAAGGTGAGCTTGCCGTTTGCCATAAGAGCCCCGAAGATTTCATCAACATCTTCATCAAACGGGTATTTCTTCTCTACTCGTTCTTTGAAGGCATCAGAGAGTTCAGGTCTCTTACCAGCAGCTTTGTTTTCAGCTTTCTTTGGTGGCTGAGGAGCTGACTTGGTCTGCACATTGAGGACCTCTTTCTTCTTTGGTTTTGAGGTCGTAATGGCGGTTGGCTCTTTTCTTGATGATTTCTGACTGTTGAGGTCCTTAATCACCGTTTCAGCTTCCATGGAAGCTTCTAGGAGTTCTCCTAGGTTTTTTGATTTGTTGCCGATGATCATGGAGCGGATTCTGGCTCTCATGTTGTTTCGGCAGATGTCGACTAGCGACGCTTGTGGCAATACATCAGAGCATTTGTATGCCATTGCTTTCCACTTGTGAATGAAGTCATATGTTGATTCATTCTCCCCCTGTTTTAGGCTGCACAGCTGAGCCATAGTAGCGGGATGATCTTCACCTTTGAAGTGAGTCAGGAAGCGTGTCTCTAGCATGGCCCAGTTTTGGATTGAGTCCTCCGGCAGAGTGGAGTACCAATCGAAGGCCGTACCTTTTAGGGTACTTGCAAAGAGGCGGATCTTGAGTGCATCTTGATCTGCGATAGCTCCCGTCAGGATCTTGAAGTGGATGACGTGCTGTCTGGCTGATCCTTTCCCCGTATATGTTTGGAGAGTAGGATGCTTGAATTTGGTGGGGAACGGGACCGAGTCCATCCATAAGGGATATGGTGGCTTGATCCCATGCTCCTTGAGTATATCCTCTTCTTTTGCTTTGGCGAGGATACCATCTACGTCCTTTTTGGTAAGGGCGCGTGACTCATTTTCTTCTCTATTTACCTCGTCGTCTTGATGATTCGGAGGAGGTTCATTGTTCGCCTGATTTTGGAAGGCGAGGAGAAGGTTTTCCATCAGAGTTTCAATCCTCTGCTGGCCCTGTTCCAACTGCTGGATGCGGGTGATCGCATCTTCTGGAGGTGGATTGCGGGGTGGTGGCTCAGAATTTGTAGCCAAGACATTCATCCTTCGTGATTCGAACGAAGAAACTGTCCTGGTGACTGAGCTGGGGCTCATTCTTTTTGAAGAAGAGCTTGAGGAAGGATCACTCTGCTGTCCTTTGCTTGAAGGAGCAGGGGATTCTTCTGAATGTCTTCTTGTCCTTGAGACGCTGCGGGTCATCGGACGTCGGACATGGATTTTTGTTGTTGATTTTTGGCGCCTTCTGGTTTTTCCAACCATATGGACGGCAACAACTTGGTTGGGTCTTTCTTTTTCGACCCATTTAGGAGAGACTTGAAGTGTGGGAGGCTGAGTCCTTTGCTTCTCTAGTCTCTTTTGTCGGTACGACGCGCGACGGCGTATATGACGAGCAATTTGAGCTTCGGTCAGCTCTGACTGGGCTTTGACGATGAAGGATGTGCTCCCTCGGGCGCAGCAGCCGAGCCTGTCTTCTTTGTAGCTGGGCAAGGACAGGATGCGAACCCTGTCCTTCGCCTGTTGCAGCGAAGCTTTGAATTTTTGAAGTTCGGCCCCTGTAGAGATGAAAGGTCGAACTGCAGGTTTGTAGGCCTTAGCAGGTGCTTGTGGAGGCCTTGTGATGCATGACTTGATTTTGGGCTTGTAAGAACAAGCCGGCTCATGCTGGGTTGACTTGGAAGTCAAGTCGGAGATGGGTCTCTCCTCTTTCATGTAGGCAAGAGGATAGAACTGGTTCTCCTTAAGTGGGGCCAGGAATGCTGGCTTAGTGGATGTCTGGGACCTTCTCTGTTTTGGTGAAGGTCTTGGGGACCAAGTCTTGGGGTAGACCTGGTTGTTTGCAGGTTGAGGCTTCGTGGGGCTGCCACGGGCTTCAGGCCTTCTGGTGCTCGCCTTTGGTGTCACGGTAGTGACACGTTGAGAGGCGAGTTTCTGCTTCTTGGAGGGAGCAGTTTGTTCCTCAGGAAGTGGGAATGGTCCCAGCGTCCCAAAGACGATAGTCCGGGGAGTCGAGGTCGACCCAGAGTTCGGAGAGTTGCCAAGGGAGTTGACACTTCGGCAGCTGATGGGGCGCTTGTAGGTGCGCGTGGTTTGCTTCTGTTGAAGCATGAGTTGGTGCTTGTTTTCGTCGAAAGTAATGGTTAGTGAAGCTGCCATTGTTAGTTTTCGAAAATTTCTGAAACAAGACCACATCCATTAGTAATCACAAGAATATAATGATCATAAATGGGAAGTTCTATGGTTTCGTCTTTTCAAATTGCTCGAGGTAGATGACCTAAGCAATATGAGGAAGGCAAAATGCCATAGAAGGTACAATTGTTCTGATCGCAGGTATGGTAAGCCCAGAATGGGCATCCCAGTGACTGCTAGAAGCAATTGTGAACTTAAATTCGACTTATCGAGAAGCAGAGCTTGCTCGAGGTAAGAAGAATATAAAGTTGGAGTTACAGATGTGCCGGTCGCAATACAGTAGACCCTGAAAGGGCGTACTAGTACCGCTAGACACAAATGTTTTGAGACCGCATCCATGAATTGAGATTCTCTGTTTTGAAAGGTCAAGATTGGATTCATCAAAGAGAGCAGATGGTATTCCGATCTAAACACGGGCTCAGCGATTTCCGCGAGCGCCAGTGCTCAGAAAGAAATGAACCATAATTTCTCGGATCTGAATCTAAAGATGACGAGTTTTTTTTTTGAAAAGTCAATATCGGGTTCATCAAAGAGAGCAAAAGGCACTCCAATCTGAACACGGGCTCAGCGATTTCCGCGAGCGCCAGTGCTCGAAAGGAGAAGACCAAGATTTCTCCAATCTAAACCCAAAATGACGGAAGTTTTTTTTTTTGAAGATTTTGAAGATTTTTTTTTTTTTTAAATCTTTTTTTTTTATTTTATTTTATTTTTTTATTTTTTTTAAGATTTTTTTTTTGAAAAAAAAAATTATTTTTATTTTTTTATTTTAAAATTTTTATTTTTTTTTATTTATTATATTTTTTTGTTTAAAAGACGAGAGAGTACACATAGGCCTCCTAACCCGGTCTTATGAAATCTTGATTGATAGAATTGCCTCCAGGTAAGGGTAGGATTACTTAATGAACCCGTTTGGAGGACCCTTGCCTAGAACAGTCAAGCTGTCTCCACACTCTGGACAAGGCTTTTCTTTGAATCAACCATGATCAAAGAACACAGTTGGTTTAACCTTAGTGGTCTATGTCTTTTTTTTTTTTTTTTATATATATATATTTTTTTAATTTTTTTTATGAACTCATCGAAGAGAAACAATGGCCCAAAACCTTAGTCGAACAGGCTCAACATTTCTGCAAGCGCGATGAACGATAGGAACGGATCAAGGTTTCTCAATTTTGAATCCAAATTGAGAAATCTAAATTTTATATATATATATATATTTTTAGATCTTTAATGAACTCATCGAAGAGAAACAATGGCCCAACCCCCGATCCGAACACGGTCTCAACGATTTCCGTGAGCGCCAGTGCCCAGAAGGGAGAGGATCAAAGTTTCTCAATTTTGAATCCAAAAATGAAAAATCTGATTTTTTTTTAAATTTTTTTTTTTTGAAAAGAGAAAGAGTGGAAATAAATTCAAAGAATTAGAAATTTCCAAACAAAAAATCTCATCTCATTTTTTTTTTAGATGCGGAATTCAACATAGGCCACCAATTATAAAGTAGCCAAGGAATCGAGAAAAGAAATATGAGCATAGAGCAAAATATATGATATGCAAATATTTCATTTCTAGCATCGTGTTCTCAAATAAACGAGTCCCACCGGGTGTGCCAGCTTGATGGACCGCGCCCCGGATGCTCGGGTTCCTACCGAGGTCGGCGGACGTGGGAGTCCGTTTGGTTCCGACCCTTTCGTAACCAGGGGGCAAAGGGGCGTGCATCAACATTTCTTTTTTTTGTGTGTGGGTGTGCCAGATTTTCTATTTTTACTTGGAATTGCAAGTGGTGATCCGGAGATCAACCTTCGCAAGTAAAAATGAAATCAACTTCTTTCAAGTTTTCCATTGCACAAATATTTAAGAAAAGAGACATTTTCTTGATTTGCCGTGAAAGGCGATTTTTTTTGGCATTTATAGCCGATTTTGGCGTTTATAGCCGATTTTTGGCGTTTATAGCCGATTTTTGGCATTTATAGCCGATTTACAATTCTTATCAATAATGAAAGACAAGAGTTGTGATTTTTGTCTCTTTTGAAAAAATACAAACTACAATGAAAAGCAAGAAAAGGAGGATCTAACTTCTCAGGAGATTGTGGGGGACTCGTTTAGATTGACGGTCGCAAGCCATATGTGGGCTTCGCCATCATCCATGCAGATGAGAATAGAGGATGCTATTGATTCGCTTGGCTTGGCTATAACCTCAGGTTTTTAGAGGACAAAGACCAAAAGGAGGTCCTATGTCCAATAAAAAGCCGAGTAGACGGGCTGAAAAGCCATATCTAAGCCATTGGAGGCAGGAGGAGAAGGCAAGGACCTTGGGGGGGGGGGGGGTACCCCCCAAGGGACTTTTGTCACCTTGTTGCGGTGGCCGGTGTAGAACTTCCGCAGAGTTTTCTCTCTTTTTTCTTTCTCTGGATTTCTGTGCTTCTCTCTGTCTGTGTGTCTGTCTCTTTTTTCCGATCTTCTGTGACTGTCCTTTCTTCTTGGAGAGCTCTCCTATTTATAGGCTTTTAGGTAGCCTTTTAGGAGAGTTTATGGGCTTTTATTGTTATTTAAGCCGCATAATGGGAGGAGTTACAAAATTGAATTGTTTATTTTGTAACTTCTTTTTCTTGGCTTCTGATTGGCCGGAGGAGATTGAGGGCATTTAATCGCCTTTAATCACCATGATGGGAGGAGTTTCATGGGTTAAATGCCATGAATCTCTTGACTTGTAACTCCCGAATGCTTGCTTCTGATTGGGCCGTCCAAAGAAATGGATTAAGGACTGTAATAAAGTTAGTCAATTAATCGCATTAAGTGGTCGCTGAGCAGCTGAAGAGTCGCGGGCCGTGCCACGTCTTTTGGGATTCTTCTGTCGATGATCATCGATGGATCTTCATGTAGATCGACATCAGATGACCATGTAATTTCAGTTGTTTGTCGCCAACAGCGGGTCGGTGCCATCTGTCCTGTCGATTTCTCGATCGGTCGGGTAGAAAGCACACTTTTTTTGTTTGATCGGGTGGCGATCAATATTGTTTTCGATACTCTTGATGATTGACCCGTGTTTTGGACGGATGTCAGATGACTTGGTGTCTCAAAAGCATGAATTTTGGAAAGTACCAGAGGCTGGGCTCTTCGAATCGCGAAAAAACGGCGAAAACCGGGGTTTCCGGGGCCTTCCCGGCGACCCCGGGTTCCAAGGTCGCCGGCGACCCTGGCCCAGGGTCGCAGGGGTCTGCGACCCTGGGGGGGTTTTCCCCCTTTTGTGTCCCGTTTTGTGTCCGTTTTTGCTGTTTTTCGATTCTTTTTTCTCCTGTACATTTCCTTGACATTCTGACCATTTATTGGCCTAATTTCTTTGTAGGAAACCTGATGAGAATCCTTGCATTTTATTTTGCAAAGTTTCCAATTTCCTGAGAAAGCCGAAGACTTTGTCGCGCAGAGCTGCCGATTTTCCGTCAGAAGCTGAAACTGGGTAAAACGATGTCGGAATGACCTGAAATTTGGTGTGAAGCCTGCTGAGCAATAAATAAGACCAACCATAGGCTTTTGTTTGAGTTTTGAAGCCGTTTGGGATCCTATCACCAGTAGACTTGCTTTTTGTCGCGATGAAGATGTCGCGGTTTGATGTGCGGTCAACCGATGTCCGATTGACTTGAAATTTGACAGGGAACCTATTGGAGTCATTTTAAGATGATCAATAGGCTCTGTCTTGGAAACCATGGTCCCGGAGAGCTTTGCCGCCGAGAGGCCTGATTTGGCTTCCGAGCGTCAAACTATGGTCAAATGTCGTGGAAATGACCTGAAATTTGACGTGTAGCCCTTTATAAGCATTTTGAAGCCGTCCATGTGCTCTATCTGATAAGTAATGGCCTCGGTGGTTCTCGCCGCCGAGAGGCTTGATTTAGCTGTTCGAGGGTTGATGTAGGGTCAAACGTTGTCGGTTTGACTCGGAACTTGACGTGGAGCCTTTTGGAAGTATTTTGAGACCATCCATCGGCCCTGATCGAAGATTTGGTGTCTCCGATGCTTTTGTCGTCGAGAGCTCCTTTTCAGCTGTCGGAGAAGCGAAGTTAGGCCAAATGATTTTGAAATGGCCCGAAACTTCTTGTGTACTCCTCTTTTGGCTGTCTTGAAGAATCTTGCAGTTTTTGTTTGATTCTGACAAGATTTGATTTTTGGAAGCAGCATTGCCTATTTATGGCAGGTTGCGACTTCATGTAGCTCTTTGGATCTTAAAGAGGCAAAGTGACATTTTTGGTGTCAACAAACCCGAGGTCAGTCCCAGGGTGTATGATCCCAAAGTTTTAGGAGCGACTGGGTGTATGAACCCTAAGTCAATCACTTGGTGCGTGAACCCAAAGTTTAGGGAAGACTGGGTGTATGAACCCGAGGTCAGTCCAAGGGTGTATGAACCCAAAGTTTTAGAAGCGACTGGGTGTATGAGCCCTAAGTCAGTCCCTGGGTGTGTGAAATCAAAGTTTAGGGAAGACTGGGTGTATGAACCTCAGGTCAGTCCCAGGGTGTATAAACCCAAAGTTTTAGGAGCAACTGGGTGTATGAACCCTAAATCAGTCCCTGGGTGCGTGAACCCAAAGTTTAGGGAAGACTGGGTGTATGAACCCGAGGTCAGTCCCAGGGTGTATGAACCCAAAGTTTTAGGAGCGACTGGGTGTATGATCCCTAAGTCAGTCCCTGGGTGCGTGAACCCAAAGTTTAGGGAAGACTGGGTGTATGAACCCGAGGGCTGTCTCTTTGGCGCTGGCTTAGACCAACATGAGGCCGAACCTGCGTGAAGCGCGTAGCTAGCACGAGGGCGATACCAGCATGAGGTCGAGAATATGGCGCTGCTGCCGCGATGCACGAAGTCGAGATCTGGCACGTAGCCAAGATGCAAGAGATCGAGATCTGGCGCGCGGCCGAGATGTAGGAGCGCGGGGCTCTGGATGACTGATGGCATTAGAGGACCGTGCAATCAAGGCTGAAAGCAGAGGACCGTGCCGTCGAAATGACGGTAGAGGATCATACGATCGAAGCCGATAATAGAGGGTCGTGCCGGTGTCATCGAGGCTGATGGCGCCATCGAAGCTGACAGTAGAGGACCGTACCGCCATAAATGACGGTAGAGGGTCGTGCGATCGAAGCTGACGGGCGGTTAAAGCTAAGTGATGATAGGCGACATCTAGCTGCCTCCCGAGCTGGAGGAGATTTCTGCCGAGTTGGGGGCTGCGACTGAGCTGGAGACATCCGCCGAGCTGGAAGCTGTCTGGTCGTTTTCGTGGAGGTTGAAATACTCTTGAGCTTGGGCTTCGTCTGCTTCTTGCGTGACGAACTGGTTTACCCTGGTCATCAGTGCTGCCATAGTGACCATGAGATGCATGACCAAGTCTCTCCTAAGCTCGTTGCCTGGTAGGAGGGCTTGTTGGAAAGACATGACTGCTATTGTATCTGAGGCATTTTTGATCTGGCTGTAGACAGTCCAGAACCTTTTGGCGAACTGCGTGATATTCTCGGTCTGCTTCATTCTGAGGGCCATCAGGTCGGCGGTTGACCTGGGGATACACTGTGAGCTTGGAACTTCGTCATGAAGGAATTTTGGAGCTGCTGCCAACTTTTGATCGATCCTTGGGGGAGTACGCAGAACCATTTTAGGGGGAAGTCCCGGAGGCCGGAAGAGAAGATTCTGCAGTTCAGATGGCCTGCATCGCTCCACACCGACATCCTCTGAGTGAAGTGCCGGAGGTGTGCTACTGGGTCGGAGGTCCCATCGTATACGACGAACCTCAGGACGCTGAAATCTTGATGAAGGGGGAAGCTTCTGACTTCTGGAGAGAGGGGAGACGTACCGAGATCGTGAGAATTCGGCAAAGCTCGAATGAGACCGGCCATCTCCAAGTTCCGCTGGACTGCTTGCTCGATGTGTCGATCAAGCCACTCTCTGAAGTCGTGGTTGTTACCCGAGCTTTCACCATGAGCTTGGTCGCTTCTGTTGTCCTTCAGGGTGCACTTTTTGGAAGGTGGATTCGGGGTCGAATCCTTAGAGGATGAACCCGATTGAGTATCCTGCTGTCGGACGCTTGCTGGACCAGATCTTACGCCTGACCTTTCTCGGCAGGGGACCGTCAACAGCTGTGTCGACAGTGTCAATGGCTCCTTTCCCTTTCTGGTTCTTCGAGGCATGGTGTTTGGGAAGATGACTTTTTGATCTCTTCCCACAGATGGCGTGTCACACCCCGAAACCGGGCCCTACAGTGATCCGACCTCGGGATGCGAAATTTTGGGAATAAATTTGAAACTTTTGTTATATTTCATAAGATCCGCGTGAATGAGGAAATAAAATTCCGTCATGACCAGAGTATATTTTCGCGGAAGCTAATCATGGTGTTATGACCTAGAGTCCGTGGCCATCGGATTCCATGTCGCACTCGACCAATATCATAAAGCCATCACATAAGTAGACTGGTACTGATCATAAATCACAAAATACTGAGCTGGTAGTAACAAGACTATTTGTTTCCCACATATTCAAGTTACAATTAACAAATGTTTTAATTACAAACCCAATGACCAAGGCTAACAAAGCCATACAAATAAACCACTAAATAACATACTACCCCAAGTGATATTACGAGCTCCGGTGCCAAACTTGACATCTATATGACATCAAAGGGCAGTCTCTCGCGTCAGACCGGCGGCTCTACCGCCTCCTCCGATCAAACACCTAAAAATAGAAAGAGAGGAAACTGGCACCAAATAAACAGGGTCAGACACGACGGTCTGGCAAGCAAATAAACAAGTAATATGTAACATGGGCATTTATAAAACCTCATGGAATCATTGTAAATCCATTTAAAGAATAGAAACAATAATAGCAATAAATCATGATAAAACGATCGAAAGACCGAACGTAAATATCAAGGCAAATAGACGAACAGTCTCTGGAGCAAAAATATCTCGAAAAGATAACAGCCTACGCAAAACATTTAATAATTGGAAATACATTTAAAATCCTGAATAATAGAGACAATATGATAAAAGATCGATTTCATAAGCATTAACAAGTTCAAAGAATATAATGAGTATAAACAACAAGAATCATAAAACAAATTAATAAACAGATAAAACATTGGCAACCACACATAGGTATATTCTCCTATTACCGAAGTAACAAGAGCAGACAGAACCGTAGCCACTACACGTGGGACCGGAAACAAAATCAGAACCGTAGACACTACGCGTGGGACCGGCAGATAAAAACCGTTGCCATGGTCGGTACAGACAGAATCCAAACTGCATCTGGCGGACAAATTAAAGATCCCAAGTCGGGTGATCAGCCCGACAAGGTGACCTAAGCCTAGTGGTGCCTTTAGTTTTCAAAACTCGAACCGATAAAAAATCAAACCATAATAATCCCTTTGGCTCATGGGCTCACACTACAAAGCTCTGGCCCTGTCTTGCCTCGAGGTTTTATTCTCGAAATAATAGTCTCTTTGGCTCATGGGCTTGCACTACAAAGCTCTAGCCCCATTTTGCCTCGAGGTTTTATTTTCAAAATAATAGTCTTATCGATGAATTCCCGAATGTGGCGAACCACTCCAATCTCCTTCCAAAATGATTCGGAGAAAACATACGAATTTCAAGGGTAAACCACTCAAATACGCATCAAAGTAGTTTGTATAAAATCATGCGATCAATCCTTTCGAACATGGAAAACCATATGATTTTATAACAAATCACCGATGCTATTCAAATTAGTTTACCGAAGAATAAAAATACATTTTCTGACTTGAAATGGAATGGAATAGTGTAGAATGAATTAATGACTTACCAAGGAACAGTCCCAATACACATTTAACCTTTAAACATTGATTAATAAAAGAATGTGTTTGATGCCAATGAAAATCCACAACATTTAAATGATAAAGTGCGCATTGAGACTTGAAAGATTCCCGGGTAATTTCACATATGCTCACTCTCTCATTGTTCTCATTCCCATTTCAAAATTTCCAAGTATCACAATTAACCCCAAACTTTCATGGGCTCTTCGGCATAAAAAAGAGATTAATGGGCGTTAAGATGAAGAGGAAAGATGGGGTGAAATGGGCCTAAAACAGGTTAGGAATTGGCCTAAAAACAAGCTGGAACAGGGCCTTAAACAGGCTGAAAATAGGCCTCAAAACAGGGCCTTAAACAGCCCAGAAATTGGGCCAAAAACAGCCCATTCCAGAAGCTATAACGAGCCCAAGCTCGCTATAGCGAGATGGGCTTCCGTCCAGCGCGTGCAGGGGGGTTTTTCTCCCCTGATTTCAGCACTTCTTCCCCTCCATTTGATTTTTGTTTCCCTACCACTTCCTCTGCATCAAATCTAACATACTTTGGACTTCTCCTTGCCACACCAAATCCATTAAAACAACCATACATGAAATTCATTCCATTCTTATTCCAAACATCAAATATGAACATAATCATTTCATTCATCAAATTACTAACAATCTGCAACATAAATAGCTGATCCAAAGATGATTAGTTGAAGGACAAACCCAAGATTTAATATTAAACAATAATTTAAAAAAAAAAGATTAAACACAACCCAATGCTTAAACATTTCAAAGATAAAACCATATACCATATGGGAAACATAAGATAGGATATGAAATTCATGAAATCATTCATATGAAACAATAATCATCACATTAGCTGAATATTTTACTTGCCTCTAGCCAAGAATAGGGGGCAAATAACTCCAAGAGCACCTCTCTAATAGCAAAGCCCCAAAAATATCCAAGAGAAAACCCTTGAAAATCAATCTTTTGCAAATCTCAATGAAAACCCTTGCATGTATGATAAAAATACTCCAAATGGTTTGGAAAACAAAAATCTAAAGAAAGAAAAGCCATAGCTAACCTTTGGTGATTCAAACAAAGAAGAAGGGCTTGAAAGAGGGATCTTCTCTAGCTCAAATCTCTTGAAAAATACATCCTTGGAAAGCTTGGAAGGTGGGGAAGAAAGCTTGGAGATCAAATCTCCATTTAGCATCCAAGAAGAAGAGATATAAGAGGAGAGAGAGTGGCTGGAAAAGGGCTCCAGCCACAGCTGGAAAGATTGCAGGAAATGGGAGAAGAAGAAGAGGGTTCAGCCCTTTTTATAAAGTGGGCAAGTGGGTCCCATGGGCCCCAATCTTACAAAGGCTGAAACTAACATTTGCGGGTCCCGAATGAAAACGACGAAGAAGACAAAAACGATCAGCGAAATTTCTACTTTCCACAAAGTATATTTTCCCCAAATTCTGAAAATTTTGAAATTTTTGGACAGATTTAGTGAAAATATCATTTTTGCCCATTTTTCTCGAAAAACGCAATTTCAGAGCATCAAATCAAAATGGTCAAAACATGAAAGTTGTTCATCTTAATGAGATGATTCAAAATAAACCAAATTTTGAATTTTTAGAAATCAAGAGTAATTCCTCGTAAAAATACATATTACAAAGCCGGGTCAAACTAAAGTCAACGGTCTTCAAAAATCTCCAAGGCTATGAAAAATCTAGTCAAACTCAAAGACAAAGTCAAACCAACTCAAATCTCACTTAAAAAGTTAAACCACGATTAAAACAATACTAAATAGAGAAATTGGGGGTCGGGGTCTTACATCCTCCCCCCCTTAGAACCCATTTGGTTCTCCAAATGGTCTAAACCAAATCAAAATAAAAAACCCAAAAGACAAAAGAAAACATTGACACCCTACGCTGAACCTCGGTAACTGAGATACCCTCTGATCAAACCTGACGTTGAGATGCACAGTCAACAACACTCTGATTCGGTTGAAGGCTTCACACTGTTCCACATATCTGTTCAAGAACATACTTCTCTGACCAAACTGGTATTCAACAATTCTTCTAATCATCCCCTGGTGTCATCTGTCGTTCTCACACTGGATCATTTCTTTTACTTATCTCGTCAGTGACTATCGGTCCAAGAAACTGTAAGTTTTGTCTCTTTCTATCACCTTGGAATTCTGTGCCTTAAGTTATACCGAGCTGTACACCGTATGCCTGACACTTGCATGAAGATGTGATCGTAGACATGCCTTCACTGAAAAATCTTCATCCCGAAAAGTTCTGAAATTCCATATGGTTGTTCTAACTATATTTCTCGAATGCATCATCAGCTTCTGGCCTCCAAGTATATCGTCAATCCTTCTTCGTTTTGAAATCACAAACTCCAAATTCTATAGGTCTCCTGTCACTGACTTGGTCTGCTACAACACAGATGTCACCCTACTATACACCAAATGTTAAACTGCCATAACTTGCTGAGTCGTTCTGTGTCGAAACTTCGCATAGTTTGCTGCTTCAGTTTTCACTATTCCAGTCCTCTACCCTTGACATGTAGAGCCGACCTTGGAAATCCAATCTGTGTTCACAACTCCATATTCCAATCTTTCTGTGCTGTACTCAGAATTCCTGCCCACATCTGATTCCATCTGCTTGCTGCTCTTGATCTCTTACCTGATACTGTGTCATCAACAAAACAAACCTGCCAAGCTGGCATCATTCCCTGATAAGTTGAAACTTTCAATCCAAGTCTTGAATGATGTTTACTCTCTCATAGATCCAACTTTGTTTCCAACTGAACCAGTACACCCCCTGACATCCATCAACCCTTCAATTCTTACACTTTCAAACTCCAATCATAAGCTATTACAACTCATTCCATTCAATACAAAATAAAACTTAAAATCTTAAACATAATGACTAAAACAATTACTTAGTTGAATTTCATCATTTTAAAACATAGTAGAAACCGAATCTCCAAATTGTCAAATAAAGCTTAATAAATAAAGTTTATCAAAGTTTGAGTATGACGTAACATTATTCATTTTGAAATTCATATTTTCATAACCAAACAAATCATTGAAACACTTGTCAATTCCAAATCAGGATTTCCAAAAAAAAAAAAAAATCAAATTCATGTAGTATGACCATACATTAAACTTTGCAAAAATCTGCAAAAATCTGAGTGTTAGTTAAACACTAAACCTTGTTGAAATCTGAACTCATTTGTTCATAAAAATCCTGCGGAGATCTGAACAAAGTTGAGCATTAAAACAAAGGTAGGAAATCTGCATATAATCTGGACACAAAAACCCTTAAGAAATTCATTTTGCATAGCCAAAGGGAATGAATCAATGAAATAGAAATTCCACATCGTACTTTGAAAAAGAAACACAATTTTAGTTACATGCTTTTTAAAAATCAGTTTATTCACTAGCCTTTACAATCCATCATTAAAAACATCCATCTACTTCTAACCAAACATATACAAAATTTTGAAATCATCAAGGTTTTGAAATGTAGATGTCAACATTTAAGAAAATTAAAACAAGAGCAAAATTTCAAGATCATTGTAAAAAAATATCTTAAGAAGATTAAACAAAAATCCAAAACACTAAACCTTATGAAAACAAAATCATGTGACTCATGAAAAGAGTATAATGACATAGTTTATTTCAAAAATAAGCCTTAAAGAAGAAACATAAATCCATTAGCACACATCCCAATCAGTTGATTCATTTGCATCTACACGTTGTCCAATCCATTATCCTGTTAGTCGGTAAAACCCATAAGGTTTCCTCTGCTGCCAAAAATTATCTTAACTATAACTAATCATCCACTTGGTATCCCTGCTGAACCAACTACACTGGCTAAGCTGCAAGTCATGAAAATTCTCAGCCAAAACTATGACAAGGCTCATTGAATCTGGGAAGTCCCAGAGTTTCTGGCACTAACTTCTAGTCTTACTAATTAAGAATCACTTCTCCCTTCATAAAAATCGACAACTAATGTGCCTTTTGCAGTCCTTCACCTTGGAAAGATGGTCTGAGTTCACCCAAAATCCACATTTACTTACCTTGGTATGCTGCATGATGATCTTCAATTAGCTGAGAGGGGATCTTCGAATACTGCTCAAGTCCTACTTTGGTGGGCAAATGCACATGTCTTCTCTCATTAACCACAATGAAGATGCTGAAGGCTGAAAGTCTGCTGATGTTCTTCGAAAACAACATACTGAATCCATAAGGTTCTCAGTCTCCAACACCAACACAGACAAAAGACACCGAACAAGAGTATGGAGACTTTAAATTCTCCACCATTAAAGAGGAAATTTGGTCATCCAAATCTCCTAACAACAAGAACTAAAAGAAAAGACCAGCAAAGTCTCAAGGACTGAAGGAAAAACAGACTCAAATTCAAAGAAACGAAGACAAGAGAAAACAAATCGACACAATCTAACGAATCCTCACCACACGTCTTAATGTCTCTAAAGTGTTTTATTTCCTAGAAACTAACCAGCTCGGATACCAATCTGTCACACCCCGAAACCGGGCCCTGCAGTGATCCGACCTCGGGATGCGAATTTTGGGAATAAATTTAAAACTTTTGTTATATTTCATAAGATCCGTGTGAATGAAGAAATAAAATTCCGTCACGACCAGAGTATATTTTCGCGGAAGCTAATCATGGTGTTACGACCCGGAGTCCGTGGCCATCAGATTCCGTGTCGCACTCGACCAATATCATAAAGCCATCACATAAGTAGACTGGTACTGATCATAAATCACAAAATACTGAGCTGGTAGTAACAAGACTATTTGTTTCCCACATATTCAAGTTACAATTAAGAAATGTTTTATTTACAAACCCAATGACCAAGGCTAACAAAGCCATACAAATAAACCACTAAATAACATACTACCCCAAGTGATATTACGAGCTCCGGTGCCAAACTTGACATCTATATGACATCAAAGGGCAGTCTCTCGCATCAGACCGGCGGCTCTAAAGCCTCCTCCGATCAAACACCTAAAAACAGAAAGAGAGAAAACTGGCACCAAACAAATAGGGTCAGACACGACGGTCCGGCAAGCAAATAAACAAGTAATATGTAACATGGGCATTTATAAAACCTCATGGAATCATTGTAAATTCATTTAAAGAATCGAAACAAAAATAACATTAAATCATGATAAAACGATCGAAAGACCGAACGTAAATATCAAGGCAAAGAGACGAACAGTCTCTGGAGCATAAATATCTCGAAAAGATAACAGCCTACGCAAAACATTTAATAATTGAAAAAACATTTAAAATCCTAAATAATAGAGACAATACGATAAAAGATCGATTTCATAAGCATTAACAAGTTCAAAGAATATAATGAGTATAAACAATAAGAATCATAAAACAAATTAATAAATAGATAAAACATTGGCAACCACACATAGCTATATTCTCCTATTACCGAAGTAACAAGAGTAGACAGAACCGTAGCCACTACACGTGGGACCAGAAACAAAATCAGAACCGTAGCCACTACGCGTGGGACCGGCAGATAAAAACCGTTGCCATGGTCGGTACAGACAGAATCCAAACTGCAGCTGGCGGACAAATTAAAGATCCCAAGCCGGGTGATCAGCCCGACAAGGTGACCTAAGCCTAGTGGTGCCTTTAGTTTTCAAAACTCGAACCGATAAAAAATCAAACCATAATAACCCCTTTGGCTCATGGGCTCACACTACAAAGCTCTGGCCCCGTCTTGCCTTGAGGTTTTATTCTCGAAATAATAGTCTCTTTGGCTCATGGGCTCGCACTACAAAGTTCTGGCCCCATTTTGCCTCGAGGTTTTATTTTCAAAATAATAGTCTTATCGATGAAGTCCCGAATGTGGCGAACCACTCCAATCTCCTTCCAAAACGATTCGGAGAAAACATATGAATTTCCAGGGTAAACCGCTCAAATAAGCATCAAAGTAGTTTGTATGAAATCATGCGATCAATCCTTTCGAACATGGAAAACCATATGATTTTGTAACAAATCACCGATGCTTTTCAAATTAGTTTACCGAAGAGTACAAATACATTTTCTGACTTGAAATGGAATGGAATAGTGCATAACGAGTTAATGACTTACCAAGGAACAATCTCAATACACATTTAACCTTTAAACATTGATTAATAAAAGAATTTGTTTGATGCCAATGAAAATCCGCAACATTTAAATGATAAAGTGCGCATTGAGACTTGAAAGATTCCCGGGTAATTTCACATATGCTCACTCTCTCATTGTTCTCATTCCCATTTCACAATTTCCAAGTATCACAATTAACCACAAGCTTTCATGGGCTCTTAGGCATAAAAAGGAGATTAATGGGCTTTAAGATGAAGAGGAAAGATGGGGTGAAATGGGCCTAAAACAGGTTGGGAATTGGCCTAAAAACAAGCTGGAACAGGGCCTTAAACAGGCTGAAAATAGGCCTCAAAAGAGGGCCTTAAACAGCCCAGAAATTGGGCCAAAAACAGCCCATTCCAGAAGCTATAGCGAGCTGGGCTTCTGTCTAGCGCGTGCAGGAGGGTTTTTCTCCCCTGATTTCAGTACTTCTTCCCCTCCATTTGATTTTTGTTTCCCTACCACTTCCTCTACATCAAATCTAACATACTTTGGACTTCTCCTTGCCACACCAAATCCATTAAAACAACCATACATGAAAATCATTCCATTCTTATTCCAAAAATCAAATATGAACATAACCATTTCATTCATCAAATTACTAACAATCTGAAACATAAATAGCTGATCCAAAGATGATTAGTTGAAGGACAAACCCAAGATTTAATATTAAACAATAATTTAAAATAAAAAAGATTAAACACAACCCAATGCTTAAACATTTCAAAGACAAAACCATATACCAAATGGGAAACATAAGATAGGATATGAAATTCATGAAATCATTCATATGAAACAATAATCATCACATTAGCTGAATATTTTACTTGCCTCTAGCCAAGAATAGGGGGCAAATCACTCCAAGAGCACCTCTCTAATAGCGAAGCCCCAAATCTACAAAAGCCCCAAAAATATCCAAGAGAAAACCCTTGAAAATCAATCTTTTGCAAATCTCAATGAAAACCCTTGCATGTATAATAAAAATACTCCAAATGGTTTGGAAAACAAAAATCTAAAGAAAGAAAAGCCATAGCTAACCTTTGGTGATTCAAACAAAGAAGAAGGGCTTGAAAGAGGGATCTTCTCTAGCTCAAATCTCTTGAAAAATACATCCTTGGAAAGCTTGGAAGGTGGGGAAGAAAGCTTGGAGATCAAATCCCCATTTAGCATCCAAGAAGAAGAGATATTAGAGGAGAGAGAGTGGCTGGAAAAGGGTTCCAGCCACAGCTGGAAAGATTGCAGGAAATGGGAGAAGAAGAAGAGGGTTCAGCCCTTTTTATAAAGTGGGCAAGTGGGTCCCATGGGCCCCAATCTTACAAAGGCTGAAACAAATATTTGCGGGTCCCGAATGAAAACGACGAAGAAGACAAAAACGATCAACGAAATTTCTACTTTCCATAAAGTATATTTTCCCCAAATTCTGAAAGTTTTGAAATTTTTGGACAGATTTAGTGAAAATGTCATTTTTGCCCATTTTTCTCGAAAAACGCAATTTCAGAGCATCAAATCAAAATGGTCAAAACATGAAAGTTGTTAATCTTAATGAGATGATTCAAAATAAACCAAATTTGGAATTTTTAGAAATCAAGAGTAATTCCTCGTAAAAATACATATTGCAAAGCCGGGTCAAACTAAAGTCAACGGTCTTCAAAAATCTCCAAGGCTATTAAAAATCTAGTCAAACTCAAAGACAAAGTCAAACCAACTCAAATCTCACTTAAAAAGTTAAACCATGATTAAAACAATACTAAACAGAGAAATTGGGGGTCGGGGTCTTACATCCTCCCCCCCTTAGAACCCATTTGGTCCTCCAAATGGTCTAAACCAAATCAAAATAAAAAACCCAAAAGACAAAAAGAAAACATTGACACCCTACGCTGAACCTCGGCAACTGAGATACCCTCTGATCAAACCTGACGTTGAGATGCACGGTCAACAACACTCTGATTCGGTTGAAGGCTTCACACTGTTCCACATATCTGTTCAAAAACATACTTCTCTGACCAAACTGGTATTCAACAATTCTTCTAATCATCCCTGGTGTCATCTGTCGTTCTCGCACTGGATCATTTCTTTTACTTATCTCGTCAGTGACTGTCGTTCCAAGAAACTGCAAGTTTTGTCTCTTTCTATCACCTTGGAATTCTGTGCCTTAAGTTATACCGAGCTGTACACCGTATGCCTGACACTTGCATGAAGATGTGATCGTAGACATGCCTTCACTGAAAAATCTTCATCCCGAAAAGTTCTGAAATTCCATATGGTTGTTCTAACTATATTTCTCCAATGCATCATCAGCTTCTGGCCTCCAAGTATATCATCAATCCTTCTTCGTTTTGAAATCACAAACTCCAAATTCTATAGGTCTCCTGTCACTGACTTGGTCTGCTACAACCCAGATGTCACCCTACTATACACCAAATGTTAAACTGCCATAACTTGCTGAGTCGTTCTGTGTCGAAACTTCGCATAGTTTGCTGCTTCAGATTTCACTATTCCAGTCCTTTACCCTTGAAATGCAGAGCCGACCTTGGAAATCCAATCTGTATTCACAACTCCATATTCCAATCTTTCTGTGCTGTACTCAGAATTCCTGCCCACATTTGATTCCATCTGCTTGCTGCTCTTGATCTCTTACCTGATACTGTGTCATCAACAAAATAAACTTGCCAAGCTGGCATCATTCCCTGATAAGTTGAAACTTTCAATCCAAGTCTTGAATGATGTTTACTCTCTCATAGATCCAACTTTGTTTCCAACTGAACCAATACACCCCCTGACATCCATCAACCCTTCAATTCTTACACTTTCAAATTCCAATCATAAGCTATTACAACTCATTCCATTCAATACAAAATAAAACTTAAAATCTTAAACATAATGACTAAAACAATTACTTAGTAGAATTTCATCATTTTAAAACATAGTAGAAACCGAATCTCCAAATTGTCAAATAAAGCTTAATAAATAAAGTTTATCAAAGTTTGAGTATGACGTAACATTATTCATTTTGAAATTCATATTTTCATAACCAAACAAATCATTGAAACACTTGTCAATTCCAAATCAGGATTTCCAAAAAAAAAAAATCAAATTCATGTAGTATGACAATACATTAAACTTTGCAAAAATCTGCAAAAATCTGAGTGTTAGTTAAACACTAAACCTTGTTGAAATCTGAACTCAATTGTTCATAAAAATCCTGCGGAGATCTAAACAAAGTTGAGCGTTAAAACAAAGGTAGGAAATCTGCATATAATCTGGACACAAAAACCCTTAAGAAATTCATTTTGCATAGCCAAAGGGAATGAATCAATGAAATAAAAATTCCACATCGTACTTTGAAAAAGAAACACAATTTTAGTTACATGCTTTTTAAAAATCAGTTTATTCACTAGCCTTTACAATCCATCATTAAAAACATCCATCTACTTCTAACCAAACATATACAAAATTTTGAAATCATCAAGGTTTTGAAATGTAGATGTCAACATTTAAGAAAATTAAAACAAGAGCAAAATTTCAAGATCATTGTAAAACAATATCTTAAGAAGATTAAACAAAAATCCGAAACACTAAACCTTATGAAAACAAAATCATGTGACTCATGAAAAGAGTATAATGACATAGTTTATTTCAAAAATAAGCATTAAAGAAGAAACATAAATCCATTAGCACACATCCCAATCAGTTGATTCATTTGCATCTACACGTTGTCCAATCCATTATCCTGTAAGTCGGTAAAACCCATAAGGTTTCCTCTGCTGCCAAAAATTATCTTGACTACAACTAATCATCCATTTGGTATCCCTGCTGAACCAACTACACTGGCTAAGCTGCAAGTCATGAAAATTCTCAGCCAAAACTATGACAAGGCTCATTGAATCTGGGAAGTCCCCTGAGTTTCGGGCACTAACTTCTAGTTTTACTAATTAAGAATCAATTCTCCTTTCATAAAAATCCACAACTAATGTGCCTTTTGCAGTCCTTCACCTTGGAAAGATGGTCTGAGTTCACCCAAAATCCACATTTACTTACCTTGGTACGCTGCATGATGATCTTCAATTAGCTGAGAGGGGATCTTCGAATACTGCTCAAGTCCTACTTTGGCGGGCAAATGCACATGTCTTCTCTCATTAACCACAATGAAGATGCTGAAGGCTGAAAGTCTGCTGATGTTCTTCGAAAACAACATACTGAATCCATAAGGTTCTCAGCCTCCAACACCAACACAGACAAAAGATACCGAACAAGAGTATGGAGACTTTAAACTCTCCACCATTAAAGAGGAGATTTGGTCATCCAAATCTCCTAACAACAAGAACTAAAAGAAAAGACAAGCAAAGTCTCCCGAACTGAAGGAAAAACATACTCAAATTCAAAGAAACGAAGACAAGAGAAAACAAATCGACACAATCTAACGAATCCTCACCACACGTCTTCATGTCTCTAGAGTATTTTATTTCCTAGAAACTCACCAGCTCGGATACCAATCTGTCACACCCCGAAACCGGGCCCTGCAGTGATCCGACCTCTGGATGCGAAATTTTGGGAATAAATTTGAAACTTTTGTTATATTTCATAAGATCCACGTGAATGAGGAAATAAAATTCCGTCACGACCAGAGTATATTTTCGCGGAAGCTAATCATGGTGTTACGACCCGGAGTCCGTGGCCATCGGATTCCGTGTCGCACTCGACCAATATCATAAAGTCATCACATAAGTAGACTGGTACTGATCATAAATCACAAAATACTGAGCTGGTAGTAACAAGACTATTTGTTTCCCACATATTCAAGTTACAATTAAGAAATGTTTTAATTACAAACCCAATGACCAAGGCTAACAAAGCCATACAAATAAACCACTAAATAACATACTACCCCAAGTGATATTACGAGCTCCGGTGCCAAACTTGACATCTATATGACATCAAAGAGCAGTCTCTCGCGTCAGACCGGCGGCTCTACCGCCTCCTCCGATCAAACACCTAAAAACAGAAAGAGAGGAAACTGGCACCAAACAAACAGGGTCAGACACGACGGTCTGGCAAGCAAATAAACAAGTAATATGTAACATGGGCATTTATAAAACCTCATGGAATCATTGTAAATCCATTTAAAGAATCGAAATAAAAATAGCAATAAATCATGATAAAACGATCGAAAGACCGAACGTAAATATCAAGGCAAATAGACGAACAATCTCTGGAACATAAATATCTCGAAAAGATAACAGCCTACGCAAAACATTTAATAATTGGAAATACATTTAAAATCCTAAATAATAGAGACAATACGATAAAAGATCGATTTCATAAGCATTAACAAGTTCAAAGAATATAATGAGTATAAACAACAAGAATCATAAAACAAATTAATAAACAGATAAAACATTGGCAACCACACAGCTATATTCTCCTATTACCGAAGTAACAAGAGCAGACAGTGTTAGGATTTTGTTTATTGCAATTTGATGGATGCATTAGCATTTTATTAATCTCATGAATTTTCACACATGCATTGATTTAGAAATTCTTGAAATCTTGACTTACACATGCATTGTTTTAAATCTTGTAAATCATATGTTTCATGCATGTTTTGGTTTTAATCTTGGATGCATTCAATTTGAAAAAGAGTTTTACAAATCAAGCAAGCCTATGGTTTTAAAACTTTCTAATCATTTTAGGCTTTTTATATTTCATGATTTTAAACCTCTTAGAATGACTTTAAAATCATGTTTCCATGCTTGATTTAATGGCCCAAAAGAATCCCCTCAAGAACCACTTTAAAGAATGAAAAAAATGGGAATTCTGGTCCCAGGGTCGACCTGCAGTGTACCAGGTCGACCTGCCCATGGACCAGGTCGACCTGGCACACTGCAGGTCGACCGGGCAGAGGGCCGTTGGCTCTCCAACGGTCATATTTGTGACCGTTTGTATTCGGTCGACCGGGGATGCTATGGGGTCGACCGAAGACACGCTGATACTCACTTTTTGAGTATAAATATGAGTTCATTCCCATTGAAAGTTGGTTGAACATTTTGGAGCTTCCAAGCCATCTTTGAGGAGTTTGGAGAGAAAGATAAAGGGGATGAACTAAGAGAGATCAAGAGGGTCATTAGTAAAGCTCAAGCTTGGATTAATGAAGTTAAATCTCTAAGTAAGCTTTGCTTAAACTAATCATATGTTATATGCTTTGTTTAAATCTTTGGGAAATGTTTAATAGCATGATAACTATGATGTGTTGAATCCATTCTTCTTATAATCTTTGATTTTATTGGATTCTTCACTTAGATTCAAATCAAGGTTATTTTAGAAAACTTCTTAAACATGTTTAGTCAAAATCTTTGATTTCCTTAATAACATGTTTCTATAACTAGTTTGAATCATCTTTGTTGTTTTCAATCTATTTTAAGTTTAGTTAAACAAATTTATTTTTGAAAACAACATTGAACATGCATCACTTGTTTTAATCTTAATTAGTTTCATTCAACTTGTGACATTTTGATTTTCATAATCATTAACAAGTTTGCATTTTCTACAAGTGATTTGCATTACACTTCAATCATATCTTTTTATGTGCATTAAACTTTTAAATGCTATTAGCATAAATTGATTGACCTTGCATTTTTAACTTGATTGAAGTATTCACACATACACATCATGAGCATACATCTTTGCATTTCATAGAGTGTTGTGTGAGTTAGTTTTTCAATTTCATATCCGCCTATTTAGAGGCAATTTATTAGAGCTTAAATTGTAATCTCATAAGAGTGTTTTGTGAAGACACTTTCTTTGAGAGAAATCTTTTATGTATTAAGGTTATTGCTTAGCCTAAGAAAAGCATTGTGTAAAGGTTATTGCTTAGCCTATAAAAGCACATTGTAAGGTTATTGCTTAGCCTAGAAAAGCATAGTGTTGAGGTTATTGCTTAGCCTTTTGGAAAAGCATAAATAGTGGAAATCCGGTGGGGTGTGAGGAACACAAGCCGGTAGTGGATGTAGGCATTGAGGCCGAACCACTATAAATCTTGTGTTGTGGTGATTGCTTGTGTGGTGATTATTTTGTTTAGCTTCCGCATTATGTATGTTAATCATCACATGTGACTAGTTAATTGTAAAGGAATTAAAATTGGTCATAATTAGTCATAAAGTGTAGCTCACCCTATTCACCCCCCCTCTAGGGTTAGGATCCTCAGACTTTCAGTTGGTATCAGAGCCTCTTGCTCTATATTAGGATCAAGTGTTTGGAACTCTTGATTAGGTGTAAAAACCTAGAGTCAAAACCCTAGTGTTGTGTTTTCATGAAAATCATAAGAATGGATTCCACTAGTTTAGACTTTGTAGATTCTTTGGTAGATTCTTCTAGACCGCTCATTCTTCCTTCTATTGGAGATTCAAATAATGAATTTAAAGAATCTCAATTTGAATTAAAAGAGGAAGAAAATGATGAAAATGATAATGACATTGAACAAGCTTATGAGGATTTGTGCACATTATCCTTAGAGCTTTCTAAGAAGAATAAAAGATTAAAAGAAGAATCTCAAAGACTAAACAAAGAATTAGCCTCTTCAAAAGATGAACTTAGAGAGAAAGATGAAGTAATAAATTGTGTAGAATCTAAGTTCATGATCTCTTTGCATAACCTATATAATGCTCAAGATGAATTAAAAGATTTAAAGATAGGTTATGACAATCTTAATAAGGAAAATTCTAAATTAAGAGATCAAAGGCAAGATAAAGACATTAACAATCTCGAATCCAAGTTAACTATCTCTAAAGAAAATTTATCTAATGCTCAAAATGAACTAAATGAGATTAAGATAAATTGTAATGAGCTTAAAAATGAAAATTTAAATCTAAGAGATACTTTAAAAAGACAAGATGAAAACATTGTCCATTTAAAATCCAACTTGACTATTTCCAATGAAAACTTATCTAATGTTCAAAGTAATTTAAAAACTCTAGAACTTGGATCTAATGTTGTTAATGAACTTAAATTTGAATTAAAACTTGCCCATGAAGAGCTAAACAAATTTAAGGGAATTGAACTTGAACTAACAAAAGTTAAAAATGAAAATTCAACCCTTAAAAACCAAGTCACTCAACTTGAAACTTACAAACAAAAACATGAGTGCAAATTTACCCAAAGTGAAGAAAAATTTGAAAAGTTATTTAAATTGGGTAAATCACAAAGAGATAGGACGGGTCTTGGTTATGATAGGAATATTTCACATGACCTTAAATTCACCAACATATTTGTGAAAGGTGAGTCCTCATTCTCATGCACTCACTCTCCATTGCCCAAATCAAAATGTCATTATTGTGGTAATGAAGGGCATTTCAAATTTGAGTGCAAATTAAGAAGAAGCAATGTGTCTAAACCCATCTTTGAACCAAAGAAAGTAAAATCAAACTCTATGATGGATAAGACACTAAAAATTAAGGAAGACTCTAAAAAGACTAAACAAGTAAAACCAATTAAAAAGGAGTCTCCTAAAATAGATTCTAAAAAGGTTAAACAAGTTAAACCAATTCTAAAAGAATCTATTAACAAAAAGCTTCTCAATCTTCCTCCATTAACTCAACAAATAAAGGAACTTTTGAAGAAAGTTGCAAAGTTAAATCTTAAATTCAAAATGTCAAATAAATGGAGGAAATAAGAAGAAAAGAAATCAATCCCCTAAAAAGAAAACTCACCAACCTCAAAAGACTAATCACCAACCTATGCCAAATTTAGTTAAATCTAAACACCATGGTGATAAGTCTAAATTAAAAGTTTATCAAGTCAAATCTCCAAAAGTTAGTGGGACTTCTAAACTTGACCTCAAAGATCAACCATCTCAAGACCTTAGGTGGATTCCCAAAGTTAGATACTTAGACAAACCTTAAGGCCTTGGACCTCATTGACCAACCTATCCTTTATAGGTAAATCCTTTTGTTGGTCATGACTTCATTTGCATTTATGTTCTTTCATTAGTTACATTACTTTAAATGCAATGTTTCTTAGTAATCAATTGATTTTGTCTTCTTGTACTTATCTAGTTACATATCATGGTTTTTAAAATCATTTGATTATATTTTCAACATGTTAGATTTGCTTCTTGTTCATTTAGTTATATCTCTTGCAATTCTATACATGTTCAATTGATATGTTCAAAGCTTTATTAGCTAGATCTTTCATAATCAATTGATGTTGTAAAATCATTTGTTTGGATGTATTAGTAAGATTTGTTTTGAAAAACAAATGATTTGAAACAATTTAGTTTTTCCATAGATTTCTAAGTTATATTTTCATATGGAAAATTATTGTTTTGAAAAACCAACTTGTATGTGTTTCAAATAAGTTATATCTTTTAAAATGCAAGTTGAAAAAGTGTTATCTTCAAAATCATCCTCTTTATGCTCATTGTTGGATTTTGTGTATTGAAATGATTTGAAGATTGTATGAATTGAAAATGTTTTTCAAGCCTTGTTAGTTATATTCATTAAAACATTTTCTTTTGAGTATATTTCCTTGTGCTAATAAATATATGTTTTAGAAGGAAATACTTGTTATATGCTATTTGCAACATTGCTCATTTAGTTTCATTCTTGATGTGCAAATATCATATAGTTTCTTGTATGGTTGCATTATTAGTTACATTTGTAGAAACCATACTAGAACTCTAAAATCCATCCCTTATACTTTCTAGTCATTTTTTTTTTGGATGGTTATGATGTTGATTCATGTGTATTTTTCTTATTGATATCATTCTTTATACATGCTTCAACTTCATAGTAGTGTGCTTGATCATATGAACCTCTTTGAAATCCATTCCTTGTATTTCTTAGTTATATCTATTGTTTGATGGATGTCTTAGATGTTGAATTCATATGATCTTTACACTTTGAAAATTGCATGCTTTACAAAGTTATATCGTTTTAATGCAATTTATGATGCTCATCACTATGCTCATTAGTTATATCATTTAAAGTGATGATTATCCTTTTTGTGATGCTTATTTTTGTAATTGTCACATTTTATTAGCATCATAATCTACATGTTGCCTCCTCTCATTGCACTTATTGGTAAATCTCATGACCACCATACATATGTATTCATAATCTTGGTTGGTTAATGGTTGAGGTAGGCTTCATGTTTGAACTTCATTTCACTCATCTTGTACATGATAGTCATATTTTATGTTTGGATGAAATAATTTCAAAAATATTCATAGCATATGATTTTCATAGTTATATTGATTGATGCTATGTTTAGTATATCCCAATGAACTTGCCCTTTACTTTGGTAATTTGATCATATTGAACTTTATAGTCAAATATTATTATCAATTGAATCTAATCATTCACTTGAAGTTAACCCTCAATTGGTTAAACCATCTTCTTCTTGTACCTATTAGTTAAATCCTTGTCAAAAGTTTGACAAAAGAAGAGTATGGATTGAGGGGGAGTAAATCTTCATAGGAAGTATTAGTTTTGATCAAATTCACCCCTATATTGGCTCTGGATACCCTTATAGCTTATTACCCATGCATGATGACCTGTTATGTACTTTATTTTCGATTTCCTTTGTTAACAGGTGCTACTAAAAGGTATTTTTGTTGTTTCATGTGTGTAGGTACCCCTCTTCAATTGATACCTTTGCAATTTAATGGCAAAGGGGGAGAAAGTTCTCAAGCTAAATGGCAAAAGGGGAGAAAGAATTAAGGGGGAGAAAGTGCTAAAGGTGGAGAGAATGCACATCTTGCCAAAAAGGAGAGTGCATGGTCAAAGGGGAGAAATGAAGAGAAGAAAGCTTGGGAGCTAAAGAAGTTGCTTGGCCAAAGAAAGGAAGATGGAATGAAAGCTTGAAGAATGATCAAGCTCCAAGCATCAAGGAGAATGAAGGAAAAGAGCTAAAGCCCAAGCCAAGACAAAGAGAGCATCCAAAGAAGATTTCAAGCCTAGTCCAGCCAAGGAGGAGCTGAAGACTTAGTGTGAAGATTTAGTGTGAGAAAGGTTTGCCATCAAATTGCAAAGGGGGAGATTGTTAGGATTTTGTTTATTGCAATTTGATGGATGCATTAGCATTTTATTAATCTCATGAATTTTCACACATGCATTGATTTAGAAATTCTTGAAATCTTGACTTACACATGCATTGTTTTAAATCTTGTAAATCATATGTTTCATGCATGTTTTGGTTTTAATCTTGGATGCATTCAATTTGAAAAAGAGTTTTATAAATCAAGCAAGCCTATGGTTTTAAAACTTTCTAATCATTTTAGGCTTTTTATATTTCATGATTTTAAACCTCTTAGAATGATTTAAAATCATGTTTCCATGCTTGATTTAATGGCCCAAAAGAATCCCCTCAAGAACCACTTTAAAGAATGAAAAAAATGGGAATTCTGGTCCCAGGGTCGACCTGCAGTGTACCAGGTCAACCTGCCCATGGACCAGGTCGACCTGGCACACTGCAGGTCGACCGGGCAGAGGGCCGTTGGCTCTCCAACGGTCATATTTGTGACCGTTTGTATTCGGTCGACCGGGGATGCTATGGGGTCGACCGAAGACACGCTGATACTCACTTTTTGAGTATAAATATGAGTTCATTCCCATTGAAAGTTGGTTGAACATTTTGGAGCTTCCAAGCCATCTTTGAGGAGTTTGGAGAGAAAGATAAAGGGGATGAACTAAGAGAGATCAAGAGGGTCATTAGTAAAGCTCAAGCTTGGATTAATGAAGTTAAATCTCTAAGTAAGCTTTGCTTAAACTAATCATATGTTATATGCTTTGTTTAAATCTTTGGGAAATGTTTAATAGCATGATAACTATGATGTGTTGAATCCATTCTTCTTATAATCTTTGATTTTATTGGATTCTTCACTTAGATTCAAATCAAGGTTATTTTAGAAAACTTCTTAAACATGTTTAGTCAAAATCTTTGATTTCCTTAATAACATGTTTCTATAACTAGTTTGAATCATCTTTGTTGTTTTCAATCTATTTTAAGTTTAGTTAAACAAATTTATTTTTGAAAACAACATTGAACATGCATCACTTGTTTTAATCTTAATTAGTTTCATTCAACTTGTGACATTTTGATTTTCATAATCATTAACAAGTTTGCATTTTCTACAAGTGATTTGCATTACACTTCAATCATATCTTTTTATGTGCATTAAACTTTTAAATGCTATTAGCATAAATTGATTGACCTTGCATTTTTAACTTGATTGAAGTATTCACACATACACATCATGAGCATACATCTTTGCATTTCATAGAGTGTTGTGTGAGTTAGTTTTTCAATTTCATATCCGCCTATTTAGAGGCAATTTATTAGAGCTTAAATTGTAATCTCATAAGAGTGTTTTGTGAAGACACTTTCTTTGAGAGAAATCTTTTATGTATTAAGGTTATTGCTTAGCCTAAGAAAAGCATTGTGTAAAGGTTATTGCTTAGCCTATAAAAGCACATTGTAAGGTTATTGCTTAGCCTAGAAAAGCATAGTGTTGAGGTTATTGCTTAGCCTTTTGGAAAAGCATAAATAGTGGAAATCCGGTGGGGTGTGAGGAACACAAGCCGGTAGTGGATGTAGGCATTGAGGCCGAACCACTATAAATCTTGTGTTGTGGTGATTGCTTGTGTGGTGATTATTTTGTTTAGCTTCCGCATTATGTATGTTAATCATCACATATGACTAGCTAGTTAATTGTAAAGGAATTAAAATTGGTCATAATTAGTCATAAAGTGTAGCTCACCCTATTCACCCCCCCTCTAGGGTTAGGATCCCCAGGACTTTCAGACAGAACCGTAGCCACTACACGTGGGACCGGAAACAAAATCAGAACCGTAGCCACTACGCGTGGGACCGGCAGATAAAAACCGTTGCCATGGTCGGTACAGACAGAATCCAAACTGCAGCTGGCGGACAAATTAAAGATCCCAAGCCGGGTGATCAGCCCGACAAGGTGACCTAAGCCTAGTGGTGCCTTTAGTTTTCAAAACTCGAACCGATAAAAAATCAAACCATAACAATCCCTTTGGCTCATGGGCTCACACTACAAAGCTCTGGCCCCGTCTTGCCTCGAGGTTTTATTCTCGAAATAATAGTCTCTTTGTCTCATGGGCTCGCACTACAAAGCTCTGGCCCCATTTTGCCTCGAGGTTTTATTTTCAAAATAATAGTCTTATCGATGAGATCCCGAATGCGGCGAACCACTCCAATCTCCTTCCAAAACGATTCGGTGAAAACATACGAATTTCCAGGGTAAACCACTCAAATACGCATCAAAGTAGTTTGTATAAAATCATGCGATCAATCCTTTCGAACATGGAAAACCATATGATTTTATAACAAATCACCGATGCTTTTCAAATTAGTTTACCAAAGAATACAAATACATTTTCTGACTTTAAATGAAATGGAATAGTGCAGAATGAATTAATGACTTACCAAGGAACAATCTCAATACACATTTAACCTTTAAACATTGATTAATAAAAGAATTTGTTTGATGCCAATGAAAATCCACAACATTTAAATGATAAAGTGCGCATTGAAACTTGAAAGATTCCCGGGTAATTTCACATATGCACACTCTCTCATTGTTCTCATTCCCATTTCACAATTTCCAAGTATCACAATTAACCCCAAACTTTCATGGGCTCTTAGGCATAAAAAGGAGATTAATGGGCGTTAAGATGAAGAGGAAAGATGGGGTGAAATGAGACTAAAATAGGTTGGGAATTGGCCTAAAAACAAGGTGGAACAGGGCCTTAAACAGGCTGAAAATAGGCCTCAAAACAGGGCCTTAAATAGCCCAGAAATTGGGCCAAAAACAGCCCATTCCAGAAGCTATAGCGAGCCCAAGCTCCCTATAGCGAGCTGGGCTTTTGTCCAGCGCGTGCAGGGGGTTTTTCTCCCCTGATTTCAGCACTTCTTCCCCTCCATTTGATTTTTGTTTCCCTACCACTTCCTCTACATCAAATCTAACATACTTTGGACTTCTCCTTGCCACACCAAATCCATTAAAACAACCATACATGAAAATAATTCCATTCTTATTCCAAAAATCAAATATGAACATAACCATTTCATTCATCAAATTACTAACAATCTGAAACATAAATAGCAGATCCAAAGATGACTAGTTGAATGACAAACCCAAGATTTAATATTAAACAATAATTTAAAAAAAAAGATTAAACACAACCCAATGCTTAAACATTTCAAAGATATAACCATATACCAAATGGGAAACATAAGATAGGATAAGAAATTCATGAAATCATTCATATGAAATAATAATCATCACATTAGCTGAATATTTTACTTGCCTCTAGCCAAGAATAGGGGGCAAATCACTCCAAGAGCACCTCTCTAATAGCAAAGCCCCAAATCTACAAAAGCCCCAAAAATATCCAAGAGAAAACCCTTGAAAATCAATCTTTTGCAAATCTCAATGAAAACCCTTGCATGTATGATAAAAATACTCCAAATGGTTTGGAAAACAAAAATCTAAAGAAAGAAAAGCCATAGCTAACCTTTGGTGATTCAAACAAAGAAGAAGGGCTTGAAAGAGGGATCTTCTCTAGCTCAAATCTCTTGAAAAATACATCCTTGGAAAGCTTGGAAGGTGGGGAAGAAAGCTTGGAGATCAAATCCCCATTTAGCATCCAAGAAGAAGAGATACAAGAGGAGAGAGAGTGGCTGTAAAAGGGTTCCAGCCACAGCTGGAAAGATTGCAGGAAATGGGAGAAGAAGAAGAGGGTTCAGCCCTTTTTATAAAGTGGGCAAGTGGGTCCCATGGGCCCCAATCTTACAAAGGCTGAAACTAACATTTGCGGGTCCCGAATGAAAACGACGAAGAAGACAAAAACGATCAGCGAAATTTCTACTTTCCAAAAAGTATAATTTCCCCAAATTCTGAAATTTTTGAAATTTTTGGACAGATTTAGTGAAAATGTCATTTTTGCCCATTTTTCTCGAAAAACGCGATTTCAGAGCATCAAATCAAAATGGTCAAAACATGAAAGTTGTTAATCTTAATGAGATGATTCAAAATAAACCAAATTTGGAATTTTTTGAAATCAAGAGTAATTCCTCGTAAAAATACATATTAGAAAGCCGGGTCAAACTAAAGTCAACGGTCTTCAAAAATCTCCAAGGCTATGAAAAATCTAGTCAAACTCAAAGACAAAGTCAAACTAACTCAAATCTCGCTTAAAAAGTTAAACCATGATTAAAACAATACTAAACAGAGAAATTGGGGGTCGGGGTCTTACATCCTCCCCCCATTAGAACCCATTTGGTCCTCCAAATGGTCTAAACCAAATCAAAATAAAAAACCCAAAAGACAAAAGAAAACATTGACAACCTACGCTGAACCTCGGCAACTGAGATACCCTCTGATCAAACCTGACGTTGAGATGCACGGTCAACAACACTTTGATTCGGTTGAAGGCTTCACACTATTCCACATATCTGTTTAAAAACATACTTCTCTGACCAAACTGGTATTCAATAATTCTTCTAATCATCCCTGGTGTCATCTGTCGTTCTCGTACTGGATCATTTCTTTTACTTATCTCGTCAGTGACTGTCGGTCCAAGAAACTGCAAGTTTTGTCTCTTTCTATCACCTTGGAATTCTGTGCCTTAAGTTATACCGAGCTGTACACCGTATGCCTGACACTTGCATGAAGATGTGATCGTAGACATGCCTTCACTGAAAAATCTTCATCCCGAAAAGTTCTGAAATCCCATATGGTTGTTCTAACTATATTTCTCGAATGCATCATCAGCTTCTGGCCTCCAAGTATATCGTCAATCCTTCTTCATTTTGAAATCACAAACTCCAAATTCTATAGGTCTCCTGTCACTGACTTGGTCTGCTACAACCCAGATGTCACCCTACTATACACCAAATGTTAAACTGCCATAACTTGCTGAGTCGTTCTATGTCGAAACTTCGCATAGTTTCCTTCTTCAGATTTCACTATTCCAGTCTTCTACCCTTGACATGTAGAGCCGACCTTGGAAATCCATTCTGTGTTCACAACTCCATATTCCAATCTTTCTGTGATGTACTCAGAATTCCTGCCCACATCTGATTCCATCTGCTTGTTGCTCTTGATCTCTTACCTGATACTGTGTCATCAACAAAATAAACCTGCCAAGCTGGCATCATTCCCTGATAAGTTGAAACTTTCAATCCAAGTCTTGAATGATGTTTACTCTCTCATAGATCCAACTTTGTTTCCAACTGAACCAGTACACCCCCTGACATCCATCAACCCTTCAATTCTTACACTTCCAAACTCCAATCATAAGCTATTACAACTCATTCCATTCAATACAAAATAAAACTTAAAATCTTAAACATAATGACTAAAACAATTACTTAGTTGAATTTCATCATTTTAAAACATAGTAGAAACCGAATCTCCAAATTGTCAAATAAAGCTTAATAAATAAAGTTTATCAAAGTTTGAGTATGACGTAACATTATTCATTTTGAAATTCATATTTTCATAACCAAACAAATCATTGAAACACTTGTCAATTCCAAATCAGGATTTCCAAAAAAAAAAAAAATCAAATTCATGTAGTATGACCATACATTAAACTTTGCAAAAATCTGCAAAAATCTGAGTGTTAGTTAAACACTAAACCATGTTGAAATCTGAACTCATTTCTTCATAAAAATCCTGCGGAGATCTAAACAAAGTTGAGCGTTAAAACAAAGGTAGGACATCTGCATATAATCTGGACACAAAAACCCTTAAGAAATTCATTTTGCATAGCCAAAGGGAATGAGTCAATGAAATAGAAATTCCACATCGTACTTTGAAAAAGAAACACAATTTTAGTTACATGCTTTTTAAAAATCAGTTTATTCACTAGCCTTTACAATCCATCATTAAAAACATCCATCTACTTCTAACCAAACATATACAAAATTTTGAAATCATCAAGGTTTTGAAATGTAGATGTCAACATTTAAGAAAATTAAAACAAGAGCAAAATTTCAACATCATTGTAAAACAATATCTTAAGAAGATTAAACAAAAATCCGAAACACTAAACCTTATGAAAACAAAATCATGTGACTCATGAAAAGAGTATAATGACATAGTTTATTTCAAAAATAAGCCTTAAAGAAGAAACATAAATCCATTAGCACACATCCCAATCAGTTGATTCATTTGCATCTACACGTTGTCCAATCCATTATCCTGTAAGTCGGTAAAACCCATAAGGTTTCCTCTGCTGCCAAAAATTATCTTGACTACAACTAATCATCCACTTGGTATCCCTGCTGAACCAACTACACTGGCTAAGCTGCAAGTCATGAAAATTCTCAGCCAAAACTATGACAAGGCTCATTGAATCTGGGAAGTCCCTGAGTTTTTGGCACTAACTTCTAGTCTTGCTAATTAAGAATCACTTCTCCCTTCATAAAAATCGACAACTAATGTGCCTTTTGCAGTCCTTCACCTTGGAAAGATGGTCTGAGTTCACCCAAAATCCACATTTACTTACCTTGGTACGCTGCATGATGATCTTCAATTAGCTGAGAGGGGATCTTCGAATACTGCTCAAGTCCTACTTTGGCGGGCAAATGCACATGTCTTCTCTCATTAACCACAATGAAGATGCTGAAGGCTGAAAGTCTGCTGATGTTCTTCGAAAACAACATACTGAATCCATAAGGTTCTCAGTCTCCAACACCAACACAGACAAAAGACACCGAACAAGAGTATGGAGACTTTAAATTCTCCACCATTAAAGAGGAAATTTGGTCATCCAAATCTCCTAACAACAAGAACTAAAAGGAAAGACAACCAAAGTCTCCCGAACTGAAGGAAAAACAGACTCAAATTCAAAGAAACGAAGACAAGAGAAAACAAATCGACACAATCTAACGAATCCTCACCACACGTCTTAATGTCTCTAGAGTATTTTATTTCCTAGAAACTAACCAGCTCGGATACCAATCTGTCACACCCTGAAACCGGGCCCTGCAGTGATCCGACCTCGGGATGCGAAATTTTGGGAATAAATTTGAGACTTTTGTTATATTTCATAAGATCCGCGTGAATGAGGAAATAAAATTCCGTCACGACCAGAGTATATTTTCGCGGAAGCTAATCATGGTGTTACGACCCGGAGTCCGTGGCCATCGGATTCCGTGTCGCACTCGACCAATATCATAAAGCCATCACATAAGTAGACTGGTACTGATCAAAAATCACAAAATACTGAGCTGGTAGTAACAAGACTATTTGTTTCCCACATATTCAAGTTACAATTAACAAATGTTTTAATTACAAACCCAATGACCAAGGCTAACAAAGCCATACAAATAAACCACTAAATAACATACTACCACAAGTGATATTACGAGCTCCGGTGCCAAACTTGACATCTATATACATCAAAGGGCAGTCTCTCGCATCACACCAGCAGCTCTACCGCCTCCTCCGATCAAACACCTAAAAACAGAAAGAGAGGAAACTGGCACCAAACAAATAGGGTCAGACACGACGGTCTGGCAAGCAAATAAACAAGTAATATGTAACATGGGCAGTTATAAAATCTCATGGAATCATTGTAAATCCATTTAAAGAACCGAAACAATAATAGCAATAAATCATGATAAAACGATCGAAAGACGGAACGTAAATATCAAGGCAAATAGACGAACAGTCTCTGGAGCATAAATATCTCGAAAAGATAACAGCCTACGCAAAACATTTAATAATTGGAAATACATTTAAAATCCTAAATAATAGAGACAATACGATAAAAGATCGATTTCATAAGCATTAAGAAGTTCAAATAATATAATGAGTATAAACAACAAGAATCATAAAACAAATTAATAAACAGATAAAACATTGGCAACCACACATAGCTATATTCTCCTATTACCGAAGTAACAAGAGCAGACAGAACTGTAGCCACTATACGTGGGACCGGAAACGAAATCAGAACCGTAGACACTATGCGTGGGACCGGCAGATAAAAACCGTTGCCATGGTCGGTACAGACAGAATCCAAACTGCAGCTGGCGGACAAATTAAAGATCCCAAGCCGGGTGATCAGCCCGACAAGGTGACCTAAGCCTAGTGGTGCCTTTAGTTTTCAAAACTCGAACCGATAAAAAATCAAACCATAATAATCCCTTTGGCTCATGGGCTCACACTACAAAGCTCTGGCCCCATCTTGCCTCGATGTTTTATTCTCGAAATAATAGTCTCTTTGGCTCATGGGCTCACACTACAAAGCTCTGGCCCCATTTTGCCTCGAGGTTTTATTTTCAAAATAATAGTCTTATCGATGAAGTCCCGAATGTGGCGAACCACTCCAATCTCCTTCCAAAACGATTCGGAGAAAACATACGAATTTCTAGGGTAAACCACTCAAATACGCAACAAAGTAGTTTGTATAAAATCATGCGATCAATCCTTTCGAATATGGAAAACCATATGATTTTATAACAAATCACCGATGCTTTTCAAATTAGTTTACCGAAGAATACAAATACATTTTCTGACTTGAAATGGAGTGGAATAGTGCAGAATGAATTAATGACTTACCAAGGAACAATCTCAATACACATTTAACCTTTAAACATTGATTAATAAAAGAATTTGTTTGATGCCAATGAAAATCCACAACATTTAAATGATAAAGTGCGCATTGAGACTTGAAAGATTCCCCGGTAATTTCACATATGCTCACTCTCTCATTGTTCTCATTCCCATTTCACAATTTCCAAGTATCACAATTAACCCCAAACTTTCATGGGCTCTTAGGCATAAAAAGGAGATTAATGGGCGTTAAGATGAAGAGGAAAGAAGGGGTGAAATGGGCCTAAAACAGGTTGGGAATTGGCCTAAAAACAAGCTGGAACAGGGCCTTAAACAGGCTGAAAATAGGCCTCAAAACAGGGCCTTAAACAGCCCAGAAATTGGGCCAAAAACAGCCCATTCCAGAAGCTATATCGAGCCCAAGCTCCCTATAGCGAGCTCGGCTTCTGTCCAGCGCGTGCAGGGGGGTTTTTCTCCCCTGATTTCACCACTTCTTCCCCTCCATTTGATTTTTGTTTCCCTACCACTTCCTCTACATCAAATCTAACATACTTTGGACTTCTCCTTGCCACACCAAATCCATTAAAACAACCATACATGAAAATAATTCCATTCTTATTCCAATAATCAAATATGAACATAACCATTTCATTCATCAAATTACTAACAATCTGAAACATAAATAGCAGATCCAAAGATGACTAGTTGAAGGACAAACCCAAGATTTAATATTAAATAATAATTTAAAAAAAAAGATTAAACACAACCCAATGCTTAAACATTTCAAAGATAAAACCATATACCAAATGGGAAACATAAGATAGGATATGAAATTCATGAAATCATTCATATGAAACAATAATCATCACATTAGCTGAATATTTTACTTGCCTCTAGCCAAGAATAGGGGGCAAATCACTCCAAGAGCACCTCTCTAATAGCAAAGCCCCAAATCTACAAAAGCCCCAAAAATATCCAAGAGAAAACCCTTGAAAATCAATCTTTTGCAAATCTCAATGAAAACCCTTGCATGTATGATAAAAATACTCCAAATGGTTTGGAAAACAAAAATCTAAAGAAAGAAAAGCCATAGCTAACCTTTGGTGATTCAAACAAAGAAGAAGGGCTTGAAAGAGGGATCTTCTCTAGCTCAAATCTCTTGAAAAATACATCCTTGGAAAGCTTGGAAGGTGGGGAAGAAAGCTTGGAGATCAAATCCCCATTTAGCATCCAAGAAGAAGAGATACAAGAGGAGAGAGAGTGGCTGGAAAAGGGTTCCAGCCACAGCTGGAAAGATTGCAGGAAATGGGAGAAGAAGAAGAGGGTTCAGCCCTTTTTATAAAGTGGGCAAGTGGGTCCCATGGGCCCCAATCTTACAAAGGCTGAAACTAACATTTGCGGGTCCCGAATGAAAACGACAAAGAAGACAAAAACGATCAGCGAAATTTCTACTTTCCAAAAAGTATAACTTCCCCAAATTCTGAAATTTTTGAAATTTTTGGACAGATTTAGTGAAAATGTCATTTTTGCCCATTTTTCTCGAAAAACGCGATTTCAGAGCATCAAATCAAAATGGTCAAAACATGAAAGTTGTTAATCTTAAGGAGATGATTCAAAATAAACCAAATTTGGAATTTTTTAAAATCAAGAGTAATTCCTCGTAACTAAAGTCAACGGTCTTCAAAAATCTCCAAGGCTATGAAAAATCTAGTCAAACTCAAAGACAAAGTCAAACTGACTCAAATCTCGCTTAAAAAGTTAAACCATGATTAAAACAATACTAAACAGAGAAATTGGGGGTCGGGGTCTTACACGGCGCCAATTGTAAGTGCAAAAAATGTAACTCACAAGAAGAGGGGGGGTGCCTACACGGACTTATCCAAAGAGATTAGGAACACCGATGCCTGCGCCTGAAGCCTGAGAATGGGAAGAAGAATAGTAGGTCAGAGGACCCTGGACGATACGCCAGAGCAGTCTCTTTGGCGCTGGCCGAGATGGAGAAACCTGGGTGTATGAACCCGAGGGCAGTCTCAGGGTATATGAACCCAAAGTTTTAGGAGTGACTGGGTGTATGAACCCTAAGTCAGTCCCCGGGTGCGTGAACCCAAAGTTTAGGGAAGACTGGGTGTATGAACCCGAGGTCAGTCCCAGGGTGTATGAACCCAAAGTTTTAGGAGCGACTGGGTGTATGAACCCTAAGTCAGTCCCTAGGTGCGTGAACCCAAAGTTTAGGGAAGACTGGGTATATGAACCCGAGGTCAGTCCCAGGGTGTATGAACCCAAAGTTTTAGGAGCGACTGGGTGTATGAACCCTAAGTTAGTCCCTGGGTGCGTGAACCCAAAGTTTAGGGAAGACTGGGTGTATGAACCCGAGGTCAGTCCCAGGGTGTATGATCTCGAATTTAGTCTCTCTGGCACTCGCCGAGATGGAGAAGCCTGGGTGTATGAACCCGAGGGCAGTCTCTTTGGCGCTGGCCTAGACCAACATGAGGCCGAACCTGCGTGAAGCGCGTAGCTAGCACGAGGGCGACACCAGTATGAGGTCGAGAATATGGCGCTGCTGCCGCGATGCACGAAGTCGAGATCTTGCATGTAGCCGAGACGCAAGAGATCGAGATCTGGCACGCAGCCGAGATGTAGGAGCACGGGGCTCTGGATGACTGATGGCGGTAGAGGACCGTGCGATCAAGGCTGACAGCAGAGGGCCGTGCCGTTGAAATGACGGTAGAGGGTCGTACGATCGAAGCCGACAGTAGAGGGTCGTGCCGGTGTCATCGAGGCTGATGGCGCCATCAAAGCTGACAGTAGAGGACCGTGCCGCCATAAATGACGGTAGAGGGTCGTGCGCAGTGGCTGACTTACATGGAGTTGCCACCCCAGGTCAATTTTTGAAATGCCTTCATATAAATAATATATGTAATGGCAGCTCAAGTCGATGTAGGTCCTACCGCCCCAGGTCAATTTTTAAATTGCCTTGGATAAACTGTGTATGCAATGGCAGCTCAAGTATCCAGCATCAGGTGCACCACAGTTTGCCGAGAGGGTGAAGGAACGACCATCAAAAGTAAGGTTTGAGCGTATCAAGGAGGACAAAACTTGTGGGCTGGACCATGCATGGGGCATAGGTCCCACTGATGCTCATGTACGCAGAGGCAGACATCCTAGTGTGCTAGCTCTCTGTCCATGACCGAGATGGATGGGACCCACCACTATGACATGGGGAAGGCATTGGCCCCAATTGAAGATGATGGGGTCCTTATAATTGGCTTAGGACCTAGGTGATGAGCACCTGGGGTGACTAGGACAGACCCCAAAAATCGATAATGGTCCCCTGGCCATTCCCAAAAGGCTGACCCACCCTCAAAATATTTTCTATCTCTATCTCCTTATTGAAATTACAAATGCTTTGGAGTAAGAATAAAATTTGGAAACTTAAAGAACTCATCAAGCCTATACCACCTTCCAACATCCCTGCCCCATTAGTATGGAGATCTCCATTTGAGTCGGTCTTACTATTGGATTAATCGTTTGATAAAAATAGAAATAAATATACATAAAATAATATTAATCACATTTTTTATAAAAAAAGGTCAATCGAATAGTAGGATTAATTATGATTCTCGACATCGTATATATTTGAAGACCTTTATTTTGTCGGGCTCAGATTCAAGTAAATGGGCTCCACTGTAATGTTCCGCTCTTTTTTCTCAATATATGTCCAAGTGTAATGGAAAGCTCAACGTTGCTCAAAACACGAGTAAAACCATATAAGAACGAAGAGGGTGTTTTGCATGCTTAACATGTAGCCCCATTAAACAATATAGGCCGTTTGATCTCATTCAAATCAAAAGGCCTTTCACGTATAGAATTATAGAAATTATAGAAATTGAGTTTTAACTACTTATTTATTCTTCTTCTTTGAAATGCATTACATTTGTTCTTTCACATTATGTTGATGTAAAAAAAAGTTTAGCAAAGTCTACAATATTCTCACCCCACTCAATTAAAAATCCTGGGTCCGCCACTGGTCGTGCGATCGAAGCTGACGGGCGGTCGAAGCTAAGTGATGATAGGACACATCTAGCTGCCTCCCGAGCTAGAGGAGATTTATGCCGAGCTGGGGGCTGCGACCGAGCTGGAAGCTGCTGCCGAGCTGGAGACATCCGCCGAGCTGGAAGCTGTCTGGTCGTTTTCATGGAGGTTGAGATACTCTTGAGCTTGGGCTTCGTCTGCTTCTTGCCTGACAAGCCGGTTTACCTTGGTCATCTGCCATAGTGACCACGGGATGCATGACCAAGTCTCTCCTAAGCTCGTTGCCTGGTAGGAGAGCTTGTTGGAAAGACATGACTGCTATTGTATCTGAGGCATTTTCGATCTGGCTGTAGACAGTCCAGAACCTTTTGGCGAACTGCGTGACGTTCTCGGTCTACTTCATTCTCAGGGCCATCAGGTCGGCGGCCGACCTAGGGATACCCTGTGAGCTTGGAACTTCGTCATGAAGGAATTCTGGAGCTGCTGCCAACTTTTGATCGATCCTTGGGGGAGTGCGCAGATTCACTTTAGGGGGAGGTCCCGGAGGCCGGAAGAGAAGATTCTGCAGTTCAGTTGGCCTGCATCGCCCCACACCGACATCCTCTGAGTGAAGTGCCGGAGGTGTGCTACTGGGTCGGAGGTCCCATCGTATACGACGAACCTCGGGACACTGAAATCTTGATGAGGGGGGAAGCTTCTGACTTCTGGAGAGAGGGGAGACGTGCCGAGATCGTGAGAATTCGGCAAAGCTCGAATGAGGCCGGCCATCTCCAAGTTCCGCTGGACTGCTTGCTCGATGTGTCAATCAAGCCACTCTCTGAAGTCGTGGTTGTTACCCGAGCTTTCACCATGAGCTTGGTCACTTCTGTTGTCCTTCAGGGTGTGCCTTTTGGAAGGTGGAGTCGGGGTCGAATCCTTAGAGGATGAACTCGATCGAGTATCATGCTGTCGGACGCTTGCTGGACCAGATCTTGCTCCTGACCTTTCCCGGGGGGGGACCGTCGACAGCTGTGTCGACAGTGTCAATGGTTCCTTTCCCTTTCTGGTTCTTCGAGGCATGGTGTTTGGGAAGATGACTTTTTGATCTCTTCCCACAGACGGCGCCAATTGTAAGTGCAAAAATGTAACTCACAAGAAGAGGGGGGGTGCCTGCACGGACTTATCCAAAGAGATTAGGAACACCGATGCCTGCGCCTGAAGCCTGAGAAAGGGAAGAAGAATAGCAGGTCAGAGGACCCTGGCTGTGGGCAGCGCAGGGCTCTCCAATGCCTAAGTTAGTATGAGAACTAAGCAGAGGATGGAAATTTTTAGGGAAGAAGATGGGCATACCAGAGTGGTGTATTCGTTGGCCCTCTCCCTTTTGAAGCTGTTGCAGTGTTTATATAGAAGAAAAGAGGAGGCAAGGAGGTGGTTGATTGTCTTGTCATAGCCCACTTTGTCAGGTACTAGGGAGGCGCAGTCCCATCGTAGCCTACTTTTCTTTAATTGCAGTCCCATCGAGCCTTATCATGGCATTTTGGGAGCTGTGGGCGGCGATCTGTCAGGGATTATGGGTAGTGCCCTTGTCTTGTCGCACGTGCCGTAGCGTGCTTGAGCGTCCATAGGAGGACAGCTGTCAGTGCTTAGTGCTTTTACCGAGATGAGGCTCTTGGCCTAGATGGAGTGTCTCGCCAAGGTGAGGACCTGGCGGAGATGGAGGGTCCTGGCACTGTTGCCGAGGTGGAGGGCCTGGCACTGTTGCCGAGCTGGGGAGCCGAGGTCGGGAACGACTTGACTTGGCTAGATAGAGATCTGGCAAAGGTGCCGAGATGGAGTACTCAGCCGAAGTGGGATGCTTTGGCCGAAGTGGATTCTGCCGTGGTGAAGTACCTGGCTGAGATGAACCTAGCTGGTGCGGGAGCCCGAGATGGAGCATCTGGCCGAGACTCTGATGAGTTCGGAAATTTCCCCACACAACCACTATCCTCCCTCTCCTCTTAACTGTGGCTTCGAGCCTTCCACTTGAATAATGCATCGACAGGAGATGGCCCAGTGTTGGATAATCAGGTATCTAAACCATCCCATCTATGTCTGGTTGTGGAAGCAGCAAAGGTACCAGCATCATCCGTGGACCGTAACAAAGTGCATTGGTCAAGTGCTCAAGTATCACCAGTGTGTAATCTTTTCACCTTGCAAGCATGTATGAAGCAACCTTTCAATTGAGTTGATGGATAGACAGGATCGTGAATGGTGTATCTTTGATGAGATTGAATGATGGGACAGTAAAGATGGATGAGTACTGTGCTTTATAACTGAAAACAATACATTAATGGACATTCTAAATGCACCCACTCTAGTTTATAAGTAAACCCACTCTACATCCCTATTGATTGGATAAGTTCTGTACTTGCACCACCGATCAATTCACATTTACGGCGTTCCCACTGTAACAAAGGACATGATCAATTCAGACAGCTATTTCGGACATTTTTGGGATGAAGTTCCATTTTGCCCCTGAAGAAGGCAAGTATGTCCCTATTGCCCTTCCTCTTCTTTGCTTTATGTAGCGTTGTCTATATGGCCTCCGACGACATGTACAGCTGAATAAGCACGTGCTCCACCTCCTGACACGGGTGGCGCGGCCTGATGCCGAACGTCTGCAGCACGATCGACTTCTTCAGGAACTTCGGTATCCCATCCCCAATCGCCAGCTCCTCCGATTTTGGACCCGAAACAGTTACAAACAAATGAATAGCCAACTCAATGAATGTTTAAAACAACGAACAATCTGATCGGGCCCCAGTTTTCACCGGTTAAAATGGAGAGGATATATCATAGCCGTTGAATCGTCAAAAAACATCAACTGGGTGGGGCCCATTTAAGGCAAAAGGGATGGTACCGATCACAAACGTTACAAACAGCTCCTATTTCGGACCCGGAACGGTTACAAACAGGTGTATCAAGCTGGGAGGGCCCCACTTCTCCTCAAGATGGAGAGGAGACATCCCCGCCGTCAAATCGTCAAGAATATCAACTCGGGTGGGGCCCATTTAAGGCGGCACATATGGAAACCGCTAAAAACAGCTGCTCCTGTTTCGGGTTCGAAACCGTTACTTAGCGGGCCTCGCTGTTTTGGGAGAGATCCACGCCATCAAATCATCACAAACACAGGAAAGAAATGTGGGAAAAAAGGAAAAAAAACAACTGAGTGGGGCCCATCTGAGCGATCTCAGCCGTCCGATCATGGCCCCATTTAGAAGATTCAACCATTACCATGGCGTGGAAGCAGGCCCCGTAGTCGTGCGACGCCACGAAGACGTGGTCGGACCCGCCGCTCCAGTTCCAGAACGACAATTCGGAGGCGATGAGATCGACGGCCGAGGCCAGAAGCGATGTATGGTGGGCCACTAAAATGGGCATGTCTCAGTCAATTACTAAAGTCTCAAGAATTTGTGGGGCCTGCCTTGGATAACACTGGACCTGCCTTGGATAACACTAGACGGGACCTTTTCTTATGATGTCCACCCATTGAGAGTCCATTTACCACCGAAATTGGCTTGCTGCACAAGTAATCCGTTCTCAACAGGGAAATCCATGAAATGGTGAGTTGATTGGAATGTGTACCATCTTCTATCACATCAAAATGGTGGTAGCATGGTCAGGTGACTCAAACGGTTGATGCTCATGCTTTGGATCCCATCACTCTTCTCTTTTGCTGATGACGCACCGATGGGTGGATATATTAACACCCGTGCAAAAATGAGCGTCATTTCAACATCCTGTCACGTCAGCCATATAGGGCCGTACACCTACCTTTCCTTGAGTGGGGTGCAAATAGCAACACCCTTAATGGATGGGTGATGATTTATACACCCACCCTATATACTCTATGCTATCCTAGGGTAATAAGTAAATGCACCCACCCTTGTACAGCCTTGAGTAGCACCCATCAAAAGTGAAGGAAGGTCATTGTCTACCTCGGGTTGCATGTCTCATGGGAAGGTCATTGTCCTGCCTCGGGTTTGCCGTTCACACTTTTCATTATGTTTTCTTTTCTTTGTAGCTATAGAGATGAGAATCACGTGCATGCTATTTTCTTCTTGTCATCGGGACGCGTGCCAATAAAGATTGAAACACAACCTCACTTCATTGTAGGTTGGCTCAGATCAAGACCCAACCCGACTCAGATTTAGCATGCCCAAAACTGCAGGCGCCGGTACATGGTGCTGATGCAGGCAACAGGCAGTTACGACGTCAGCAGACTGCTGACACGGGCAGCGTGATCTTTGACCGTCAAAACTTCGCACTCCGATATCTTGAGCATCCGGTCTTTGATGGACAAACGGTTTGGTTCTCCGGAATCCTTGCGAGCAGATCTGGAATCCAACGGTCAGAAATTTTTTGGACCTATTGCAGTCACCTCTGATTTTTGAATTTAGTCACACGATATCTGGGTCATCTGAGCTCCGATAGATGATTAAAAAAAATATAACATTAGTTTGTGAAACTAAAGGATCCTACATTATACAAAATTTTGTTTACATCAAAAACAGGAATCTTTCATTCTTATCCGTCTCATAAATAGAAAGTGGAACTCCACAATTAGCTCAACATTTAAACAGTACAAAATAAATGTATTTTTGGCATTTCGGGTGTATTCAAATTTTACTTCAATTAGAGTTTTTTTTTTCCAAACCAATGAGATCAGCGGAAATACTACTTCAATTAGAGTTTTTTTTTTTCAAACCAATGAGATCAGTGGAAATTCTACTTCAATTAGAAATTTTTTTTTTCAAACCAATGAATTTATTGATCAGTTCTGTGGGCCCAAAACTCGTACATGACAGTACACCTCTCACAAAACTATTTTTTTCTTTCTCACTCATGAGTACCTGTCTAGTACAATCAGTACTCTGATAGAATATAGAGATAGGGTGAGTTTAATTAGGGGTGATGGGTTATGCACCCACTCTATAAAGAGTGGGTGTACGGCCTAGGATTCCTCTATGTCTATAATTTAGGGACATGAGGAGGGACATCAACTCACATGTGAAGGATTGGTTCATTGGATTATTCAACCCATTTTCTAAAATGGGTCAAATAACTTCAGCCTATATTCATTACAGAAATTGACGTAAGGCTGGCCTAACCTCCGGCTACAGAAAATCTGATCGCCATCAGTTTTTTATTTCCTTCCGTACACAGAGATGCACGCCATAGCCACTCCCATTGATTTTCATTCTCTTCCGTACACAGAGATGCACGCCATTACCGCTCCCATTGGATGTATGACTTTTGACTAAATATATTCTCTGAATTATATTCCCTGAATCATCTAGTTCAGGGAATATATTCACTGAACAGGGAATATATTCCCTGAACTAAATGATCATATATTGGAAATTGTAAAGAACAACTTGCATTAAAGCCTCCAGGAAAATCGCCTAGGAAATGTAGAACGTTGAGAGCAAATCAATTCCTTCTGTTTGTTTCCAACTTCCATTAGTCTTCGTCTTCCCTAGTTCCAAGCTCTTGCATGACAAGAGGTCAAGGAGGTGCATCTCTTTAATTCCATCAGACCTGTGTGTACATACCAACAGAAGATATGAATTTGGATCAACTAAGGATTTGGGCCAATGATCTGCGATTGTCAAGTGGTTCAAGTGATCAGGTAAATATACAATTCTTTAATAATTTCTTATTAATTGCAGATGCCCAAGTGAATGTATATTGTTGTCAGGATGATATTCTCAGAAACGAAATAATACAAGAAGACGAAAATGTGGATGAAAATGTCACAAACGAATTTTCCACGGACATGGTATGATATTAACTCAATTCCAATTATGTTTTATTTTGCCAATTTCTAATAAAAAGTTGTTAATTTCTAACAGAATTAATATATTTTCAGGTATTCAATTCGCGCCAATTTCTAATTGATTGGATTCAAAATACTGGACGCAATTTAGGATATATCATTGTCATTAAAAGGTCAGAGACCAGCATAATCGGGAAGAGTCCTAGACTGTTGTTCCAATGTGATCGCGGTGGCACATACAGAAGCAAGAAAACTTCCACAATGATTACAGGCACCAAAAAAATTGATTGTCCTTTCAGAGTGAAAGGGGTGAAAATGTAAACAGGTGATGACTGGATGGCAAGGGTGGTATGTGGAACACATAACCATGCCCCTGCATCATATATGGAGGGACATCCATACCCTGGTCGGCTTTTTGAATCCGAAATCTAGTTGATGGAACATCTGTCTACGAAAAATGTGAAGCCACGAGATATCTTGACATCGTTGAAGAAGTAGGATCCGGACAACGTGTCTACCATTCAGACCATATACAATGCACGCAAGAAATTTCGGACTGCAGAGAAAGCCGGTAAAACCCAGATGCAATTCGTCATGTCATTCCTGCAACGTGAAGGATACATTTTCGAGAGTCGAACAAATGTTGTAACCAATGAGCTTGAAGATTTATTCTTCGCACATCCGGGATCATTAGAGCGATGGCGTGCATTCCCGCACGTGTTATTGATGGATGCAACATATAAAACAAACAGGTACATATGCAACTCTAGATATCTGTGTCCTCTATTGATTTAGCAAAATTAAAAAAATCTATAAGTCTTAACATATCCGTGTCTTAAACAAACAGGTATAGGATGCCTCTCCTTGAGATTGTCGGCGTGACTGCAACTAATATGACATTTTACATAGCATTTGTGTTCATGCACTCAGAAAAAGTGTTCAATTATACTTGGGCTTTAAGGTGTCTGCAGTCAACAATGGATGGATGCACCGGTCCACGAGTTATTGTCACAGACAGAGAGTTGGCTTTGATGAATGCGTCTGCCCAGGTATTTCCCGATGCTAAGAAATTACTCTGTAGGTGGCACATTTATAGGAGTATTTTGAGCAAGTGCAAGCCATCAATAACAGACAGCAAATCTTGAAATGCATTCTACAAAATGTGGAATATGTTGCTGGAATCTGAAACTGAGAATGCGTATGTGTGCAAATTGGCGGACCTTGAGGTAGTGTTACAAAACTTTCCAGGTACGATTAATTATCTCAAGGATGTATGGTTGACACCTTATAAGGAGATGTTTGTATCCGCCTGGACCGACAGATATCTGCATTTTGGAAACCAGACAACTAATAGAGTCGAGAGCCAGCATGCGAAATTGAAAAAATACTTGGAGTCATCACAGTCAGATTTGGAGACATCGCTGTTGTTTATTCACCAAGTCATCCAATCACAGGACATAGCTATCAAAGCAAATATTGAGCAAAGCAAAACTATCGTCCAACATCGATTCAATATACAGCACTTTCAGGAATTATGTGGTTTCGTTTCAAACCACACATTGCATCTGATTTTGAAGGAATTTGAGCGGTCTAAGGAGGTCGGAGAAGTTTCCTACAAATGCGGATGTCGACTTCGTACGAGCTATGGACTGCCATGTGCGCACGAGCAAGCAATATATTTGAACGATGGTCGTCCCATACCAATTGATTCCATAGATAAATTTTGGAGAAAACTTGATTTATCACCGTGTGTGTCTCTTCAAGACGATGACATCGATTGTGACGTCGAGCTACAAGTGTTCACGGAACGGTTTAAGCAGCAAAAAAGGCATGGTAAATTCAGTCTTTTAAGGAAATTGAGGGAGATAATCAAACCATCATCAACTTCAATTCACGAACCTGCTGTTAATATGAACACTCGTGGACGCCCCTCCTCGAAAAAAAAAAGTTACAACAAATACTCGTGTTAATCCATCTGCATTAGTGTTCGTTGAGTCTGATTACCTTCATTCTCGGGAACCAAGCAGAAATAGTTATTCATTTGGAGGCCCCAACTCGAAGAACAGGGAAGACATATCAACTGGTGCTAATACGGATACATTTGAGTTTGTTCAGCTAGATATTTTTCAGTTTCAAGAACCAGCGAGACACAATTGCTCCTCTATTTATAACTACTCTGTACATGCCTATGTTCGTCAGTTTCCACCTATACTGCATCCTTACATTATGCATGTACAAGATGTAAAATCTGATGGAAATTGTGGATTTCAGGCGATAGCTATCTGTCTTGGTCTTCACGAAGATGCATGGGCAACTATCCGGTATAGTTTAAGAGAAGAGTTGCACACATTCAGGATATAGTATGTTGCAATATTTGGCAGTAATGACCAGTGGATTCGTGTTTATAACTCACTGAACTTTTTTGCATTAGATAGAGGAGCACCAATTGAGCATTGACCATGCCAGACATGGGTCTCTTAATTGCTTCGAAGTTCAATGTGATATTACACGTTTTAGGTGCTGCACAGAGCTTTACATATTTGCCACTTCGATCTACTCCACCACCGTCGTATCAACATGTTGCTATCGCTATCGGGTATGTAAATAATAATCACTACGTCCAGGTTGCATTGACAGATGGTTACCCTATGCCTCAATGAGTTCACTTCAGGCATGATCGTGCAGCTGCATGGGCTACCCCGTATCTGGAGCGAATTAATGTGTTCAGTCTGTATATGCGGTCTAGGTTTCCTTCTGAAACCATTGTGTTGGAAGATTAGGAATGTAACATGTGCTAATATGTTTGAATAAATTTGTTTTAAATATCCAAGACCTTTTTTTTTTGTCATTTAATGCCTTTCAAAGGTAGTCAAATTGTCATTTTGATGTCGCAATATGTAGTTGCTATATCTCTTAATGTATTTCCTTGGATTCAAAATTTGTCAATGCTATTGAGTGGTGCTCGTCACCACAAATCCGCAAAACCAAACCGCTCATCGATCGGAGTGCAGATGAGCATGATATGGCTGGTCAAAGTTTCTGTTGACTGTAGACCTGGCCCGCCTTGCGTCAGCAGTATAAGAGCCTACTTCACTCTCTGATTTTTCGCTGACGTCATGATGATGTCGTTGATGAGCCTTGAAATGGTGCGCGTCCCGAGACGGAAAAGGCCACAGCAGCACACATGCTTCATCCTTAAAAAAAAACTGATGGAAATTGCGGATTTCGGGTGAGAGCTGTCTGTCTTGGTCTTCACGAAAATCCGTGGGCAACTATCCGGTATAACTTAATAGAAGAGTTGCACACATTCAGGACACAGTATGTTGCAATATTTGATAGTGATGACCAGTGGACTCGTGTTTACAACTCACTGAACTTTTTCGCATTAGATAGAGGAGCAGTGGACTGTCAAAGTTCAGCAATGCGGCCATCCAACACTTTCATACGGCTAAGTTCTTGCCGTTAAAAATATCAGCCTTAGCAAGATCATGCAATGCTAATTTCGAAGACATAATTACTATTGAGTTTAAAAAGAGGTTCAGATACCACTGACCGTTAAAGGAGAAAAATCACCCTTTTTTTTATGAACTAGTGCAATTTCTCTCTCATATTAAAATTCAAAAAATAAGGATTAAAAAAAAAACATGACACATATCAAATTCTCTCTCACTGCATGTGGATGTAGGTTTCACTCTCCTTGTGTGTGGGTTCTCTCTTTTGGAATGTGCAAGTTTCACTCCCTGCATGCACAAGTACTCTCCTCACATGTGTGGATCTCTTTGGGGATCCCGGCACCATTAGCCAGGATTGAAAAGAAAAATTAAAAAAAAAATTATTGCTACTTTCAACTAGTAAGTAGCAACATTGAGACTGATCAATTTCGAGCATATAAGTGCCTGCGGATTGAAAAAAAAAAAAAACTATTGTTATTTTCAACAAGCAAGTAACAACATTGGGACTGATCAATTTCGAGCATATAAGTGCCTTGCAGGCACTTAACCGAATTTTACTCTATATCAAAGTGAAAAATTATTAAATTAGTTTTATGTAAAAGTTGGATCTTCTTGTTGGTACAAAAATTGAGGCTTATTTTGTGTTTTTCTCATCATGTCTTAGTTCCGCTGCATCATTAGGATAAAGAGGAAGACACCCACAATACCACATATACACACGCTTTCCGAGGCTGTGAAAATGAGATTGACTAATCTCACGTGTGTACCGGACAGTACACCTCTCCCCAAAATTAAATATTTTATTTTACATCTAAATACAGATGCATTTTTACTAGTTGAAGATGCACACGAAGACTTATCAGTTGAAATTTTGATTTGACTTTTAAAATACATTTTTTCTCCCATTTTACCCCTGGTGCTACTGAATACACTAAATACAACACTCTCATCTCATCACAGGCCTTAAGACACTAAATACAACACTCTCATCTCATCACAGGCCTTAAGACAGTGGCAATCTGTAATTACACCCAACAGTTGAAGCCCATTTCCCATTCAGGAGGTCAAACTCCTTGGACAACGAGCCATACATTTCCGCCCGAACGTTGATTGATGGGCCCACCAGGATCATACAATGCACTCCAAATTCAGATTGGATGATCCAACCGTTGAAAATTTGGTGGCGGCCCACCTTTATAGTGTTGATGAGGAACACTGGGTTTTGTCCCTTCTCAACCATCGTCTCTTGCATGTCATCAAATTAAACGGCTAGGGATCGTTCTTTAGAAAATGGCCCAGCCTTGATGATCCGATGCTGATCACTGATAAAATGGACCCCACCACGGATACAAAAAATCGAAAGATCCCACCCATTCAATTTCAGCCATTCTTTCTCCCAGTGGTGGGCTATGTTCATCCACCCATCCCCAAGTGGAGCCCCCATCAGACCAACGGCCCGGAAAAAGGTCAACAGACGTGGGGCCCACACATTACACACCCAAAATCAAAACACCCCATCCTCAGAAAAGCGCCACTCCCGTTCAACAGTAGATACAAATCCAGCTCATCCAAACAACCGAATTTGTATTTCCGGATCGGATTCAAACCAGATTCCATGGAAATCAGATCCCGAGGCAGTAGGAGAACCGGAGCATGGGAGAGAAGGCGGGGAGGGAGAGGATGCCGCGGCCGAATCCCGCCACCCCAACAGGCTCTGCGAGCGCCGTGTGAGCGCACCCAAACGTGTGGGGTGGTGGATTCCGTGGATTGGATTGAGAGGCGATCACTGCGGAGTCCGGCGACGAGGCTTCCGTCGCCGTAGGCGTAGTAGAAATTGGGGCAGCGGAAGGCGGCTCAGTCGCCGGTTTCAACGGTTTCCAATGGGCAGCCGGAGACAACACAGAGGTCGAAGGAAGGGAAGGAGGTGCAGGCGGCGGAATTGCAGGGGACGTACGCAGTAGAACTGATGTTGGGTGGATGAAAATCCGGCGAAACATATGGCTTTCCTTCACAGAGTATGCATTCAAAAGGGGCACAAGGAGACCAGACGAGATCGCTGCCTGTGTCCATGTAGAGGTCGATAGTTCGAGATGGGTGTTGGCCGAAGGAGAGAAAGAGAGGAGATAATCGCTGCCGGGGAACTGCGGCAGAGAGATTTCCCTGCGAGGCCGCTGCCGCTGCAGCCGGAATCTACTACTCGGAATGAAGAGATGAGGTTTTGATTTTGGGTTTGATTTTGGGTCATTATAAATGCACCACGTGTTAGGATAAGTGTGACTGTATAGAGATTTGACTAGTCTTGGATCATTAATTATTTTATATAAAAAATATATCTGTCTACATCAATAATCTGTATTTAACAAAAGTACATCTGCATTTAGAACTATTCTCTCTTTTACTGTCTTGGGTAGCTGTCAAGTGCAATCAGTACTTTAATAGGTTGTAGAGTGGGTTTATTTACCAAGTTGGGTGGGTGTATTTATAACGCCCCTAATGGATTCATAGTTTACAATGAGGAGCCGTACACGGGTGCATTTAGGCCGTATAAGCTAGCAGAGCGTTAGGAAGGGTGACCAGTGGGAAGCAAAAAGAAAGTTTGTGCTGCTGGGATGGTAGGAGATTGAGAACTCTGTAAAATCTTATTTTTTACCAGCGAGATTGAGAACTCTGTAAAAGTTTTCTTTTTTACTAGCTATAAGCCTATTTTTTTTTCGGGTTTTTTCTTCTCAGTTTCAGAAGCGTGTCACGATTGTTTTGTCTTTTTTTAGATTCTCTTGAGGCACATGTTTGAAATTCGAGTACTAAAATACTCAACTAAACTTTTCAAGAGTTACAGCTATAGTTTGATTGAATGACCTATAAGTGCCTAAAGTTTACCCTCACGGCCAGGATCTATTTATGGTAAAAATAATAACTTTAATAAATCTTCCTTGTGCCTCACTATTGGTTGCTTGAGGGCGTGTTTGGCACTTAACTGATTAAAGTGAAGTAAAATGAATCTAGACACAAAATAACAAGGGTCATATCAAAAGTACACAATTTTAATATTTCCTCCCAATTTTTCAAAAGAAGTCAAAAAACAACCTCCTTTCTCCACTAAAAGACAAAAAAACTCTACTTTTCTATACAAAAAGTCAAAAAGATTCAATACCAAACAACTAAAATAAAACACCATCATAATACAACTTTTCTATACAAAAAGTCAAAAAGATTCCATACCAAACAACTAAAAATAAAACACCATCATAATACCTTATATTTTTTTCTTTCTTGATTTGATGCTTCACCTCACCATACTTCAATTTACCATACATCCAAACAAACCCTCAAGAGGTCAAGGGTTCAACAATTGGTACCATCCTCTTTTTTTTAAAAAAAATAATAACGTTTGTTGCACTCTACAAACAAAAACAAAAGCACCAAACCAACCAAAACGCCCAACTAGAAGTATGTTAATGTAAAGCTTCCCCAGTCCACGACAAATGAGCTCCAGCTTGACCAATTTGGCAAGCCAATGAGTAGGGATGTAAAAGGGTCGATTTTGATCCGGATCCACATTGGTGTTGGAAATAGGGTGGGCCTCTATGATAGGTTTCTTAAACTTTTGACCCACTTGATGCAGGGATCAACTATCCAGAAGGCTATAAAACCCAATCCAAGATCTATGTCCTCAATCTCAGCCATCATGATCAGTAAATACAATCTATCTAGAAGATAGAAACAGCAACATATAAGCAACAAATAAATCTACAACATGCAAGGAAGTAGATTATACATTTGGAGCTCGGTTGTGCTCTAATGGAGAAGTTGCGTCTTTCTTTGATGATTAAACGCTTTCACTAATCAAATAGGAATCTTCAAGACCTCTTGATCTTCCACGCTATGACCCGTATTAGATTCTCCTTTTTCTCAAGAAGATGGTGGGATCTCTAAGAGAAAACTACTAGGAACTCTAGAGAGGAACTAGAAAGAGAACTAGAAGAGGGAGAGGAGGAAGAACTCGTGCAACACTTGCACTAGGGAGGCTTGGGCGTGAATCCCAATGTATGGAGAGTGCATGGACGTCCAAGGCCTCTTCTCCTCTTATTTATAGCTTTTGCAAGTTGCATCCTCTTTACTAATTACAATAGAAGTCTTACTTCCATTAATTAGTAACTTACCATATCATAATTAAAAGTCTAACTTCAAATATGATTAGTAACTTTCCAATTCCTTTCTAATTAAAATAGAAGTCTCACTTCTACTAAAATTAGTAAGTCTACTATTACCACTAATAGAAGTCTTACTTCAAATAGAAATAGTAACTTTCCTTTTAGAGTTCTACTAGAATTAGATACTTTCTAATAGTTGGACTAGCGTGGGGACCACTAGGAATTCCTTAGAAAGCTGGCTCCAACTGGGACTCGCGACCCCACATCTCATGTGTAATCCGGGCCCACAGTTAATTGCAAATAACTCCACTATATAAATGCAATTGAACTCCAGTCTTAGGAATATTACATAGAAGACCATAAACTTCCACATTACCACAAGTAGACCCCTCTATCAATATCCATGGATCAATTGGACCTGTCTTCCAAACTAGATCTATATCTTATTATCCTTGAGCCCCAATTAATTATAATGATCATAGGTACCTTTCCAATTAACTCTTAATCGGAATGGGTGCGCACTTACCAATGATAAATCCATTAATTGGCACAAGGGGATATTAGAGATAGATTCCATCTTGACCATTGAATGTTCCCATAGCTCTACTACCACGTACCCAAATCACCGAGGTGTTGACATACAGTTGGCCTCACTCATTGGTGACTCAAAGCTAATGAATAGATAGAAACTTGAGTTCATTAATGTCTCAGGATTGAGAGCCTATTGCTAGGAAATTATGAGAGCAGACCTTAAAATAAAGACAGTGTTTATAAGGTGCTTCTCATGGTCCTTCAATACATCCAATGTACCAGCACTATGATCCAGAATCTTCCATTCTGATGATCGATACAAATCACACTATCTCATAGTGATCAAAGTACTGCAACCTTGTCAGTATGAGATGTTCAGTCTCATCACTGGTTGTGATAATATTTAAGTATAAGATTTGTCACACATGTCTCCTGTATGTGGATCTCATCCATACACATGTGTTACATCTAATATACTTGTGGACCCCGGTTCATCTTATGAACCATAATGTCATTCGTATTGGTTATGTGCAAGTATATAATAAATTACCATTCATCTCATGAAAGGAAAGCATGAATATACTGATAAATAAAGAAATTAATCAATTTATTATATCATCTACTGGATTGAGTCCATAAAACTAACAATTGGTACCGGAAGCGGAATCGATTTCGGCAAGAACACCAGACCCGATTCTGAAACGGATCCGACTTAAGGCCACTAAGAGATAGAGCCGTTCCTGATCGATTGAAAATTCCATTGACGACCAGCAGAAAAAAAAAAAAGAAAAAAAAAACACGTTTGAAATTTAGAAACCCAAATTATATGCTTGAATTGGAAATCAAAAGGAGATTCAGGTTCCAAGAATAGCAACGGCTGCAGGTTGATGAAACACGAGATCAAACTGCTTTACACGCAACTTGCGGACAGCTCTTTCCATGACATCTAAACTGATGACCGACCAACTCTTCATTCTCATTGTCCTCGAGGCTGGTAGCAAGTTGATGAAACACGAGAGTGGGAGAGAGGAATAAAAAGGGTCGAGAGCATGAGTTAATCTCATACGAAAAGAGGGCAAAGATAGAGCGGGAGAATGAAAATGATGGGACTGTTGGAAAACAAAATGTATTTTAGAAAAACCCGGGAACTCGACCCTCGCATGTGCCTCTCACTGCATTTGGACCGGGTCCCGGGTCCCCGGTCCAAATGTCTCAGGTCTAGCAGTTTCGGAACTGAACCCGTTTAGGTACTAGATAAAAAAGTAGGCTTTAAAACCGGACCCATTAACTCATCGGAATCAAAATAAGGTTTCAAATCCGGTTATTCTCAGTCGGAACGTCCAGGTAATCGGAGAACTGGATACCCATTTTCATCCTTGCTAACAAGCAACCCCATTAAAAATCCGCATAAAAAACTCAAGATAACTAACAACATCTTGGATGTCAAAAAACGAGCCGGGGGGGGGGGGGGGGGGGGGGAATATCAATCCCCTATATATACTATAGTGTAACTAGAAAAAGAGGCCTATGCTAAGCCCGAGGCACAACAATAAAAATAAAAACAACTAAACTTTCTTTTTTTCTCTAAAAGAGAGATAAAGAAAGTTTAAATCAACTACAAAATAAAAAGTTATAACTTATGTCTAAACGTTAAGTTAAAGTTAAGAATATGTTATTATCAAAATCAGATTTTCTAATATATTTTTTGTATATTTACATAAAACTTCTAATTTTTTTAATTAATCAGATTTCAGTAAAAAATCTCATTATCTCAATGAGAAAGAAAAGATTATTTTTGAAATGTCAAATTAATTTATAAATTTTTACTTGATATATAAAAATATGTATATTTTATCTTTCTCATTTTCTCTTACAAACATCTGTGCAATATTTTTAATTACTTCCGTAAAACTCAATTTTCAAGAATTAGACCCTTTATAGATTTTGCAATCCATGGTCATCATTATCGTGGTAATCACAATGATAAATATAAAAACTCATCACTATCATTTAAAATGGAATATAATTCACTATTACAGATTATGTCGTCGTTACAGAAAATGTTACTTATCATGTCACCATCACTTTGAATAAATGAAAAAAATAATCAGAAGAAGTCTCCTTTCTATTTGATTGATAGAAATGATCTTCATTTTGAGTCCCTCATAAATAGTTATATGGGCAGCTGGGTAAAAATAATTCATAAATGGGCCCCAGGTATGTAGATATGTACGGTGGTGATGATGGATCTCATGCACATGCACAAATGGAAAACTTAAGTGGGTTGGTTAATGTGAATAGGTTGGATCTAATAGGTCATATGTACATGAGCACGTTGGTGGTGGGAGGTCCTAAAAGGTTATACGTAAATAATCCCATATGGATTACATAGCTTAATTAAAATGCTGAGGATTTAAAAAGAAAAAAGAAAAAAAAAAACACTTTAGATGCATCCTTTCGACCCTCCCCTAAACAGGTTGGGTTTAGGGGAAGAGAGGAGGAACAAAATGACAGAAAACTTTTTTTTTTTCCCCTGTGGAGGGTCGATATCAACCCTCACCTATTTAGAGAAGCGTCGATATCAACCCTCAAAAAATTAGGTAAAGAAAAAGGGTCATTTGACGGCAGGTCCCTTAACACTATGTTTTATAGCCTGTGGTCCAAGTCTTTTCCTCATAGAGGCAGCGGTCCTCTTTTAACATTAAATATAATGAGTCAAAAAGACATAAACGACCTCTCTTTATATAATCTATACGTCACTAAACTCGGACCGCTTCCGTCATACACTCCGAAATCTAAGCACCTAAATTGATGCAAATTGCACTCATCCACTTTCTCTACCATACACGTGGCGATCTTACCTGAGCAACCGAATCATCTTGACTTGAACTTAATTGAGTTTGACATAAGTTTATCTAAGTTTTTGTTTGAATTTATATGAGCTTGATATGAAATTATTTGACTTTGACATGTATTTATCTAAGCTTTATGTGAAGTTATCTTAGTCTGTGATCAATTAAACAGGACTTTAAATGAATTTATCTGTATATTACATGATTTTTCTGAGTTTGATTTCAATTTAACTACGTTTGTAATCAATTAAACAAGATTTCAAATGAATTTATGTGACTTTGAAACGATTTTCTTTGAGTTTTTACTGAGTTTATCTGAGTTTCTTATGAAATAATGAGTTTGGTATGAAATTAATTGGATTTCACATGATTTTATTTGACTTTAAAATGTATTCAACTTGGTTTTAAATGAGTTTTTTTGAGTTTGCTGTGAATTTATCTAAGTTTTGTACTTGTTATCTACCTTTGGCATAATGTTATTTGACTTTGGCATGATGTTATCTGTGTTTAGTACGAATTTATCTAAGTTTGATATGAATTTATTTGTGTTTGCTTTGAATTAATCTGAGTTTGATACGAATTAAGTGAATTTATCTGAGTTTGCTGTGAATTTATCTAACTTTGATGTGAACTTATTTGACTTTGGCATGAGTTTATTTGAGTTTATATGAATTTATTTGTGTTTGAAATTATAACCAATTTGAAAACAAGTTATGTCACTTCGATATGAGATTATCTAACTAGATTTGGTTTGATTTGACTAGATTTAATTTGAATTTATCTAGCTTTGATAAAAATTTATCTGATTCTAATATGAAATTATCTGTGTTTGAAGTGAATTTAAATAAATTTATTATGAAGTATCATTCCCTCCAATTTAAAGCTTAAAATTTGATCGAAAACTCATCTTACTACATTTAAATTGGAAAATAATCCGGGAAAGACAGTGAGTTGGAGCTAAAACTCATATTTAAATTGCATGACACCCATTTAAATAGTTAGAAGGGCAAATGAGTTATAAAAAATCTGATGTCACATGCTTAAAGACCACACACTCATTTATATGGTTAGAAGGGCAAATAAGTCATAAAAAAATCTGATGTCACATGCTTAGAGACCATCGCCTGAATTAATTACATGCGCAAGGGACTCTAGGCCTTAAACATTAATGATATGTCTTAGAGACTTTGTAACACAGAAATGAGGGATCTCTCCCTAATTTAACCAAAGAAAAAAAGGATTTCTTGGCGGTAAGACCGATTTAGTAGGAGGAAAATTAAAATGACCTTTTCGGTCTAGGGTGCATCTAAAGTGTATTTTTTGTTTTTTTAAATCCTCAATAGTCGCATGTAGGTTGCTTAATTAAAAAGGTCCCATGTAAATAACACCATGTGCACAGTTTAACAAAATGGTCCCACCTAAATGAGGTAAGGGTTTTGTCTCTTTCCAAATATAAAAACTCAACACTAGGTCTCAGATATATTTGTAAACGATGTATATTTCAATAACCGTGTGGTACCGAAAATAAAATTCAAGGAACTGTTAAAAAAAATCGTAAAATCAAATGAATGCTCCCACAATCGTTTAATATTACAAGGGATTTCAAGAAAAAATCATTTAATTAAAAGGTTCCGCATGATAGATAAAAGGTTGATCTTTCATCAAATGGGGCTCATGTGTAGATAGTTTACTTAAAAGGTTCCACATAAATAGTTCCATATACATAGTTTAATTAAAAAGGTTCCATCTAAATAACACCTAGTTTAACTAAATGATCCCACGTAGATAAGATTAGAGATTTGTCTATTTCCAAATATAATAATTCATCAATGGGTCTCATGTATGTAAGCGATGTAAATTTTAGTAACCATGTGTAACAAGAACACAACCGTTCAATGTCATATGCAGATTTCAAGAAAATCTATACGTGAGATAGTGAAGGATTCATTGACTACTGTAGGTGGAAATCAATTGAAATAATGCTAAGATAAGGTCCGGACTATATGCGAAAAGTAATTGAAATTGTGTGGGGGGATTTTCACTAAGCCGAGATCAGCACTAGCCCAGGCATCCGGACAAGAATGATTATGCCTCCCCTGGGCCAAGGGTGACCGCGGCTGAAGGACCGCGGCATTCGCCGAGGCGGGAAATCTCGAAGACTGACTTACCCGACCTCGGCATCGACCCCGGCAGCGCGGATCTGACGGAGACTGATGGGACCAGCGGCAGAACAACAGCGCATGCCAAGGCATGCCCTGCAGGTTATCATTACTGACAAAACGGCGCGACCAGGACACGTGCGCCCCCAGGGCATGGCTCCGGGCCAGGCCTGATGGGACCTGGCCCAAAAGTCAGCACCGCCGCCTGACCCAGCGAGCCTAGCATTTAATGAAGCATGGGTCAGCATTTAATGCACTATGGGCTGAGTGGACGCAGCCACTCGAGTGGCCGGCCCAGTCTTGGAACTCGCCCACGAAAGTCAACCCCATCGCCTATAAATAGCGCATCCACTTCCATCCTAAGGTACGCAACCCATTATACACGCTATCACTCTGCAATTTCCTCTCCTTCTTCCCTGCTCGTTCACTGAACTGACTTAAGCATCGGAGAGCCTTGCGCTGCCTGCAGCCAGGGTCCTTTGACGCTTCTTCCCTCTCTCCCTTTTCAGGTCCAGTCGGAGCCACAGCAAACTTCATCCAAATCACCCGAATCAGAGACCCTAATCCCTGCATTAAAGTCCTTAATTTTTAGGCACTTACAGAAATCATGCTAAGATGAGGTCCTAAACTAAATGATGAAAGAACCCGGACAGGTACCGCAGTTTGCTAGGACAATGACTCAGAATTGGAGGTTGCGGTTTCGAAATCGCTCTCTCTCCTTAGGGTCACTTGCCCAAGCAAAAGCCTGATTTACCTGGTGCGTGGAGGAGATAAAAACTTCACGTTCTCGGGGAATTGACGGCTCTTAAAGATGCCGGACACCCTTGTCAGCCAAATATAAAAAGAGAAAAAAAAAAAACTAAATGATGAGAGTAGACACACATCTCCATAATCACATACCATTCTCATCTCCATTGTAAATCTAAAACGTTAAATTCCCACCACGAACCATGGTCAAGCTTGCAACTAATTGACTTTGATGCCATAATAAATCTTCTCCACTTACTCTTCCTGTTAAAACCTCTTAGGATTTACTAAAAGTAGAAAATGCTTTTTAGCAATGTCGAGATGAATGTGTCACATCCAGTTCAGCCCTCGTTTCTCCATCTCTTTTTCCACAGTAGCCTCCTGCAATTTCCCTTTCATGACCAGCGGTTGTTCCAGGAATTCGAGTCAGTGGGGTCAACATAGGGATGTCAAATGGGCCAGCCCGTGCCAGTCAACGGGCCATGGCACGGCACGGCCCGGTCAACGGTACGGCTCGTGACATGGGCCGTGCTGGGCCGAGCTTCGTTGGCCCGCTGTCCCGTTTGGCCCGGCCCGCCTGGCACGTGGGCTGGCCCCTGCAGCCCGCCAGGCCCGCCCAGCCCTCCTGCCTGCCAGCCCGTAAAAAATATTTTATTTTTATACACTATAATGCATTATTTTTCTAAAAATTTGAGATCATACAAATATATTAAAGAAGAAAAAATGAAAGGTAAGATTTATGAAACAATACTTGAGACTTAAATTACACCGTCTTGCATACACCCTTTTTGTCCTTTTGGTACAATTAATGATATAGGAGTAAGATTAGAAAAATGAAGTGCATGCATCAGAAGTAGGGTGTAAATTTGGGATGTAAATGGACTTCTAATTACCGGGACCTGACCTGAAATCCTGGTATGGACCCCTCTTTTTGGATTTAATTGTAATCAGGTTTGGTCTAAAGTCTAGTCATGTCCATGCCTGAATACCACCTGGGTGGTTTATATAACATTTATATACTAATAAAAAAAATATATTACATACAAATCCTTCATATGAGAGCTACCTCTCATGGATCCTATGAGAGGTTACGATTTGAGCTCCATGTGGGATGCACTTATCATCAATCCAACCCCCTCACATTCACAATTAACACTGTATGACATTAATCCTCATTACAGTATAGGTGGTAGTGCCTTGTGCTTGCAAGCATAAGGTCATATTGCAGTATGATAATGTTTTAACTTATTTTGGATGTTGGGTCAGGTCCAAGTCCTTTGGAAAGAGGTTCATCTACATCCCTAGTATAAAGGGGGGAAAAAGAAAGATCAGGTAATTCATTTTGTTCAGAAATCTGACATGCACCTGCATGAGAAATGATCTTATGCTGCCATTAGTATGGTACCGATGGAAGCAGGTCACTTCATTTAACCTGTGTAATTCCAGCCTATGCCTTCTAAAGCCATTCATGCTGCGCACCACCCTTTGTATGGCAATGGGACCAAAATCTCATTCAAAGCAGTGTGATATCCATTGTTGTGTTGATCATGTATAGAAGATAGTGTGGCAATAGTGGGCTCTCCTAAATGTGTGGCTCAAGAAAAGGAAAGATTTGAGGGTTTTTTTCTATAAAAAAAAGAAAAAAAAAGGAAAAAAATGGAGGCCCGCCTGGCCCGCTCCGCCCCCCCCCCTCCCTCCATTGCGGGCCGTGCCGTGCCAGGGCTTTTCCCTGTTGGGCCGTGCCGTGCCGGCCCGCTAGTAGGGGCGGGCCGAGATTAGCCGGCACGGCCCGTTTGACATGCCTAGGTCAACAAAAGACTTATCTTCCGCAAATTGAATAAATTTATTTTCCTCTTTATCAACATATGTCATCTACTTTCGATAATTTGACAAATATAATATAAAATTCTTAAGTAATCTATTTTCGATAATCCAACAAAGATATCATTGAATTCTCAAACAAAAATAAACAGAAATTTTAATACATTGTTACCGATAATTCTTAATCCAAAAGGAAAAACGAAATACATAAACTCTTACAGCTGCCCTCGACGGGTTTTCATGTGTTGAAATCCTGGCATAATAGTTTCATTATTAACACTAGCAAACACATCCTTTTCAATATATGTGACCAAACAGTCATTCATCCATTGATATCCCATTCGGTTACATAGCATGTTCTTTACGTACTTCATTGCTGAAAAAGCTTTTTCTACCGTTACAGTCGCTATTAGTAAAATGAATGCCAATTTTAGAAGCAAATAAACTAATAGGTATACGATATCCTTCTTTGTCTCCACTAATTTTCTAGTAATGTCACCAATTCCTTTAAGTTATAAAAACTCATTGCTAGAGTGCATATCAGTAATGTAGTTTTGAAGTTGATGGTCAAGTGTGATGAGGTCTATTACAAAAAAAATCATAGGCATAAAACTGAGCAGGACGGACCAACCTTTCTTTGTCAAAACCAGAAATTGAATTCACGGGATTCAAGCAAGCCACACAAAGAAACAATTCAGTATTAACCTCTAAACGGTTTTTGAGCTCTTGAAGTTCCATATCAATGACAGTGTAGAATAGTTCAACACGGTAGTGGTGTAAGTTTGTAATTTGTAGGGCTTTGCGTCGTGGCCTCCCAGAAACTACAAATGTATCATCCATGTTCGGGATAGAAACATCATGTTTGTTGTAAAATGAAGACACTTCAGTCAATAGAAATTCTCATTCATCATCTCTCATTTTCTGCAATCGTACCTTAGACATTTTAACTAGTTTCACAGTATCTTGATCTTTCCTCTGCAATGCTAATGACAACTTATTTTCGATCCCCAAGATATTTTTCATCAGGTGTGAGCCAAAGATAAAATCAAAAGATTACGCCGACCCTATAAGAAAACAAGCTTCAGCTCTTTGCTCGGAGAGTGTGCCATCCTTTTGAACAAACTCAAGTACATCAATTACAGAAGAATACATCACAATCAAGTTAAAAATAGTTCCATAATGTGATCCCCACCGTGTATCACCAGCCCGTTTAAGACTAGTTTTTTTATTCAAACATCACCCACTTGAAAGTTCACCATGATTTAATCCTTCCCTAACTTTAGCAACTTGTGCATCTCAAAGAATATCCATTCGTTTACAAGAGCCTCCAACAACATTTACCAAACTCGTAATCAAGCACATAAGTGAAGCAATATCAATGTGATTTTTAACAACAACCACAAGAGTCAACTGAAGTTGATGAGCAAAGCAATGAACATAAAAAACGGATTCATTCTCTATCATGATCAAGGTTTTAAGACCACTGAATTCACCTTGCATATCGCTGGCTCCATCATAACCTTGCCCACGTAATCTTGATAAACTCAATCCATGCCTAAAGAATAATAAATCAATTGCCCCTTGAGTGAGAGAGCAGTAATATCTACCACATGTACAATACCAAGAAAACGCTCTGTAACAATTTCCTTTTTGTCCATATTACGCACAACAACAACCATCTGTTTTTGGACCGACACATCACGAGATTCATCCACTAAAATTGAAAATAATTCATCTCCAAGATCCTTGATGATGGCATTGGTAGTTTCACAAGCAGCAGCATTTACAATGTCTTTCTGAATATCATGATGGGTTAGCTTGTTAATCTTCGGAGTGTTTCGCAACACAACTTCATTAATTGTGACTGGCTAAAAATTGTAGTAGCTCAACGAAATCTCCTTTACTACTTGAATCTTCAAATTCATCATGGCCACGAAAAGCTATTCCTTGGCACAGTAGGAATCTTATGCAATCAATCGACGCTTTTAAGCGAGTCCGATATTCAATTTTAGCTTGTTCGGATTGCTTACAAAAAACACTTTGAATATGTAGCTTTTGCTTCAGTAGATTTTGACACTTGTTCCAAGCTTGTTTATGCATACTACCTTTCATGCTTATTCTAGGCTGCGAATCACCCCTGTCACAAAACTATCACCTCCCACTTGCTTATCGGTATCAGGCTTAAATAGATAACAACACAAACAAAACGCTGCATCTTTTTCAATACCATACTCCAACTAACTCCCATTCTTCTTGAACCAAGCAGGATTAACTCGACGCAACATTCCACCAATTTCTCTGGAATTTGTGGCTAGCAGGTTGACAATGACCCTTTTGAATGTATGCTCTTCTTATCTCATCTTGGTCAATAGGATGGTAAGGTGATATTTTTGGTCGTAGCCCATGATTCGTAGGAAGATTGGTCAATTCTAAACGACTTTGCTTAGCAAAAACTTGTATGGGATCATCACCACAAGATTCTTGAGTTGGAGATGAGCATTCCGCCATAGGTGATTTCCTTTTGAAATATCTTTCCATAATTGCATAACTATGTCTATAGAGAAAAATAATAACATAGTCAATTAAAATATTACATGAATACTTAAATAAGCACAAGTATAAATTAATATACTTCAAACAGCCTCCAAATAAGTAGTCAATAACAAATAAAACATCCCCCAAATAATACTAAATTCCTCAATAATAACCCTAATGAAAAAAATGAAAAAAAAAATTATTATACTCGGTTGACTGTGAGGACAAAGTATTATTAATTTATTATATTTTCTATTTAATTATTAAAATTGCAAAATTTCGGCCTTTCGAAATGCCACATTTGACTTTGAGAAACTCCAAATTCAAGTATGTTGGGTTGTACTTGAAGTATGTTTGCAATTACAAAAGAGAAGTGATATTGGCACTCTTTTTTTACGGAAGCACTCTTTTTCCTTCACAAAATTTTAGAGTGCCTCCATAAGAAAAAAATAAAAAAAGAGAAAAAGGAATTGTATATATCAATTATCTTAAAAAAAAAAAAAAACACTCCTGGCTGTATTCAATGATCTCTATGTGGTGGGGTCCACCAAAGGAGTGATGTTGATCACCGTACACCTGACCATAATGCAGGAAGGTCGGTGCTCTTGTGGTTTATCATTTATGTCCATTCTAGCGGGCTTAGGGTCATCTAATAGGGAGAGTAACCAACAAGTACCAGGAACATCTCTTTGGCAGACAACAAAACCATCACTTTGTCTCAAAGTCAAATCCTCCCATCAGATTTCCATGCATTCAAAAACACCAAACCCATCATAAATTTCTTCCATCTTTCTCTCGTTCTCTTCTAAAATAGGGCCAGCTGTCAAGTGCTTCCAAGAGAAAGAAAGGGAGAACAGTACTATGTTTGCAGTTCACTAGAAAATTTTACATACACATTTTTCATGCCGTTCGTACTTCTATACAGGTCTAAAGTCGCTTTTTCCATTATGATATCACAATAAATTTTACGATATCACAAATTATTCAAATGTGATATTATAATTTATATTATAATATTGTGACTCGAAAAACCATTTTCATCCTTTTATCCCTCCATGCTCCGACTTTTCCTCAATTTCACCTGCTGTAACTTTCTCCCTCAGCCGATTTCACTCTCCTCCTCCCTCACCAACCTATTTGCAAATACGCAAGGCTACCAGCGTCCATTCGACGCCAACATTATTTAAATAAAATAATAGTGAGAACATGGGAGTTGGTCAATTGATGCAATATCCTTGAATTTTGATATTTGATGGTCACAAATGTCTTTAACTATTCTCCGGTCTAGCTGTAATGTTATAATAATGGAAAAAGGTTAACAAAATTATGGACATTCCGAGTTTGTGCTGGGACCTACCACAGGATAGGATCAACAAGACATCCCATTACAGAAAAAATCCCTTAATAAAATAAGTGCTGCCAACTGGTCAAGAAAGGCAAGAAATCAATTTATGGGTAATGTTCTTCTAACTGCATATCAGGGCCCACTTAGATGCCTTCTTATTGGTAGGAGTGGAGTACGTGGAAAAGTTTCTTTGTAGATAGGGGCTAACAAAAGATTTAGCCCATCAGATCCTCCTATCCCTTGATTAGACATAATTTCTTTTGAGAATCAATCTAATGGTAGGTAAATGTTTGATGAGAGTGAGGCTAGGTTCCAAATCTCAGGGGATGAGTTATCAAAAGGGCCTATACCGATCAAAGGTGGCCCCAAGTGGGCCCATATGTAGAGATGGACTACATTTGCCATAGCATGGAGGAGAACATTTCTCATCAGTGAGTGAATTCTCATAATTTAAGCAGTGAATTCCCATCATTTAATCATTATTAGTGGCTGATTAAATTGGCATCGGTAATGGCAATTGTACTGGATCTTTTGCTATTTATTATCTATATGAATCGGTGGTGGGCCCAGCATCTTTCGACACGATTTGGATTTGATTTGCAGTGTGGTGGAAGGTGGTGGGCCATGATTGTTATAATTCGGTTTGGCCAATTGAGCTTCAACTCACGTGATACATGAGACATGACAAATTGTGCTAATAATGTGAAAGAGATGCCCATTTTTTTATATTAAGGATAAGACATGCGACTTCTTGTATGGATCATAAAGTTTTGTTGTCATCCTTCATGGGCCCGCATGCTATCACATAGGAGTGGCCCACAACCACAAACAATTTGGGACAATTTAGTGGTTTTTTTTATTGATTTCATGTTTGACACTTTACAATGGTCTACTTTGCTATAATCCAAATATTATGAGTCAATTGACCGTGATGGTCTAATATCTATGTGAATTTTGTTCCTAAGCTCAAGTAAAAGAGGATCTTCTAAATGAGCGAAGGGATTTTGTTCCGGTAAGAATTGAGCTCCTTACCACTTGGGTAAGGAGCCATTCTCACCTAACTATTCAGAGTTGGAACCCTACATCATGTCACCTCTTTCAGCTTGTGCGAGCCCTTTTCCCATTTGTGTAGGTTTTCTTTTTATTTGTGAAGGCCTTCTTTCCATTTGAGTGGACTACCTTTCCGTGTGTATGTGGGCTCTCTTTTGAGTCCCAGCCCCGTTGGCTGGGGTAAAAATAAAAGTAAAAAAAAAAAAAGAAGGGATATTTATAGGTTTGACCCTAGGCCCATGCCCATCACTCCCTTTGCCTTTTATTTTTGGGTAAATTAGCCAACAGTTCCTGAGCATGGTCTTCTAAGGCATCCAGTCCAACAACTTTTTCTCTAATGTCTATACTCCAGACAGCTGGAGATATTTTGGTGAGAGGTCCCTAATATGCCATGTCATATATTTTCATGACTAATTTGCCCCTTTCAACCCTCATTCTTAGGCCAAGTTCTCTCTCATTCTCTGTTATCACAGAGAACTTCTTCCTTCTTCTTCTCTCTCATTTTTTCATTTTTCGTTCCTTTCCATAGTTGTGGAGTATCGTTGCAGAGCACCTTCTGTCGCCACCATGACTTCTGATTATCTCCCTTTCATTTCTTCAAAGATAGAAACGGTTTTACTTTCTCTTACTCTTTCATTTGAAGTCTCTTCCAAATCTCTCTCTCTACAACTTACTCTTTTATCCGAAGTCTCTTCCAAATCTCTCTCTCTACAACTGATTTGAAAGAGAGCAGTTTGCTCTTTTGCTTGTTTTCCCTCTCTTTTCTCGATTAGATCATGGTCAGCAAGTGTTCTTATTTTGAATTTTGATTTTTATTAGAATCTGATTTTCCGTATTCTGACTTTTGGTATCGCCGAGCTTAGATAAATTTCCCAGAAACTCTGATAAACTGGACAAAAACTCAGATAAATTTGCCAAAACTTAGATAAATTTATCTGAATTTCTGGCAAAACGCAAACAAATTTATCTGAGTTTTGAACAACTTTTTGAGTTTCGAACAAATTTATCTAAGTTTGGACCAAAATAAATTTATCCGAGTTTGAAACAAATAAACTTATTTAAAGTCCTTTTTATTTGATATCAGACTAAGACAACTCAATTAGGTGATGATGGACACAGGAACTCATTTTGAGGTTGTCGCTGCAGAATACATGGGTTCGATCATTGAGCCTCCATGGATAAACTATGCTAGGAAATGGGGTCCTACAATAAACTACATCAAGGAGTCAAATGTAGTGGATAAATTGGTTCATGATAAGCTCAAGTCTTCTCTGGAGAATCTGGTTAGGGTTTTCCCAAAAGAGATTTATGAGGAGGAAGGGCCTACAAGACCCAAGATGAAGAGAAATTGGAATGGATATGAGATTTGATGAAGATAAATTAATTAGAATGGAGATGAGATTTGAGTATATGGTCAGGAAGAAATATTTGGTATTTACTGTTTTATATTAGAATTTGATCTGGCCTATATTGTTTTATATTTGAATTATTGCTGAGTTTTGACAAATTTATCTGAGTTTTATCTAAGTTTTGCCAAAACTCAGAAAAATTTGTCTAAGTTCTGCTTTTGCTGACGTGTACAAGGGCGTTTTTATCTTTTTCAGTAAGTTATTTTTACAAGAGGACTGTCGTCGATACTGTGTGGGGAGATTTCCAGAGCCACAGGATTACGCTAATCACAGCCATCAGATGAGTCTAAGGATTCTCACGTGCCATCCGCGTGAGACCCATGTGGCACCGGGCTCACCCCGGCTGCCAGGACAGGAGGTCCGGCCGAAGTCAAGTAGCTCCGGGCCTCTAGCGCCGAGCTCGGCCACCTCGTGTGTCCATCTCGGCAGAGAGCTCCACCTCGGCTGAAAGAGCCGGGACGGAAGCCGAAGTAAGAAGGAACCTCCGCTTGCGCCCCTCGCCCCCTCCACATCATCAAGCACGTGGAGTAGTAGGGGCGCGAGCTAGCAAGACAGATGCGACATCCAGCCGCTCACAATCTTCGCTAGATCACTGACATGGCGGCATCCAGCGGCTGAGGCCACATCAGGGCAGGGCCCGAGGGCGGATCCGATCGTACCCCTACCGCCAAAGGCGTCCAACACGATCTGGCCCAACAAAACGCGCATTAAATGCGACGTGGGCTGATCCGACGCGCATTTAATGCAGAGTGGGCTGGATTGGACCGCATTAATTGCATCGTGGGCTGATCATGACTTCCCAGTCGAATCATGAGACCCATGCCAAGATATCGTCCAAGATATCTTCCAAATCGTCTATAAAAAGGACTGCATTTCACATGCAAGGTACACACAATACAACTCATAGAGCTGTTACTCTGCCTCTCTCCTTCCTCTCCTTCCATTATTCCAGTTCCTTCACTGACTTTGGCATCGGAGAGCCTTGCGCCGCCCAGGCCAGGGTCCTCTGACCTTGTGTTCATCTCTTTCAGGCTTTCGGACGGTACCCAGTCATTCCCAGTCATCACCACCATCGGATAAGTCCTCTAAGGCTCCCCAGTTATTGTGGGTCATTATTTTCTGCACCTACAATTGGCGCCGTCTGTGGGAAAGTAATATCCCAACCTTCCCAAACCTTCCTAACCTTCTCAACCTCAATCTCCCATAAGCCATGCCTCCGAAAGCTAGGAAGGGCGTAGAGTCCTCGAGAGCAGCGCTCGAGCTGCCACCACCGTCGGCGGACGTCCCTCCTCAGGGGCGGTCCCGCACGGTGCATGGCACATCCGTAGGTGAGGGCCGCTTAGGCTCGCAGCTTTTTATCGAGGTCCCCCTTCAAGAAGGACTCGAGACCTCGATCTCAGCAGAAGAAGTCATGCCACCCCGACGCGATGAGCGTCGGCATGAGCGTCCTCGCAAGGACAAAGCCGTGGCCGTAGAAGAGACGCGCCACGCTCAACCCCCTGCCACTGGAGGGGTTGTCGCAGCCCAAACTGCTCTCCTCCAGAGGCAAGAGCAGCTGATTCGCGAGCTCCAGCAGCAGCTGAGGGCAGCACAAACCGCCTCCTTGAGGCAGGTCTCTGAGCCTCAAGGGAAGAGGAGGGACGCCCCCAGCAGGGCAGCCCAGCCTCCCCGCGAGGATCTCAGAAACCATCTAGACCATAAGCGGAGCCAGATTCGTGACGAAAGCTCGAGCAACAGCCGGAGTCATCATAGCCGCGATGGCCGAACTCATAGCCATCGTAGCCCGAACCACTCCAAGCGAAAGCCAAAAGCCCAGACCCCAGAGAAGGACGACGAGCAGGAGCGGTTCGACAAACGCGTCAGGCTAGCTCTTCAGCACAACCTGGACGTGCGGGATCAGAAGCAGATCTGTGGCCACACCGATTTGGGGGGCTCACCCTTTACAAAAGAGATCGAGCGCACCCCCTTGCCCAGAAAGTTCTCCGTCCCGCGGTTCGTCCCCTACGACGGACTGTCCGACCCATCCGCCCACCTTCGACACTTCTCCCAGAAGATGTCCATCTGGGGGAATGAGGGTCACCTGAACTGCAAAATCTTCTCCTCCAGTTTGGGTGACCTCCCCCTGAAGTGGTTCTGTTCTCTCCCAGAGAAGTCCGTTTCGAGTTGGAAGGAGCTCCAGCTCTCCTTCTTGAAGAAGTTCCAAGCCTACAGCGTCGTCCCCAAGAAAGAAGGGGACCTCCTCGCCCTGAAAATGAAACAGGGTGAGACCCTCGCCATCTTCGCCCAGCGATTCTGGGCGGTCTACAGCCAGATTGAGGGCACCAGGGAAGAGATAGCAATCTACGCCTTCCAGCATGCCCTGATCCCCGGCCACGACTTGCGGAAGGACTTGGCCGGGAACCCCCCAGAATCCATGCCAGAGTTGATGTCCCGAGTAAAGCGCTTCATCGCCCAGGAGGAAGACGAGATCCGAGCCCGGGATCAGGACGGGCATCCAGAGCCCGATCAGAAGAGTAGCCAGCCTCGGCAGAGAGGTGGGAGGCCTTTCCAGAAGCAGGAGCCCAAGCAGGCCTGGGTCTTCAGTTCGGCGAAGCCTGCGTCGTCCAGGTCCGGGGCCGCCTGGAAGCCCAGACCTCCCTCCAGCACCAGTCAGAGCGTCAACGTCGTCTTCAAGGAGCCGATCTACCGCATCCTGACCAAGATCAGGTCCAAGCCATTCTTCAAGTACCCTCAGCCCATGAAGAATGAGCCCACCTCCGGCAGCCGAAGCAAGCTCTACTGCTCCTTCCATAGGGGTAACGGGCACAAGACCGAGGACTGCAAGACTTTGCAGTGGTACCTGGAGAAGCTGGCCGAAGAGGGCCACATTCCAGAATTCGTCAAGGCAGGTGATGCCGGCGGCAGCGAGGGCCGGATTCACCAGAGCGCAGCCCAGGCTCCAGACAGTGAGGATTCAGAGAAGATCATTAACGTGATCCATCTGGCGTCCTCAGCTCCCGCTTCCTCATCCCGGGGCAGCTCCCAGGCCCGTGCCGAAGCCAGGCGGGCTTCGCACGAGAAGGAAGTAATGAAAGCCGAGCTCGCTCCGGCATCCAAGAAAGCCCGCCGCGACCGACCCGCCATCTCGTTCTCCGACAGAGACTTAGAGGGAATCCAGCTCCCTCACAACGACCCCTTGCTCCTCACAATGAAGCTGAGAGACTTCACAGTGAAGAGGATCCTCGTCGACTCCGGCATCTCCTCCGAGGTCCTCTACTACGACTGCTTCAAGAAGATGAACCTCTCGGAAGCAGACCTCACGGAGGTCCGTGCACCCCTGCTAGGGTTGTCCGCCACGCCAGTCTATCCCAAGGGTAGGATCACCTTGGAGACCCGAGTTGGCGGAGCCTCCGTGTCGGCCGACTTTCTGGTCGTGGACGCCCCTTCTCCCTATAACGTCATTTTGGGCAGAACGTGGCTCCACAAATTAGAAGCAGTCCCTTCTTCCCTCCACTAGAAGCTAAAGTTTGTCCTTGAGAACAAGGAGGGCAGGTTGGAAGTGGTTACAGTGGAGGGAGATCAGCAGCAAGTCAGGCAGTGCGTACTGGCCGCGGTCCCCGCGGTGAAGGAACTAGAGCGCGTCAACCTCGTCGAGTTCGAAAAAGGCCTAGATGAAATCGGCCGCGATCCCGAGAAGAAGAGCATCGAAGACCTGGCCGAGGTCAGGCTGAGCCCGGCAGACCCAGACAGGTTCTTCCTGGTTGGCACCCAGCTTCCAGACGAGGAGAGGGCCGAGCTCTCTCGGTTCTTGATGCAGAACATCGACGTCTTCGCCTGGAACCCGAGCGAAATGCCTGGGGTCGACCCTGAGGTCATGTGCCACAAGCTGAATGTGGACCCCGACCACAAACCGGTAGTGCAGAGGGCCCGAAGGACAGGGCTGCAGCAGACAGACGCGGTCGTCGAAGAAATCGACAACCTGCTGAAGGCAGGAGCCATCCGGGAAGTCCAGTACCCGGTATGGCTGGCCAACACGGTGGTGGTCAAGAAGAAAACTGGAAAGTGGAGGGTATGCGTGGACTTCACAGACTTGAACAGGGCCTGCCCTAAAGATAGTTTCCCCCTTCCAAAGATTGACCAACTGATCGACGCCACCGCCGGTCACGACCGAATGAGCTTCCTCGACGCCTACAGAGGCTACCACCAGATCCTGCTCTACGAGCCAGACGAGGAGAAAACATCATTCATCACCCCCCGCGGCACTTACTGCTATAAGGTGATGCCCTTCGGGCTAAAGAACGCGGGGGCGACCTATCAACGCCTCGTCACAAAAATGTTCCATGCTCAGCTCGGCCGGACGGTAGAAGTGTACATCGACGACATGGTCGTCAAATCAGTGCACTCCGGCGATCATCTGGCGGATCTCGGCCAAATCTTCGACATCCTTCGCGCATACAAGCTCAAGCTAAACGCTTCCAAGTGCGCCTTCGGCGTAGCCTCTGGCAAGTTCCTCGGCAGCTTGGTAACACGGAGGGGGATAGAGGCTAATCCGGACCAGATCACCGCGATCCAGAGCATTCAGAGCCCCTCTACCACGAAGGAAGTTCAAAAGCTCACAGGAATGGCTGCAGCACTCAATCGCTTCATCAGCCGGTCATCAGATAAGTGCAGGCCTTTCTTTCAGCTTCTAAAGAAAAACTTAAAATTCCAGTGGACCACCGAGTGCGACCAGGCATTGGCCGCGCTCAAAACCTATTTAATGTCACCACCCTTACTCTCCACCCCAACTTTGGGGGAGATTCTGTATTTGTACCTCGCGGTCTCGGATCACGCAGTGAGCTCCGTCCTCATCAGGGAGGACGAGGGAATTCAAAAGCCAATTTATTATACGAGCAAGACCCTGCTCGATGCCGAGACCAGGTACCTTCTATTGGAGAAGCTTGCGTTGGCTCTCGTCAGTGCCTCCCGCAAGCTCTCCCATTATTTCCAATCCCACACTGTTGTGGTGATCACAGAGCACCCGCTCCGTTCAGTGTTCAAGAAGGCCGACTTTTCAGGGCGAATATCAAAGTGGGCGGTTGAACTGGGGCAGTATGATATACAGTACCGTCCCCGAACTGCGATCAAAGCCCAGATTCTGGCAGACTTTATTGTTGAATTCGTCTCCCCCAACCCAGCTCCGACCCAGCTCGGCACGGCACTGGGGGGCACAGGGCACGAGCCAGTAGAAACTGAGGTCGAGCAGCCTCCCACCTCGGCATGGAAGATCTTTGTCGACGGATCATCCACCTCCAAGAGAGCTGGCGCCGGCATAGTTCTCCAATCGCCAGAGGGTCTAGTCATAGAGCAGGCCTTCACCCTGGACTTCAAAGCGACAAACAATGAAGCAGAGTACGAAGCACTGATTGCAGGGTTGAACAGCGCCCAAACCCTCGAAGCCCAGCACCTGGTGATCTTCAGCGACTCTCAACTGGTAACTAGCCAGCTCGCTGGAGACTACCAGGCCAGGGACGACAGGATGGCGGCCTACTTAGCCCTTGCGAAAAAACTGCTCTCTCATTTCCAGAAAGCCGAGGTCAGGCAAATATCCCGAGATACCAACACGCACGCAGATGCGCTTGCAAACCTGGCCTCCGCTGTCGAAGCAGGGAAGAAAAGGACCATCGAGGTTGGGTCAGTATCAAGGTCAAGTCTAGAACTCCATTCATCTCGGCTTGTCCTCTGTGCTGACCTCGGCCCAAGCTGGATGGATCCAATTGTCGCCTACTTGAAGGACGACCAGCTCCCCGAGGACAAGGCTGAAGCCCACAGGATCAGACTCAAGGCAGCGCGATTCTGGCTCTCTCCCGAAGGCAAACTCTACAGGAAATCCTTCACAGGTCCGTACCTCCAATGCGTCCATCCAAGCAAGGTGGACGACTTCCTGTATGAGATCCACGAAGGAATCTGCGGCAGTCACATAGGAGGTCGATCCCTGGCTTACAGAGCAATAAGCCAGGGCTACTGGTGGCCCTATATGCAGAAAGACGCGCAGGTCTACGCCAGGAAATGCGAGAAGTGCCAGAAGTTCTCCCACTCCCTCCATCAGCCAGCACAAGATCTGAGTCCCCTCTCCAGCCCATGGCCCTTCGCTCAATGGGGCCTGGACATTGTGGGGCCTCTTCACCGAGCTCCAGGAAACAAGAGATGGCTGATAGTGGCTACGGACTACTTCACAAAATGGATAGAAGCTGAACCGTTGTCTTCAATCACGGACAGGGACTCCAGGAACTTTGTTTGGAAAAACATCCTTACGAGGTTCGGCATCCCCCGGACCCTGATTTCGGATAACGGGACTCAGTTCGACTCCAAGTCCTTCAAAGACTTCTGCTAAGAGCACGGCATCAGAAACCATTACTCCACTCCGGCATACCCACAGAGTAATGGCCAGGCAGAAATCTCCAACAAAGTGATCCTGGACGGCCTGAAGAAGCGACTGGACAAGGCAAAGGGCAGATGGACAGAGGAGCTTCCGAGCATGCTGTGGGCATACAGAACAACACCAAGGAGGTCCACCTCGGCAACACCTTTCTCTCTGGCCTACGGGATGGAGGCAGTCATTCCTTTGGAAATCGGCCTTCCTACCCTGAGGACAGAGCTGGTCGACCAAGGCCGAAATGAGACAAACCTGGCAATGGAGCTGGAGCTGGCAGACGAGCGACGAGAAGCAGCAGCCCTGCGACTGACTGACTATCAGCAGCGGTTAGCCAGGGCATACAATCAAAATGTCAGAGAAAGAAAGTTCTCCGCGGGAGAGCTGGTTCTAAAAAAAACCCTGCCAGCTGACAGAGAGCCAAACGAAGGGAAGCTGGCCCCGAACTGGCATGGCCCGTTCAAAATAGTCTCACCGGCAGGAAAGTCAGCCTACAAGCTTGAAGACTTAGAAGGCAAGCCACTGCCAAGACCGTGGAATGCATCACACTTGAAGAAATCTTATTTCTATGGATGTATTGAATCTCAGAATCAATAAAAGCAGCTTTCGCCTTGTCATCAATTTGTCGTCTCTCTCTGACTGATTCCGGCAGCACTGGGTCTACGCCCTGAAAATAGCCTGGAGTTCTTACACTCGGCCGAATTCCTAAAGTCCCGGGTTTTGAACCCACTCAAGGGTCTACGCCCTGGAAATAGCCTGGAGTTCTTACACTCGGCCGAATTCCTAAAGTCCTGGGTTTTGAACCCACTCAAGGGTCTACGCCCTGGAAATAGCCTGGAGTTCTTACACTCGGCCGAATTTCTAAAGTCCCGGGTTTTGAACCCACTCAAGGGTCTACGCCCTGGAAATAGCCTGGAGTTCTTACACTCGGCCGAATTCCTAAAGTCCCGGGTTTTGAACCCACTCAAGGGTTCGTAGCCCTGGAAGGAGGCCTCGAGTTCGGACACTCGGCCGAATTCCTAAAATCAGGGTTTTTACCCCTCTACAAGGGTCTACCGCCCTGGGAATGGTCTGGATTTCCTACACTCCTACAGCCCGGGTGTATACACCCCTCAAAGATCATTGCCGAGCTCACGCTCCCATAGCCGAGACCAGCGGAATGATGACTCCACTTCGGCACAGGGCAGCTCGCCTCGGCCAAAGCCAGCCATTTCGGCCAAGGTCAGCTTTCCAGAGAGAAAGAGCTGTGCCAGCACTCAAACGCACAAAAATGCAAGTGTTCCAGAACAGTGCAAGGAAAGTAAGAAAGAACTCAAAAGCATTGTACACAGTTTGAGTGTTGACACCAAAAATGTCACTTTGCCTTTCCAAGATCCAAAGAGCTACATGAAGTCGCAACCTGCCATAAATAGGCAATGCTGCTTCCAAAATAAAATCTTGTCAGAATCAAACAAAAACTGCAAGATTCTTCCAGACAGCCAAAAGAGGAGTACACAAGAAGTTTCAAGCCATTTCAAGATCATTTGGCCTAACTTCGCTTCTCCGACAGCCAAATCAAGCCTCTCGGCGGTAAAGCTCTCCGGGACCATGGTTTCCAAGACAGAACCTATGGATCATCTTAAAATGACTCCAATAGGTTCCCTGTCAAATTTCAAGTCAATCGGACATCGGTTGACCGCACATCAAACCGCGACATCTTCATCGCGATAAAAAGCAAGTCTGCAGGTGATAGGACCCCAAACGGCTTCGAAACTCAAACAAAAGCCTATGGTTGGTCTTATTTATTGCTCAAGAGGCTTCACACCAAATTTCAGGTCATTCCGACATCGTTTGACCCAGTTTCAGCTTTTGACAGAAAATCGGCAGCTCTGCGCGACAAAGTCTTCGGCTTTCTCAGGAAATTGGAAACTTTGCAAAATAAAAATGCAAGGATTCTCATCAGGTTTCCTACAAAGAAATCAGGCCAATAAATGGTCAAAATGTCAAGGAAAAGTACAGAAGAAAAAAGAATCAGAAAAAAGCAAAAACGGACGCAAAACGGGACACAAAAGGGGGAAAACCCCCCCAGGGTCGCAGACCCCTGCGACCCTGGGCCAGGGTCGCAGGCCCCTGCGACCCTGGCCCATGGTCGCAGGCCCCTGCGACCCTGGGCCAGGGTCGCCGGCGACCATGGACCCCGGGGTCGCCGGGAAGGCCCCGGAAACCCCGGTTTTCGCCGTTTTTTCGCGATTCGAAGGGCCCAGCCTCTGGTACTTTCCAAAATTCATGCTTTTGAGACACCAAGTCCTCTGACATCCGTCCAAAACACGGGTAAATCATCAAGAGTATCGAAGACAGTATTGATCGCCACCCGGTCAACCAAAAAAAGTGTGCTTTCCACCCGACCGATCGAGAAATCGACAGGACAGATGGCACCGACCTGCTATTGGCAACAAACACCTGAAATTACATGGTCATCTGATGTCGATCTACATGAAGATCCATCGATGATCATCGACAGAAGAATTCCAAAAGACGTGGCACGGCTCGCGACTCTTCAGCTGCTCGGCGACCACTTAATGCGATTAATTGACTAGCTTTATTACAGTCATTAATCCATTTCTTTGGACGGCCCAATCAGAAGCAAGCATTTGGGAGTTACAAGTCAAGAGATTCATGGCATTTAACCCATGAAACTCCTCCCATCATGGCGATTAAAGGCGATTAAATGCCCTCAATCTCCTCCGGCCAATCAGAAGCCAAGAAAAAGGAGTTACAAAATAAACAATTCAATTTTGTAACTCCTCCCATTATGTGGCTTAATGACATTAAAAGCCCATAAGCTCTCCTAAATGGCTACCAAGAGCCTATAAATAGGAGAGCACTCCAAAGGAATCAACATCACACAGAACATCAGAAAAATCAGAGAAAAAAGCACAAGCACACAGACAGAAATCCAGAGAAAGGAAAAAGAGAGAAAACTCTGCGGAAGTTCTACACCGGCCACCGCAACAAGGTGACAAAAGTCCCTTGGGGGGTACCCCCCCCCCCCAAGGTCCTTGCCTTCTCCTCCTGCTTCCAATGGCTTAGATGTGGCTTTTCAGCCCGTCTACTCGGCTTTTTATTGGACATAGGACCTTCCTTTGGTCTTTGTCTTCTAAAAACCCGAGGTTATAGCCAAGCCAAGTGAATCAAATAGCATCCTCTGTTCTCATCTGCATGGATGATGGCGAAGCCCACATATGGCTTGCGACCGTCAATCTAAACGAGTCCTCCACAATCTCCTGAGAAGTTAGATCCTCCTTTTCTTGCTTTTCATTGTAGTTTGTATTTTTTTAAAAGAGACAAAAAAATCACAACTCTTGTCTTTCATTATTGATAAGGATTGTAAATCGGCTATAAACGCCAAAATCGGCTATAAACGCCAAAATCGGCTATAAACGCCAAAAATCGGCTATAAACGCCAAAATCGGCTATAAATGCCAAAAAATCGCCTTTCACGGCAAATCAAGAAAAATGTCTCTTTTCTTAAATATATGTGCAATGGAAAACTTGAAAGAAGTTGATTTCCTTTTTACTTGCGAAGGTTGATCTCCGGATCACCACTTGCAATTCCAAGTAAAAATAGAAAATCTGGCACACCCACAAAAAAAGAAATGTTGATGCACGCCCCTTTTGCCCCCCGGTTACGAAAGGGTCGGAACCAAACGGACTCCCACGTCCGCCGACCTCGGTAGAACTGGAGCATTGGAGCGCGGTCCATCAAGCTGGCACACCCGGTGGGACTCGTTTATTTGAGAACACGATGCTAGAAATGAAATATTTGCATATCATATATTTTGCTCTATGCTTATATTTCTTTTCTCGATTCCTTGGCTACTTTATAATTGGTGGCCTATGTTGAATTCCGCATAAAAAAAAAAATGAGATGAGATTTTTTGTTTGGAAATTTCTAATTCTTTGAATTTATTTCCATTCTTTCTCTTTTCAAAAAAAAAAAAAACAAAAAATTTAGATTTCTCAATTTGGATTCAAAATTGAGAAACCTTGATCCGTCCCTATCGTTCATCGCGCTTGCAGAAATGTTGAGCCTGTTCGACTAAGGTTTTGGGCCATGGTTTCTCTTCGATGAGTTCATTAAAAATCAAAAAAAATATATATATATATATGAAAAAAAAAAAACAAAAAATTTAGATTTCTCAATTTGGATTCAAAATTGAGAAACCTTGATCCGTTCCTATCGTTCATCGCGCTTGCAGAAATGTTGAGCCTGTTCGACTAAGGTTTTGGGCCATGGTTTCTCTTCGATGAGTTCATTAAAAATCAAAAAAAAAAAATATATATATATATATATGAAAAAAAAAAAAACAAAAATTTAGATTTCTCAATTTGGATTCAAAATTGAGAAACCTTGATCCGTTCCTATCGTTCATCGCGCTTGCAGAAATGTTGAGCCTGTTCGACTAAGGTTTTGGGCCATGGTTTCTCTTCGATGAGTTCATTAAAAATCAAAAAAAAAATATATATATATATGAAAAAAAAAAAAACAAAAAATTTAGATTTCTCAATTTGGATTCAAAATTGAGAAACCTTGATCTGTTCCTATCGTTCATCGCGCTTGCAGAAATGTTGAGCCTGTTCGACTAAGGTTTTGGGCCATGGTTTCTCTTCGATGAATTCATAAAATAAAAAAAATATATATAAAAAAAAAAAAAAAAAAAAAGACATAGACCACTAAGGTTAAACCAACTGTGTTCTTTGATCTTGGTTGATTCAAAGAAAAGCCTTGTCCAGAGTGTGGAGACAGCTTGACTGTTCTAGGCAAGGGTCCTCCAAACGGGTTCATTAAGTAATCCTACCCTTACCTGGGGGCAATTCTATCAATCATGATTTCATAAGACCGGGTTAGGAGGCCTATGTGTACTCTCTCGTCTTTTAAATAAAAAAAAATAAAAAAAATATAAAAATCTTAAAAAAAAAATAAAAAAAAAAAAAAAAAGATTTTTAAAAAAAAAAAAAAAAAAAAAAAAAAAAAAAATCTTCAAAAAAAAAAATCTTCAAAAAAAAAAAATCTTCAAAAACTTCAAAAAAAAAAACTTCCGTCATTTTGGGTTTAGATTGGAGAAATCTTGGTCTTCTTCTTTCTGAGCACTGGCGCTCGCGGAAATCGCTGAGCCCGTGTTCAGATTGGAGTGCCTTTTGCTCTCTTTGATGAACCCGATATTGGCCTTTCAAAAGAAAACTCGTCATTTTTAGATTCAGATCCGAGAAATCATGGTTCATTTCTTTCTGAGCACTGGCGCTCGCGGAAATCGCTGAGCCCGTGTTCAGATTGGAATACCATCTGCTCTCTTTGATGAATCCAATCTTGACCTTTCAAAACAGAGAATCTCATCTCATAGATGCGGTCTCAAAACATTTGTGTCTAGCGGTACTAGTACGCCCTTTCAGGGTCTACTGTATTGCGACCGGCACATCTGTAACTCCAACTTTATATTCTTCTTACCTCGAGCAAGCTCTGCTTCTCGATAAGTCGAATTTAAGTTCACAATTGCTTCTAGCAGTCACTGGGATGCCCATTCCGGGCTTACCACACCTGCGATCAGAACAATTGTACCCTCTATGGCATTTTGCCTTCCTCATATTGTTTGGGTCATCTACCTCGAGCAATTTGAAAAGACGAAACCATAGAACTTCCCATTTATGATCATTATATTCTTGTGATTACTAATGGATGTGGTCTTGTTTCAGAAATTTTCGAAAAAACTAACAATGGCAGCTTCACTAACCATTACTTTCGACGAAAGCAAGCACCAACTCATGCTTCAACAGAAGCAAACCACGCGCACCTACAAGCGCCCCATCAGCTGCCGAAGTGTTAACTCCATCGGCAACTCTGTGAACTCCGGGTCGACCTCGACTCCCCGGACTATCGTCTTCGGGACGCTGGGACCATTCCCACTTCCTGAGGAACAAGCTGCTCCCTCCAAGAAGCAGAAACTCGCCTCTCAACGTGTCACTACCGTGACACCAAAGGCGAGCACCAGAAGACCTGAAGCCCGTGGCAGCCCCACGAAGCCTCAACCCGCAAACAACCAGGTCTACCCCAAGACTTGGTCCCCAAGACCTTCACCAAAACAAAGAAGGTCCCAGGCATCCACTAAGCCAGCATTCCTGGCCCCACTCAAGGAGAACCAGTTCTATCCTCTTGCTTACATGAAAGAGGAGAGACCCATCTCCAACCTGACTTCAAAGTCATCCCAGCATGAGCCGGCTTGTTCCTACAAGCCCAAAATCAAGTCATGCATCACAAGGCCTCCACAAGCACCTGCTAAGGCCTACAAATCTGCAGTTCGACCCTTCATATCTACAGGGGCCGAACTTCAAAAATTCAAAGCTTCGCTGCAACAGGCGAAGGATAGGGTTCGCATCCTGTCCTTGCCCAGCTACAGAGAAGACAGGCTCGGCTGCTGCGCCCGAGGGAGTACATCCTTCATCGTCAGAGCCCAGTCAGAGCTGACCGAAGCTCAAATTGCTCGTCGTATACGCCGCCGCGCGTCGTACCGACAAAAGAGACTACAGAAGCAAAGGACTCAGCCTCCCACACTTCAAGTCTCTCCCAAATGGGTCGAAAAAGAAAGACCCAACCAAGTTGCTGCCGTCCATATGGTTGGAAAAACTAGAAGACGCCAAAAATCAGCAACAAAAATCCATGTCCGACGTCCAATGACCCGCAGCGTCTCAAGGACAAGAAGACATTCAGAAGAATCCCCTGCTCCTTCAAGCAAAGGACAGCAGAGTGATCCTTCCTCAAGCTCCTCTTCGAAAAGAATGAGCCCCAGCTCAGTCACCAGGACAGTTTCTTCGTTCGAATCACGAAGGATGAATGTCTTGGCTACAAATTCTGAGCCACCACCCCGCAATCCACCTCCAGAAGATGCGATCACCCGCATCCAGCAGTTGGAACAGGGCCAGCAGAGGATTGAAACTCTGATGGAAAACCTTCTCCTCGCCTTCCAAAATCAGGCGAACAATGAACCTCCTCCGAATCATCAAGACGACGAGGTAAATAGAGAAGAAAATGAGTCACGCGCCCTTACCAAAAAGGACGTAGACGGTATCCTCGCCAAAGCAAAAGAAGAGGATATACTCAAAGAGCATGGGATCAAGCCACCATATCCCTTATGGATGGACTCGGTCCCGTTCCCCACCAAATTCAAGCATCCTACTCTCCAAACATATACGGGGAAAGGATCAGCCAGACAGCACGTCATCCACTTCAAGATCCTGACAGGAGCTATCGCGGATCAAGATGCACTCAAGATCCGCCTCTTTGCAAGTACCCTAAAAGGTACGGCCTTCGATTGGTACTCCACTCTGCCGGAGGACTCAATCCAAAATTGGGCCATGCTAGAGACACGCTTCCTGACCCACTTCAAAGGTGAGGATCACCCTGCTACTATGGCTCAGCTGTGCAGCCTAAAACAGGGGGAGAATGAGTCAACGTATGACTTCATTCACAAGTGGAAAGCAATGGCATACAAATGCTCTGATGTATTGCCACAAGCGTCGCTAGTCGACATCTGCCGAAACAACATGAGAGCCAGAATCCGCTCCATGATCATCGGCAACAAATCAAAAAACCTGGGAGAACTCCTAGAAGCTTCCATGGAAGCTGAAACGGTGATTAAAGACCTCAACAGTCAGAAATCATCAAAGAAAAGAGCCAACCGCCATTGCAACCTCTAAACCAAAGAAGAAAGAGGTCCTCAATGTGCAGACCAAGCCAGCTCCTCAGCCACCAAAGAAAGCTGAGAACAAAGCTGCTGGTAAGAGACCTGAACTCTCTGACGCCTTCAAAGAACGAGTAGAGAAGAAATACCCGTTTGATGAAGATGTTGATGAAATTTTCGGGGCTCTTGTGGCAAATGGCAAGCTCACCTTGCCTGAACCAAAAAGACCGGTGATGTTGGCAAAACCAACGATCCTCGGTACTGTCCATACCACCAGATGATCTCACATCCTCTCAATCAATGCTTCGTTGTGAGAGAGAAAATAAATGAGATGTGGAAAAACGGAGTCATCACCTTTGACAAAAACTATGGGTCTGCCTCCGTCAACATGGTGACATGTGGACAAACATCAAGATCACCGAAGAAGAAGATCACTACTTCCTTCAAGGTGATAAACTCAATCGAAGCGTCCGAAGAACTGGTTCCTTACCCGACACCAGACGGACAACCGATATGGGTACATCCCGATCTCCTGGAAGATGAAAATTGGGAGGTCGTGAAAATAAAGCCTACAGCTCGACAGCGAAGGCAGGCTAGGAAACATCTCCTCAAGCTCAAACGGCAAGAGAAGACCCAGCCAAAACTAGAGGTCAAAGAAAAGGCAGAGGCTTCCTCTACCGCTTCACTGGAGGTAACAAAAACATCCCTTCCAGAGACTTCAAAGGGGGTAAGGAAATTCACTCTCAGTGATTTCATGCCACCTCAATTCAGAGAAGCCATGCAGGAGACATCATACTCTTGCAATTCGGTAGTTGGATTCTCCATTGATGGATACGAATCCAGCGACACCGATGATGGATTCGAATCCAACTACACAGATGAGTGGGAGGAGTCCCTTGAAACAGGAGAATATCTCTCCGATGAAGAATGGGTTCCTGAGTCTCATCTTATGCCAGTAATCTGGTATAACCCCCTACAGCCACAAGGATCCTGGTCTGATGATGAAGAAGACCAAGAGGCTGTACAAGAAAATGCTGCTGACCCAGCACCTCTCATTACTCCAGTGGAAATCAACAATGTTGAGCCACAAAGAGATGATGAAGAAGAAGATCCGGCTCCTATGCCTGATCTTGAAGAATATGCAAGGATCTTGCAGCGACTCGCTCTAGAACAAGAGCAAGAACGCGTCAACGAGCCTCCTCGCAATCCAGAGCCTGAAGTCCCTGAAGACCATCAGGTACATCCTCCCTTAACTCCTGAAAATGGAGAAAATTGCTGGGATAGACGATCCTCTCACATCCGAGGATGAGTCTGACTCCGATCAGGCAACGTCTCCCGTCAGAGCTTCCTGTAATGTGATAATTCGGGATTATAGCTCTTCCGAAGCATCGTCTGATGAGAGCACTTACACTCCGGCGACGCCTAGCAATGTATCTTCTGGAGCCACCTCGTCTCACGTGACTTTCACTGAGATGACACCCTCTCAGGTTTCTTCTCCTGAGACTGTGACTTCAAAGTTCACACCCTTCCTGACTGAAGAATTCCCAGCTATTGATGCTTGGGACGATGAATTAGTCAACGAAGAAGAAAGATTGCTGGATGCTGTTCAGGACTTGTTCCCGGAAAATGCTCCATGCAACACAATCACTGAGGATGGTAACTCTGCTGCTGATGCATCCTCAGCAAATGAAAAACGACAGCCTCTTGATCCTGAAGACAATCTTCCAAACGAAGACCCTTCTCAAGAAGCTCTCGAAGTTGGTAGAGGCACCCGCTCTGGCCGGGACTATCACAAAAATTACAACCAATCTTCCTTTACATATGTAAATCCTTCGGGAAAAGATGTTGTAAGCGCCCCTAGTGGCAACAATGATGAACATGCAGGCCCTAAGGAGGCTTTCAAGTATGACTTGATTGAACACTTCAAGCACATACCTGCACGTCTGCACATCCTAGATTTGTTGCGAATGTCTCCGCACACTCGTGATAATCTCATCTCAGAATTACAAAAACTGAATGAGGATGTCGACAAACATGCCCCGCAAGTCCTCCAAATTGAAATGGATTACCGGGTCAAAAACTCAGAAGCCTCCTCAAAGGGAGAAAAGAAGAAAACTGAGGGATCATGCATTGAATGCCTCTCGGTTAAAAAAGCAGCCAGTGCAACCATCGCCTTCACAAAGGATGACCTCCTACTTGGCGAAACCAGGCATAACCGACCCCTGTACTTCACGGGGTATATCAAGGAAATGCCTATGCATAGAGTTCAGATCGACCCAGGGTTCTGCACTCAACCTTATCTCCACATCGGCTCTTGAAGAGTTGGGCATCCCACCCAGCAAACTGAGCCACACATCTGTATCTATCTTTGGATACGATGGGAGTACTCAAAGGCCTATCGGCAAAATCAGGTTCAAATTGCAGATCGGTGATCTTATCTCTGAAGTCACAGGTATATGCAATAAAGACCCCTTCATGCTACAACATCCTTCTCGGACGCCCTTGGATCCATGAGAATGGTGTTGTCCCTTCAACTCTACATCAATGCATCAAGTTTGTTGGCGACGACGGCATGATACATCGAGTCTTTGCGGAAAGAAAACCCTTCAAAGGTAAAGAAATCCACTTCGCAGACTCACAGATGTATGAAGGTGAAAAAGAAGAAGAGGAGAAGCATACAGCATCCTTTGCCGAAAGTCTCCAGAAAGATAAAGGCAAAGCTCCTCAACAATCACCGGAAGAAAACAAACCATCCGGTAAATCTGAAGAGAGCATGCAAACTCCCTTCATCATCTCCCTCAAATCTTCAAAGCCTTTGGTCATCACAACTAAAGTGAAGAAGGCAAAACAAAAGCCTGGGGGCAAATTTGTTGTCTCTTTCGTGTCTATCATGCAAGACACGGACTCGGATTCAGAGCCAGAAGACGACACATCGTCAAGCCAAGCTGACACTCAGCAAGTTCAGCCTGCTCTTACTCCAATGGAGACAACTTCTGACATAGAAGATCCTACGTCAGCTTCCTTCGTTGTTCCAGCAACTTCAACAAAGGAAAACCGATCTTCTTTCATAGATCGGATGCTTCTTCATCAAACTCCATGCTTGAACCTTTCCAAAATAAAGGTACGCCTCAACTATCCTTATACAGTTCTGTGGCACAAGCTATTATGAAGAAAATGGGCTATGACGCTCAAAACCCAGTCGGTTTGGGAGAAGGACGCGGTATTCTCACACCATTGGGGCCCGTCTTGACCAAAAGCCAGCTGGAAGATTGGAGACTCTACGGCTATGTAGAAAAGTCTTCACACGGGTTAGGGTATGATCCTGACACTCCCTTGAGACAGTTGACACAAAGGCTTAAAAGTCAATATACTGACCAAGCCTCAACATCTCAAAGTCCATGAAGACATCGATCTCCCTGGATATCTCTTTGATGAGTCACCTGACAAAGATCCAGGAAGCTCATCCAATTGGTCACGATTTCTCCGAAAATGAAGAGGAGTTGTCCGATGGAACAGACGTGTGGACTTCTGACTCAGAAGAACCCTCATCTCCAAAAGAAGTAGCCTACTTCGACTCGGTTTCAACAGGCGATTGGGATCATCTCATAGCAAGCCTTGGGAAAACTACCGATCAAGAAGACCCGTGGAAAGGAACAAAACCTTGGTCTGGAAATGCCCTTGAAACCCCAGAAGGTTTCGTTGAGCTGGAAGCCTCCGAAAATATTGTGGAGGAACCACCTTCGAACCTTCCAACAGAAGATCCTGTTCAAAAGATAGACTTGGGAACACCAGATAACCCACGTCCTGTATTCATAAGCAAGAATATAAAGGATGATGAGTTACCCGAGTATATCGCTTTTCTTCGTGAGTTCGTTGATTGCTTTGCATGGTCTTATGCTGAAATGCCAGGCTTAGACCCCAAAATAGCAGTTCACAAACTCAATCTTCAAGAAGACATCAAGCCTGTCAAGCAAGGCCAAAGAAGATTCCGTCCAGATGTGATGGATAAAATTGAACAAGAAGTTCAAAAACTCAAAAGCGTCGGCTTCATCCGTGAGGAACAACATCCTGAATGGTTGGCCAACATTGTCCCCGTGACAAAGAAAAATGGGCAGATCAGGGTCTGTATTGACTATAGAGACCTGAATGGCGCATGCCCAAAAGATGAATTTCCGCTCCCCATACCAGAGGTAATGATTGATAATACCTGTGGATTCGAGCGAATGACATTCATGGATGGCTTTCTCTGGCTACAATCAGATAAAGATGCATCCTGAGGATGAAAAACATACATCCTTTCGAACCCCGTTTGGCGTGTATTGCTACACTGTCATGCCATTCGGTTTGAAGAATGCTGGTGCCACATATCAGAGGGCTATGATGAAAATATTCCAAGATATGCAGCACAAGACGGTTGAATGTTACGTTGATGACCTCGCCGTCAAAAGCAAAAGAAAAGAAGATCATCTCGAAAACCTTCGAGAAGTCTTCCTCCGGCTTCGCAAACACAAACTGCGAATGAATCCATTGAAATGCTTCTTCGGCGTCTCGTCGGGTAAGTTCCTCGGATTCTTAGTTCGGAAAGCTGGAATAGAGCTTGACCCCATAAAAGTCAAAGCCATTCTAGAAATGCCCTCTCCAAGAACCTTGAGAGAACTCAAAGGGCTTCAAGGGAGATTAGCCTACATCAGACGGTTCATCTCCAATCTTTCGGGGAAATGCCGTCCATTCTCCCGGTTGATGAAAAAAGGTGTAAACTTTGTCTGGGATGCTGACTGTGAAGCTGCTTTCCAAGACATCAAGTCATACCTGACAAAACCTCCAGTGTTAGCTGCTCCTACCACTGGAAAACCATTCATCTTGTACACAAGAGCCCTTGATCACTCTCTGGGAGCTCTGCTTGCGCAAGAAAATGATCAAAGAAAAGAAGCTGCTCTATATTACCTCAGCCGCATGCTAGTAGGTGCAGAGCATCGCTACTCTCCAGTCGAAAAAGAATGTCTTGCAGTGATGTTCGCCGTACAAAAGCTGCGTCACTACTTGCTTTCCAACACAGTCTACCTGGTCTCGAGGGTCAACCTCTTGAAGGTCCTTGTCACAAAGGCAGGTTCTCTCAATGCTCGACTGGCAAAATGGTCCATCCTTCTGTCACAATTTGATATTAGGTATGTACCACAAAAAGCAATCAAAGGGCAAGCTCTAGCGGACTTCCTCGCAGAGCATCCATTGCCTAAAGATTCTCCACTCAGAGATGATCTCCCAGACGAACCAGTCTACAATGTGGAGACTTTCTCACAAAGTGCCTCCTGGGACATGTACTTTGACGGTGCAACCAGGACAAATGAAAAAAGACAGCTGATCTCGGGAGTTGGCATCCTCTTTGTTAGCCCCGACAAATACATGATTCCACACGCTTTCTCGCTACTGGAACCATGCACAAACAATGCAGCTGAATATCAAGCTCTGATCTTAGGATTGGAACTCGCCATCGAATCCGGTATCACCATGCTGGAAGTCTTTGGAGACTCTCAACTGATCGTCAACCAGATGAATCAGAAATTTGAAGTCAGGAAGCCAGATTTGTTGCCCTACTACAACAAGGCACAATCACTTCTGCAAAAGTTTGACATCTGTCACATCACCCACATTCGTAGAGGTGAAAACATACGTGCAGATGCCCTAGCCGGACTTGCCGCATCCATGGCAATCCAGGAAGGGGAAAACATGCAAGTCACAGTGTGCGAAAGAAGAATCCTTCCTCCTCTTAACACACACCAAGCAGTTGCTGAATGCCACCAAGTGGTCGGAAGTCGGATTTCAATCCTTCAAACTTCAATTGGCGACTGGAGGGATCCGTTCATTGATTACATTATGTTCGGAATCCTACCTGAAGATCCAAAAGAACGGGTAAGCATCCAAAGGCGAACCCCAAGCTTCCATTTGGATATTCCATCAAAAATCCTTTACAGGAAATCCTTCAACGGAGTACTTCTACGCTGCTTAGTCACAACAAGAGGCTGAAGAAACACTCAAAGAAGTTCATGCTGGTCTTTGTGGAGCTCATCAGGCTGGACCTAAGCTCTATGATCAGATAAAAAGGTTAGGATATTACTGGCCTACCATGGTAGCTGACGCAATGCAATTTGCTAAGCGCTGCCAACAATGCCAAGTTCATGGAGATTACATTCACATGCCTCCAGAATGGCTGCATCCTACAGCGATCTCATGGCCTTTCGAAGCCTGGGGTATGGACATCATAGGTCCTATTTCTCCCCCTTCAAGCAAGGTCATCGCTTCATCTTCGCCGCTACGGATTATTTCTCCAAGTGGTCAGAAGCATTTGCGTTTAACGAAATGAAGACCTCATCAGTCCTTCAGTTCCTGCGCACCAACATCATTTGTCGTTTCGGCATACCCAAAAGATTCGTCCATGATAACGGACCACAGTTCCGGGATCATCGATTCTACAGGTTCTGCGACAAATACAAAATTCAAAGCTGTCCTTCGACTCCATACAATCCGGCAGCAAACGGGTTAGCAGAAGCTTTCAACAAGACACTCTGCAAAATCCTCAAAAAAATGGTCTCTAGTCACAAAAGAGACTGGAGCGACAAAATGTCTGAAGCTTTGTGGGCCTATCGAACCACCGTTCGAGGACCAACCCATAGCACACCATTCTCCTTGGTCTATGGATGCGAAGCTGTCGTGCCCTTGGAAGTACAAATTCCTTCCTTGAGGGTATCCTTGCAAAATGACATGACTCAAGAAAGCAATGTCAAATTGCGGCTCCATGAGCTGGACAATCTCGATGAGAGACGGCTCGAAGCTCAACAAGCATTGAACTTTACCAAGCACGTATGGCAGGATCTTTCGATAAAAAAGGTCAGGCAACGCGCCTACAAAAAGAATGACTTGGTTCTTGCGGTAAAAAGACCAATGGTCTTCGCTCACAGTCCAAAGGCAAAATTCGAGCCAAAATGGGAGGGACCCTACGTCATCGACAAAGTTTTCTCCAATGGCGCATACGCACTCCTAAACATGGAAGGTGACAGATGTATGCTGCCCATCAATGGCAAGTTCTTAAAGCGGTACTACCCTTGAAGACTTACCCAACTGGGTAAGAGCATGCCTGTACGGCACAAACCGGTTTCCAGGTACACGCTCGCTCAACCCACCCGTTTTAGAATTTTCATATCAAATGTTGAAATTTCTAGAAATCTAAAACAATGCTTACTTTCATCGTTTCATTGTTCAACAAAAATCCAAGTTTAGGAACCTTTCCCTAACTTGACCAAAATTTTCAACCCTTGAACCCAAAATTCATGGTTTGAAACAAAATCCGGATTCAGGGATTTCCACCCTAGTCCACCCTGCCTTTTACCGCCAAAATGGTTTTAGGTCAAAACTTATGACCCTCGTGTCTTTAAACAAAAAAAAAAAATGGTTTTTCAAAAACCGCGAGGAGAGGAAGCGACGCTTAGTCGATACTCGCACAAATCGGAAGCAAGCGAACCACGTTCGACACTTCCAAAATCGCAGGGAAACGACATTTCGTCGATACTTGCAAAATCCAAAACGTGGAACGCAACATTTCAGTTGATATCCACAACCCAAATTTCAAAGGTTCGAAAAACCTAAAAAACTGTGGAGATGCAACATTTCAGTTGATATCCACAACCCAAATTTCAAAGGTTCGAAAAAAACCTAAAAAAAACTGTGGAGACGCAACATTTCAGTTGATATCCATAACCCAAAGGTTCGAGAAAACCACAAATTTCAAAAATCAGGGGAACGACATCAAGTCAGTACCCGCAAAAACCAAAATTTTTGAAAAGCAAGGATGCGACAGTCACTCTATACTTGCACCCAAATCCGCGAGGATGCGACATTCCAGCGATATCTCGCAACCGAATGAGCAAGGGATGCGACATTCCATCGATACTTGCAGAACATTCAGCAGGGAGGCGACCTTTTAGTCGATACTTGCATTTTTGAAAACCAAAAACCGGCTATAAATGCCAATCAAAACAGTCGATAAATGCCACAAAACCGGCTATCAATGCCAACCAAAAACAAATCGGCTATCAATGCCACAAACAAAAAAAAAAAAAAAAACAACTTGGATTTCAACAACCGGCTATCAATGCCAGCAAAACAAACCGGCTATCAATGCCACCAAAACAAAACCGGCTATCAATGCACCAAAAAACCGGCTATAGATGCCACAAAACAATTCGGCTATCAATGCCACCAAAATTGGCTTCCATGCCACAAACAAAAACCTGGCTTTCATGCCAAAACAATCATTTGACAAAAGATTTTCACAAAATGACAACCTTTTGATCAAATCCCATTTAGCAATTACTTTTATCACAAAAAGATTCAAGTGAGCGTAGGGATAACAAAAAAAAAAAAGCATAAAAAGATTACCAAAAAGTGAGCGTAGGGATAACAAAAAAAAGTGTTCACAAGCACTACAAAAAAAAGAGTACCAAAAAAATGCATGTGGTACCAAAAAAAGTGTTCACAAGCACTACAAAAAATAAGTACCAAAAAATACAAGTGGTACCAAAAAAAAAAAAAGAAAAGAAGGATGGTTTCTGTATACAGGAGCTCAATCAAAGATGGTCTCCAGCCAAGAGTTCAACTCCCCAAGCAGACTTTTAGCCTCGGCTGTCAAGGATTCTAAGGCACGCTTCTTCAGGAACTTGCCATGAGATGCTGGAGTGGCTGTACCCCTTCTCTCACACCAGGAAGCTTACCTCGAGCAGCTTGCCATTGTTTATCCTCATTAGACGTCCTTTTGAGAACCTGTTCGGCATCTGCACCTGGTGAATCAGGACACTCTCCCGTTCAGCGAGCTCTATTAATGTCAGCCACATTTGGCAGCGACTTGTGCCTGCAGAAGCTCAGACGTTTCCTGGCCTCATCGACCTCCCTATCAAGGATGTTAAGGTCATGTGTCAGCTCGATGATGGTTAGCTCTTCTCTATTCCTCTTTCGGACTGCCACCTTCTTCTTTCTGTAGCCTCATCTAGGTCAGACTTAGCCTTATTCAGCAGGGTCCAGGAACATCTCCTTGAAGAACTGGTCATACAGCCAAACTCACGGTCTCAAACCACTTGTCACCCAGTGCAATGATCCTATCAACGATCGCCCCTGGCACCTGTGACATCCAGACCAGCCTCTTCAGCATCACTGAGAATCTCCTGCACATGCTGGATCATGCCAAATCCGACTTCCAAGTGCCCAGAAAGGAGAGTCTCAATCCAAGAGCGCACACTCGCATCACCACCTTCTTCGCAAAAAGAAGAGATGGCCCAGCTGAGGATTCGCCCAACTCCGTTGGTCGGTCTACTCATGTCATCATCTGTTGAAAGAGTAACAAAGAACTCTTTCCAGCTGAAGCTGCTCCTGCTCGGGAAGGATCTCAGCGCGAGGAATCTCCTCAATATTGTCAGAGCTGGTCCCAGGAATCTCTACCTCTGGATCAACCTCTGGCATCTCTTGCTCTGGAAGCACGGATCCTCCTCTGCCACTTCAAAGCCTGCAAAGGAAACACAAAAAGGTATGAATATGACCCTGTTTGAAAATCATTATCAGAGTTATAACTACAAAATACCTTCTTCGACGACTGGCGGAACACTTTCTTCCTCCATGAACTCATCGAAAGCATCATCAACATTTGCGTCGATCGATGGTTCAAAGTCATCAGAACCCTGGGGCAAGTCAGCTGGCAACAAAAAATGTGTTAGCAAACCGAGTCACAAACAAAAAAAAAAAGAGCAAAAGAAGTCGTACCAATTGGAGATTCTGGATTTACTCCAGAGCCCGGTTCTTCTTCAGGTGCCTCAACAGGATCCATCACCACCTCGGTTGGGACCTCAGGCATCACCAAGTCTTCCTCTGCTAAAAAAAAAAAAAAAGAAGAAGAAAGCAGAAGAAAAAGAAGCAAATCATAACATGGAAAAAACCCATGAAAAGAAATGGAAAGAGAAAAAAGGAAGAATCATACCTTCACCGACGGTCTCTTTTTCGGCTTTCTTCTTGGAGGCTCGTCAGCATCCACTGGCACATCCTCATGATAGTAAGAGGAACTTCCAAGTTAGGAGATCCTCATGCTGCCCCTTGCTGCGATGATGACTCCTCCTCCTCTTACTTCTCGGGGCTCGCTTCTTAGAAGAACCTACCCCGCTGTCAGAGTCAGGTTTCCCACTTGACTCATCACTGGATGGTCTGCTCTTGCCAGTAGACTCCCGGAAGCTTGCCTCTTGCCGCTTGCATCCAAGCGCCAAGTTCGGCTTCCTCCTGTGTTCTAGCTGCGCTCCAAAGCCTCGTCAGGTATTTCTCGAACAGCTTCAAACCGATGACGCCCTGGTCACGAGAAAGCCTATCTTGTGCTTCTCTCCAGAAAGGAAGGCCCAAACTTCCTCTCGCCGGATGCCATCCGACTTTCCAAGGCCCTTTCCAGGATGCCAGCTTCACATCAAGCTCCTTCCTGGAAAGTCCCGATATGCCGAGAAGCTCTCCGCGAACACTTCGCAAAGCCGGGCAGTCCGAGAAGTCAGCAGCACAGGATAAGAAATCATGGCTGTGTAGTGTCTTCAGCACTATAAAGCCCATGCATTTTCCCGTCCTGAAGCTCCAAAGCGCTTCCCATGCTTGAAGGCGCTCCAAACAACGCCTTGAGAAAAGCCAAGTTGCAAGGCAAAGCGAGAAGGTACATACGGCTGGATATCGACAAAAAGATGTCTGCGGTACACCATCGTGCCGACACGTATGCTGAAAAAGCCACTCTCTCTTGCATTGTCAAAG